>CAUIVZ010000003.1:2952500-3552500 GCA_961763995.1 Juglans cinerea
TATCATTGAGTTTTAGTACTTTTAGAACATAGACCCAAATGTGATTTGGGTTTCCCTTAAAACGTTACAACAACCTTAATATCTTCCCAAATACGGTGAAATGCCCCCTGACCCATATAAATTGCATGCAATCTATGGTGCTTTTTTGCTCTTCTTTATTTTATTTTATTATTACTTTTTTATTTTGTTTGCTTGAAAGTTCTGCCGATCATTTGATGTCATATCAAAACATGATGAAAAATAATATTTAAAATAATAATAATAATAATAATAATAATAATAGAACACTTTTCTAAAATTTATATATAGGTGAATTCGAGCTAAGAAACAAATGATTTTGCAAAATAAACATACAAGGCAATCTTTTATTGATGACCAACTGTTGCCTTATTAGGGCTACATGACAATTGAAACTAATACATATTTATTTATTAAATATAAAATATAAAGTGTTTTAGGCTTTTAAATTGACAAAGCTCGACACATCATGTATTTCGTGGATAGATAGATAGATAGAGAGGTGGCCCTTCTTTCTTCCGGACAGAAACCACAAAGTCCGAATTATCCGTAAGTTCTAAATCCAAAAGCAATAATAATTAATTAATTACTTGTGAATTTTGGCATTGATTCTGGCCTGCAGCATTTCCAAATACTCCCTGTACGTCATTCCCGCATATGCTGGTGGATTGGACGTTTCATTGTCGACCAACAACTCTGGTGCTGGGCTCACTACTGTTTCCAGTGCTGGTCCATACAATATTGGTATCGATATTCTTGTATCCGTTCCATTCACAAGTGCCCGATGGAAAGCACTTTTGTACTTGCCGTTACTCAATATCTTGTACAAATTAAATTAATATTTCTTGGTTAGAAATTAAGATCCGAATAATCAAATTTCTTGTTCAAGAAAATATATATATATATATATATATATAGAAAGATGAAAATTAATGAACTTGATAGTGTTATAGATCGGGATTCACCTCCATGTGATTGCCAATGTTAACCACGAATGCATTGGGATTGGAATATACGTTGACCCACTTCTCTTTATGTTGCACCTGAAGGCCACTGATCCCATTATGAATAAGAAGGGTCAAGAGGCCGTGATCTGAGTGAGGAGGTAAGCCTATTGCTACTTCCGGCTGTGAACATGGCGGATATAGGTTTGCAGCCATAAGCTGTAAACCCGATTCCAAATTCATTGCCTTTTCTACGTAGCCTTCTTCCAACCCCAAGCTCATTGATATTCCTTTCATCAACTCTCTGGCTACTTCCCACGTTCTTTTGCTGTACTCCATTGAAATCTCTCTGTTTCAACAATTACGTACAACAGCAAAATTAGGCCATATTTCCCAAATAAGTGACGTAGAACTAGTATACTTCTAAAATTTACTATGCTTCTACTCGTGAGATGAAATTTTAAGCATAATATTAAAACATCATCATCGCTGCTACAACTAGTATTAATTACTCGTTATAAAGTAACCAATGATCGATGATCCTGAAGATTCTGAACAGGGAGGAGGCATTAATTAATATGATTATTACCTAAATCCAATGGGTTTGGATGGACAGTGAAACTTGGGATGAACGAAAAACTTGATAAAATCCCTCCAAAATAACACTTGGGTCGCTGCACCATTAATGCTGGTGCCATAAAAGATTGGGTCCAAAATATGCTTCCCTGCATATTCCTGCTTCTCCTCCTCCGTCAGTTTGAAAAACTCTCCACAAGTCTCAATCATCACCTTCATCAGGCTCTCCGGCACACCATGATTGATCACCTGATTATAATCATCAACCTTAATACCAATACACGTACGTACGTAGTATAAATTAAGTACCCTAAGAGTCTAAGACAAAGTTAGTGCAATATTATTAATATATTTATTTACCACGAAAAAGCCCCAGTCTTGACAGGCTTTGCCAAGGTCATTGACGATCTTGGACCGTTGCTCGGGAGTACCAGAGGTAAGGAGAGAGAAGTCGATGGTAGGGATGGAATCCTCAAATACTTCATCCGAAACTGGTAGATGGATGTTATTGGGAGTGAAGTTGTAAGCGGTGGGAATATTGGAGGTGAGGCCGCCACTTGTTTGAGCTAGTAATTGCTTGATGCTTATCATGGTGTTGATGTTGGGGACGGCCTGGGGTTGACGAGGAGGGAATAATTATGCTTATCTGAGACTGAACTGTGTTTGGGATGTATAATGCAGCTAGCAGAAGGCCTGTCTTTATATAGCGTGCGATGAAAAACCTGAGCATGAAACTTGTTTATTTTTAAATTCTAGCTAACAATACCAAAAAAATGAGGGTCGGAATGCAATCCCATTGATAAATAGAAGTAAAAGGAAAAAAGTTTAAGCTGAATTAAGCATCATTGATGGAAAATTCATTTATGGCCCATGACTTTAAGCAGCATAGCGCTTCAACAGTCAACTACCACCGACCAACCAACGTGCATGTGCCATGTGGAGCGTGGGCGATAAAGTTAGGTAAATATTTTAATTATAAAAAAAATTTCGTAAAAATTGACGAAATTTAAAATAACGTGATAATTTGTAAAATTAATTTTAATATAAAATAGATTCCCCTTTATCATATAGAGTTATATCAATTTAAGGATATAATTTATAAAAATACTAAGGTTTTATATAATATTTTTTAAAAGTGGGTAACAATGAGGTATGAAGATATGAGTAATGTTATTTAAAAAATTTTACACCGTACATTATTCATGTAATATAATTTGATTTATAATATTTAAAATTTATCTTTTAAGTTAAATTATATCATATAGATGATATATAATATAAAAAATTTCAGATAAAATTATTGATAAATAATTAGGTAACAAATTGAACAACATTGTATCTTTTTTTCTTTTTTTTGATAAAACGGATCATAACTCTTCATTAAGAGAGGACTTACAAAGTTAACTTGAAAAATAAGTCAATTACAATCGTTAGTAGCAATCCAGTACACTTTCGTGACTGATATGATCTAGTCCAGACGGTAAATCTTTAAAGATCTAGATCTTAGAGAAACTACCACCTCTGTCCACAATAGAGATTACAAAGTCTCATATCCCGACTAAGGAGGGTAGGGTTCACCAAAACCCGTCAACATTGTATCATAGACAAAGATGGTGGGGTTTAAAACCTGGCTAACCCATCCTACCCCAACCCGGCTACTGTTTAATATTCAAAGTTAACAGGTCATTATCTCTCCAACCACCGCATTGACCTTGAGGTTTCTAGAATCTAAAATGTTTCTGGCCCACCAATTTTGAGAAAATTTAATTTAGACGAGCCTATTCTATTCAAATTTCAATCTCAACTACATTTACTACCCACGAATTCTTTATCTTTAGTAAATTCAAGAACTATAACTATAACGATATGATGTAGCATGTCAAATTATAATTTTTTTAAGGGTAGTTATTATCTTTTTACTATATTTTTATTATTTTTAGTGTACTTATTTTTTTAAAGTATTTTTTTAATATTCTTAATCATTAAGAAAAAATTAAAAAATATATATATAATTTTACTAATAGTCACTTCCTTAACCATCATTGTAAAATAAAAAAATTGAAAAAAAAAATCGAATATAAAAAAAATAGTAAATAAATAGTAAGAGGGTAATAACCCTATCATTTTCATTTTTTAATTATAAAATTGATCTTCTGTATCACATTTATGCATATGATCAGCTATGAATTTTTTTTTGTAGTTCTAAAATGTTGTGAACTTTATTTGTGATGCCTAAACCTTTTGTTGGTGAAATTCACAATAATATAATAAAAATTACAATTAAATTAAAATTAAAACGAAACTAATTTAGACTTAAGCACGGGAATCTCGTTCTTTTTAAGGAGATTCAAATCCTCTGCAGTGGACAAAGTCTCAAATTAACCGGTGCAGTAGAACTCATCTTGACTTAACTCTTCCAGGATACAACAGCACACGTGATCCCAAATCATGTTGGAAATTGTTAAGGAAATGGTACCTGCTGCAGCAGAACAACAAAGTCATGAAGAGAGGCTCACGTCCGAGCGCATTCCATAGCACCAAGAATCTTCCATTGTGGGTGCGGCAGAATAACAGGATTGAGAAACTGATTCTTGTGGTTCCCAAAGTCTAGAATATATTTTCTTCATTTTCATTATCCCAGCTTTGTATAAATAGGACCCAAAGGGTCACTGTATTTGGTGTACAAAATATGCAAGATCACTCTGTAAAGAATATTCTCTCAATGAGAACTTTTCTCAAACACTTGGTCTCCTTTCTGAAACTCTAGCAGAAATATTAAAACCAACGTAAATCCGATATTGTTTTGGCATTTTATTATATGCAATTATAATTATATTATAATAAATATTTAGTTCATAAAAAAATCAAACAAGTTAATTATAAAATTATTTTTATTATAAAAGGGTAAATAAAAAACAAAAACATTCCAACTTCCAACGAGCTGGGCATAACAAAGGGCACGCAATCCAGCCCAATTCATTAACGGCAATGAGATTACAAATCCCAACGGACTAAAGGGCTGAGCCCAAACAAATTTCAAAAGCCTTATTTAATAATTCTTATATATAGTTGGTAATCCTAAGCGGGATTGGAATTGGGTATTGTCGTGAAGGGTATAATCGTTGTGCCATTATTTTTAAAATGAGTAGAGTATATTATTAAAAAATTAATTTTTTTTTATGTGAATATCGTATTTATTTATTTTTTTTTAAATTATTATACGATACTTACTATTCAAGATTGCATCTATCATTTTTCGACCGGGAAAGAGTACACGATTTTGTTTTACTTGTCAATTTCCTAAATCGAACATAGAAATGAAGAATGGTAGAAAATTTATAAATTGATTGGAGCCAAAGTGGCAATGTTGCAATTGACAGTGACCCACTTCCATTTAGGCTGCACTTGAAGGCCAGAGATCCCATTTGCATTTTGCACAAGGAGGTCAAGAGGCCGCGATCGGAACCAGAAGGCATGCCCATTGCTAGTTATGGCTATGGACATGGCGGATACAAGTTTGCAGAGAGGATCTGTAAACCGGAATCCAAATTCATGGTCTTTTCTATGTAGCCGTCTTCCAATCCCAAGCTCATCGATATTCCTTTAAGCAACTCCCTTTGCTACTTCCCAGGTTCTTTCTTTGCACTCCATTGAAATCTCTGCGTGTTGGTTCTTTCTTTGCACTCCATTGAAATCTCTGCGTGTCAACAACTACAACAACAATTTTTCATTTTTCCCAAACACAGAGATGAAAAGCAGGATTCACCATGCATCAATTTAGGTGCCACGATAATTAGAAGCGAACAGACTCAACACAGAGAGATTAAAATAAGCAAGTCCAATTGTTTCATATATTGAAATTTCCTCTCGATTCTTGGGTATGTAAAGCATTTTATAGTTGTTCAAAAATTAAGGTGTGGTTTTGATAATGAGTATAAGATGATTCAAGATGAAAGTTGAAAGTTGAATAAAATATTATTATAAAATATTTTTTTTAATATTATTATTGTTTTAAGATTTGAAATAGTTGAATTGTTTATTATATTTTGTGTGAAAATTTTAAAAAAATTATAATGATTAGATTAGATTAGTTGAGATTAACTCTAAACCTAAACAGGACCTAAATATACAAATAAATATAATTGGGAAGAACGCTTATATCAGTAATTTAAGTGCCTATGATAATCATCCAACTGCGGGTAAAACAGTTCTCACTAATTTGATAAGAAAAATGCTAAATATATTTAAGAAAAATTTAAAAGAAATTTACTTCTTTACATGTCAAGAATTGATATGTTGAAAATCATGAAATTCAAAATTCAAAATGTGAATTTCAAAATATAATTAACAAAATAATTCTTATAAGTGAAAATGTAAGTACATGTAGCACTACTCATTTGATAATATATATATATATATATATATATATATATAGTTTTAGGGTGTGTAACTTTTATGCATTCATGAAAAAAAAATGTTGGGATCTATTATTAAAAATAATAATAATTCTTTTATGTGGATTCTAAATAATTTATACATTTTTTTAAGGAAAAGTATCATAGTCACAAAGAGATTACACAAAAATAAATTCACAAACTAACATGATTTTATATGATACGTTAAGTATACTTTACAATAAAAATAATTTTACAATCTAACGTACCACGTTAAGTAAATTTGTAGATTTATTTTTATGGAAACTCTTTACGATTAAAATATTTCTTTTTATAAAAGTGCATGAAAATGGTAGATATAGACGTGATCATAAAGTTAGCAAAAGTTACAACAACTATGATTTTTATAATTTTGGAAAAAGATAGGCATCGTATATTTAATATTGAGATTCTACTGATAGTATATAATATTATAGAGTCAACATCTTGTATTGGTAAAAAAAAATATAATTAAAACAGAAAAATTAAAAAAAAAAAAACTCAGTTATTCTACAGAGTCTCAAATTTATATTATTGAGTTGTACAGAATTTCTTAAAGGTGGGTGTCATTTGATAGGAAGAAGATGAGCGGCATCAAGAGAATGATTGGTCAAGTTTTCACTAATTTAATTAAACATATTGTAGACGATCGAATTAGTAGTGCAGGATGAATAATTAATTGGCTTTAAAACCTAACCCGTTAATTAATATAATAATTAAGATTGTTGTCATCATTTCTGACACGACTATCCTTAACAAAATACATGATTATGACCTTGAAATTTCTAAAACCCTCCAGTTGCATCTACCAAATTCAACCAAACATGCATCGGGCATGCCCACATGCTAAAATTTCCAGGAAACTGATATAAGTACCTCTATAGGAGTTTCTCTTTTCTCAGCTGCAGCAACAAGTGTTTCAATGTTCAGAGCAGAGCCAAACCCTGCAAAATAACCTTACATATGCATGAATACAGGGATTGGGGGTTTAACAAAAGATGAAAATCTAATAGCATGTTGAAACCTATGTAGAACAACATTATTTTGTAAGTAAAAGGAATTACTGGTGGAAGTAAGTAACTCCTCGAGAAGGACGGACAAAACCAAATGAAGAAGACAACAGAGTGAACACTAAAGTAACGCAAAAACTGATAGAATTCAATTGAGGCAATCAACTAGGTCTACCTTTTTTAGGAAATGCTGGTTTCAGAGTAAAAAATGTTGAGAAATATAGTGGAAGATTTCTTCAACTCACCAACCTTGCTTCTCTGCACAACTTAAGGCGTCAAAGAAATCGGATTTAACCTACAATAAGAAGAGCATAATCACCACAAGAGCAAATTCCATCCTGGAAGTGATGAAAAATTCATATCCTTCACAATAATATCTCGATCCATTAATATTTTCTAACTAATTAAATATGATATTTATCCCTCAGAATCCATTGCTCATCAAATATAAATTATGTCCACATCTCTAATTTTTCTTATGATTCTTTACAGGGATTCAAAGTGAAGTTCTTAATCGGACCTCAAAAATAGAAAATAAAATATAACAATTAGAGAACTAACCTGATTTTGAAAATCGGCCCGATTGATGATTATGCCAAATTATTTGAGGTTAGGGTTAGGGTTTCGAGTTACGGGTTAAGGTTACAGGTTAAGGGTTAGGGTTAGGGTTACGGGTTAGGATTAGGGTTACGGGTTGTGATGGGTTAGGGTTAGGGTTAGGGGTTAGGGATTCGATGCTCTGTGGGCTTCACACTTCAGATCTAGTGTTCGAATACGACAGGGCTTCGTGGGTTCAAATAAGTTAGTGCTGGTTCGATGATGTGGTAAGAGCCTGTGGTTGCAGGGTTGGGTTTGTGGGTCTTAGGTTCGAGGAGAAGAGGAGTAGAAGTGCCTACCTACTCAGTAGGCTTCGGATTGCCGATATGGTAGAGAAGACGAACCGGCTTCGTGGCTGTGGTGGAGAAGACGAAGTGGGTTCGTGGAACTGGTGGTTGGGAATGGGGAGAAGAGGGCGCCGGCTTACTCGTTTCGACACTGAGCGAACCAGTGTGGAGGAAAACGATGGGACTGGGGAGCATGGGAATGGGGAGGAGAGAAGAAATCGAGAGGGAGTGATGGTGAACATGAAATGGGGGGGGGGGGGGGGAACGAATTCCCATGAGTAAAATTTAAACAACGCTGTTTACCGCCACGTAGGACACGGTTCCGCAACTGGTTCCCCAAACCGGTTCCAAGCAAAATTTTTTATACAGCTAAGTTTGAGACGAGTGTATCCTAAATAGAGAAAGAGGTGATTTAATTTTTAGTTGTGGTGATAGCCATTACATGAAAATGCTTTCGTTGGGCGTTAAGCCATTACCATTCCCAGCATTTAATTAATATAGAATGTTTGGCAATTTCTTAATTCATCATGCAATATATGATCAGATCGATGACAAAATCAAGTACGCAATTACTATCTCACTTGCATTACATGCATGTTCCATATTTCATTATTCACCCACAAAACGGGAATATCATATATATAAATATATATATATATATATATATATATATATCATCAATATTCATAGAAATCTTCTTTGTTTAATCCACTATGCCTAAATTATTTAACTCATGCTCCAAAATCTTAATTCTCAACTAAAATATTCAAATTATCTGAAAAGTATTATGGAGATAAGGGGTGAGTTATCAACAACTCAGTAGGCAGAAAACATATATTAGTATGTAAACATGAGCATTTATAGAGTTTATATTGCAGAACAAAACATTTACTTTCAGAATGCAGAATCAAAATATTAGAGTGAAACTTTCAAAAACCTTCTTATTCAAAAATCTTTCGGCATATCATAATCTTAGGCATTATCTTCATATCATATCATAGCATCACATCGAGACAGAGACTATGTTTAATCTCCGCAGTATGATTATAAACTACCATCATACCCGTGGCAGAGCCGTATACTACTATTATACTCGTGGCATGGCCATATACCACTATTATTATCTGTGATTGGGCCGTATACCACTATTATACCCATGACTAAGCCATATACTACTATTACTCGTATATCTTCCCTAAGAATCACAACTCACGTTTTCTGTCATTTTAAGTTGAAATTTTTTTCTCATCAACCACTATTCACCATCCTACACCCTCACATCTTATGAAAAACACCCCTACACTTTATAAAAAAAATTATAAGTATGAGATGTAGAAGTGAATAATAGTTGTTGCATGACATTCTTCTTTTATGTTATATGTCCCTTTATTGTGTTTTTGGGAGTCTACAGTGGTTTGCTTTTTGTATAGTTGAAGATTCTGGATTGTACTGGAGGTTGAGCACCTCGAATGGCTCTTATCCCTTTTTATCAATGAAAGCTTATGACTCTTAGAGTTCTTTTCACAAACACCTTTCGTTCCCTTTGATTTCTTTACGCTGAGTTTACCATTTATGTTAACACAGCCCACAGTCTTTTACATCAATCCATATAATATATAGGAGTCTTAACAATTGGTATTTAGACCCACTGATTCTTCATGGACGGAGTACGATTCAAAAAATAGCAAGAAACAATAGGAGTCTTAACAATTTTCCATGAGCAGCAATTTTTCTTGCTGTTTCTACGTACGTCATGATCAATAAGTTAATATTGTCGGTATATTGTAATATTAAATCTACGTCAATGAACGTGATTAGAGAGAGAGAGAGAAAAAAAAAGCATATAACGACATATAATATTTAATTTTTATTAAATAATATATAACATAATAGAGTGGGTACATATGACTGAGTATTAGATACCGTTTCTATTTGAGGACTGTAATGTAAGATTAGACAATTTTATCTTTAATTTTTTTTTAAATTATAAAACTATCCTTCTTGAAATGATATTTTTTCTCATTTAATAAAGGGTCTGCACATACAATTCTCAAATAGAGACTGTAAATAGAATTTCTTTAAAATTTTATGGCATGGATTTCATGTTATCCTAACAACAGCCGCGCGTGCTCCAATATTAATATATCAAACATCAACAACACATAACATCGATCATCGGCTCACTCTCACGGCCTTATGGATTCAATTACTACTGCTGCGCCAGCACCACAGATTTGAGCGAGGCAGCTAATATATTCATTCGTAAAGAAACGCAGTTGGTTCGAAAGCATTTTTCAGTGCTCTAGCTGCATCATGCATGATCCGTCAATTAAAATCCATGAAGAAAACAAGCATATCCTACGTGATCAAATTCAAGTACTTAACCAAAACAAGCCTCTTGCAAAAAAAAAAAAAAAAAAAAAAGACGAAAACTACGTGTAAAAAGCATTCCGTAACGAAAAGTAGGGAAACAAGTAGAGGAAGTACTGGCATGGCTTTTCTAAAGAAAAATACATGGACTGTAGTTATATAATAAATAATTTAACTGTTTCAAATATCAAAATTAATAATAATATTAAAAATAATATTCTAATAATATTTTATTTAATTTTCATTTAAAATTATCTTATCTCATCTCACTATCCAAACTGCACCTAAATATATAATTAAGCTAGTCCGTCACAGACGATATATTTAAGGGATTGTTTAGAAACAATTTTCATTTCATCTCATTTCCAAATATTATTTAAACACAAATACTTTCAAACTAATCATTACAATTTTTCTAAATTTTTAAATAAAAAAACAATTCAACTTTCCTAATTCTAAAATAAAAATATTATTAAAAAATATTATTATAACAATATTAACTTTTAAATTTTATTTATTTAATTTTTTTTCTCTCATTTTTCAAAACTCAATAAATACTTAACTCAAATTATTTTATTACTATTCACAGAATTTTCATCTTATATTATTCTCCCAACATCGGGAAATCTTCAAAGGATGAATCCACACATGGTGCGCGCTCTCTCTATATTACTGAAGACCTAAAATACAAGAGTTCATACTGGTTTGTTGGTTAAATCCTCCTATTGGTAAGATAAAAATCAACATTAACGAACCCTCAAATGGCAATCTCGGATTTACTTGATCTTGTGGTGGGATTTTCGTGATCACTACGGCCATTTCATGCATGGCTCTTCCATTTTCTTGGAGACCGATCCAAATGCTTTTGCAGAACATTTTGCAGTTAAAACTAATCTCTCTTTATATTACTAACTAGATTTTTATGATCTTATTATTAAATTAATCAGATGCTTTGCATGTAGTTAGATGATATAAAAATAAGAAAAGCCATCCATCCTTATAGGCATGTGAATCTTTGGGAAGATATGCTTGAATTTAGCAAATTTCTGACTAGTTTTGATATTCAACATATATAGAGAGAAGGCAATGAAATGACATATAGCTAAGTTTGGAGCAACATTGATTAAGCTTGAAGGACTTCTGTTTGGGTACTCTTTCGCCATAAATAAGAGTTATTAAAATCTCCATCTGTGATCATTTTCACCTCCAAACCTATATATATGGCAAACTAGTGAATTGCAGCACGCCCAGGAAAAAAAAAATCATATTGCAGGAGTTGACATAAAACCACACCACTGTTAAGATGATTCCAGGATGGAATTTCCAGCATAGCAATTTGGAAATAAAGTACAATTGTTCACTTGGGCTCCCTTACAAAACCTGAAACATGAGAAATACAGGATGATCAATCCTGGCTGAGATGAATCCAATTTGGATTGATCTCAATTTCATGATCTTGTCGATGGATCTCATGACTCTTCTAATAAAATCCTGTAATCTCTTAGCTTGTTGAGAGCTTATGAGATATGAGTTTTTCCAACTGACTCACCTGAAACCGCGAAACAAATTGAAATCAAAAGCTTCGCAAAACCAAGTCTCGGCTCTGGCTGTAGTTGAATAACAAGAATTTCCCATTCCATGAAAACGATCTCTTCATGGAAACAGGCTTATTTGTCAGCGATCTACCTTTCGAAGAACTACCCAATAGTTCTAACGACTTCCGATTCCCTTCGAGTCTTCGCGGAACGATTCTTTTATTGGATTCATTCACTCTTACCCGTCGCGTATTTGAAATCCTATCGGAATCTGTCGGAAAAGTATTCGCTATAGCGAGGCTGATCTTTGAAGCCGACAAAGAATCCAAGGAAACTGATCTTCTCATCGGTTGTATGTCGTTTACTTCTTCATTCGAATTCTCGCATCTTTTTCCACCATTCACAACATCTAATTCTCCCTCTTCCTCTAACCCAATGGTTAACTCACAAGCCCGCTCATCGTCCTCTCTATCGGATGATCCAGTACCACTGCTTGACGGAATTCCCACCTGGGTTTCTTCCACTGGACTGGAATTATCGACATCAGCCTCCAGCGATGGCGCCTGGACTATTATGGGTGCACGACACATGGGACAATTGGTATGGGATCTAAGCCAAGTATCAATACAGGGAATATGAAAAGCATGACTGCACTTGGGCAAAAGTCTAAGAGTCTCATCTTCTTCAAACTCGCTCAAGCAAACAGAGCACTCTGCTTCTTCAACAAGACCTTCACCTCTTTTATACTTACACACCGCGATCGAACTGATAATCGACTGTTGAAGACCGACGGTGCGGATGTGCCAAATGGGATGATCCACCACGGATCCATCTTCTTCATCAAGAAACTCATCCTGGGTCTCCACAGTTCCCCGCTGTGACCTCCTCCTCGGGTTCTGCCTACGTAAATAGTACCTCGAATAGATAGCATAGAAGCAAACAAGGAGAAAAGCGGCGACGAGAAATGTGATCGTGGCGATCCAGAAAGGGGAGATCTTATGGTGGGATTTTTCTGACTTGGCATCCAAATCAGAGGTAGTACTCAGCGGAGGAGGGACCAAATCTGAGAAGCATACATCAGGGCAGAATTTTGAACATAGCTGTGGACAATTGCCTGGAACAGTTTTCGAACATTGTAATAGACAGGGTGTGTTTTCTGAATCTTCTGTCAGCTTTCTATGGTGCTGCAGCCCCATAGCAGAGAGAGAGAGAGAGAGAGAGAGATTTGGTTTACAAACAAAACAAAGAAAACATCAAAGCTAAACCATCAGGTTGAGAGAGCTCAGAGTGGTTAGGTAGCGGTTGAACAGAAACGATATGAGAAAAGGAAGGTTCATACTTCATTCAGGACGACTTCTTCTGTTGGATAACGTAGATAATCTCTACGCTTTGTTTTGATCCTTTCTGCTTGACATTGTTGTTTCATTTTTCTATGTGGCGGCTGATGCGACAGGCTTACGACTTTTTGGTTTCACACATAGCCTCTAAAAATAGATTGAACTCCAGTTCCGAACCTGCTACAGCCACACAGAAGATAGAATCCTCACCGAAAGGCAAAACGTTTTTTTTTTTCTTTAAACATTTTAAATATTTTTAAAAAATATAAAAAAATTATATATTCATTTAAAAATATTTTCTTAATCATTAAATAAAAAAAATAAAATATAATTGGATAAAAATTTTCGATAGAAAGTTCATGTGGGAATAGTATTTTCCAAAAGTTAAAGGGTTGTGACATGAAGGTAAATAGTTTTGCATTGTTGAAGTTTTATTCTTCTTTGAATGTCAAGCTACAATAATTACATTTAGTCTTAAAATCATCTACAGAACAACACTCCACCTTCATAAAATGGTCCCACATAATCGATAGATCCTTCCATTTCCGTTTCTTAGATAATGGACAAGTACTACTAATAGGGGCACTAGGGAGTTTTGATGTTTGGGTCTCCCTCAAATCATTTTCCAAGTTAATGTTTTGTTCATTTAAATCAACATCAATTGGAGTCGACGAAAAATCCATCTAATTTATAAAACAAAACATAAATATTATGTGTACATTATACATAGTGCATAACACAAATTATAATTACACAACAACTATTTTGTAACATGGCAAACATCACAAGTCTAAAACTCTAATCTAGGTTTTAGTTCACTCATCTTTCCTCAATTTATATCAAACTATTTTTACAACACAATTAGAATATCATAAATTAACAATAATAATTTTTTTCATGCAAAATAAATATTAAATCGAACATATTAAGAACACTTATTGTGGGGATTAGGGAATAACTCTCGAATTACTATTCACAGTCACAAGAATTCGCTCCAAAAGTTTTACAATGTTTGTACATACATAAACAAATAATTTAAACATCAAGTAATATGAAAATTAGTATCTCAAAGACTCCAACATAGAAAATCGATCACTCCATAACAGGCTAACAGCGTTACAGCCACATAAATTGTAAATTAGATTGAAAAAAAAATTTAACAAATATGCTTAAATGATAAATTGAGTCATTGACAACCTTGCAAAAAAGTAGGCCACTGGACGGAGAGGTCGCGCAGTGTTAGAGACGGAGGAGAGGGAAAGAGATAAGAGTGAGAGACGAACTATGGACTACGGAGAGTTGGGAGTCTGAGAAAGGAGAAAGGCGTTGGCCGTGACACGGCCGCCGTGGGGCGTGGGGGTTCATCAGCGGCTAGGATTGAATGGGAGGCTTAGAGAGGAGAGAGAGAGAGAGTCTGATAGAAATAGAATAAAGACGGAAACTTGGAGTTCGACAGAAGAAGAAAGGTGGGGGGGAACAGAGAGAAAAATGTGATTCTTAACCCTAACCCAGAAACGAGACCAAACGGCGTCATTTCCTTTAAAGTTTTTCATACAGTTTAAAACAAAACGACGTCGTTTCATTTAGAATGGTGTCGTTTTGTATCAGAAATATAAATATATATATTATATTGGCTGGTTCGGCGATTTGAACCTGGTTCAAACTAGGACCGAACCAGCCAACGTCGGTTCTAGCTTTTTTCTACTGCCAGCCGATCGATTCTCCACCGGTTTCTGCCAGTTCCTGACTCCGGCGGCCCGTCTTCGTCGGCTAAACACATTATCGATTTAGAAGTTTACTATGTCATTTTAAAAATAAATATTAGTATTTTTTAACTTTTTTTTATTTAGTAAATTGTGTCTTGTAACTTTAAAAAAAATAATGTCAGATACCATCTTAAGATGTGCAAATTTTGTACACTTCTTTTGAAAAAAAAATAGGATACAACGTTAAGAAAATAATTTTTATATAGATTTCAAATTTACTAAATTTTTTTAACGAGATTGCGCAAAAAATGCAACACCATAGAATTGCAAATATTATTTCTCAAAAAATAAAAATAAAAAACTCTTAGGTCTTATTTGGAAAAAGTTTACATTCCAAAATTCTCATCTCATCTTATTTCATCTTCTTCCCAAACATCACTCAAATACAAATACTTTTAAACTAATCATTACAACTTTTTCAAATTAATCATTACAATTTCCCAAACTTTCAAACAAAAAATAAAAAACAATTCAACTTTTTCAAATTCTAAAAAAAAAAATTTTTAACAATATTTTAACTTTATAGTATTTTTTATTTAACTTTTTCTCTATCCTTTTTCAAAATCCAATAAAATATTAATTCAAATTACCTTATTATTATTCACAAACTTATTCACAAAATTCTCACTTTATCTCACTCAGCAAACTTGTCCTTGTTTGGCAACACAAAATCGACGAGTTGCGTGGACAAGTTACTAGAGCCTAGAAGAAACAACTCTTCACATATGGGAAACCCAGCCAGTCTTAGCGTACGTTTTGATAGTGAGAATACTTGAGAAGTGTTGAAAAAGTTTATGAATAGTTATGAGTAGAGATTGGAGTGAGTTTGTGGGTCCCATTGAGAGTATTTTGAGTTGTTTGGATGTGTGAAGTATGTTGAGTTGTTGACTTTTGGGTAGGTAGTTGAAAAATATGTGGGTCCCATAAATATTATAGTGATTTTATTTTTAGTAATAAATATTATAATGATTTTATTATAGTGATTTTTTAATATTAATAAATATTGTAGTGATTTTATTTTATTTTTATATATAATAATGATAAATATTATAATAATTTTAATTTTAATTTATATATAATACTGATAAATATTATAATGATTTTATTTATATATATATATATAATAGTGATAAATATTATAGTAATGTTATTTTTTATTTATATATTATAGTGATTTTATTTTTAATTTATATATAATAGTGATAAATATTATAGTGATTTTATTTTTTATCTATATATTATAGTATTTTATTTTTTATTTATATATAATACTGATTTTATTTTTTATTTATATATTTTATTGAATTTATTTTTTATTTATAAATTTTAGTGATTTTATTTTTTATTTATATATAATAGAGATAAATATTATAATGATTTTATTTTTTATTTATATTTAATAGTGATAAATATTATAGTGATTTTATTTTTTATTTATATATTATAGTGATTTTATTTTTTATTTATATATTATAGTGATTTTAATTTTTTTTTTATATATTATAGCGATTTTATTTTTTATTTATATATAATAGTGATAAATATTTTTTATTTATATATTATAGTGATTTTATTTTTTATTTATATATTAAAGTGATTTTATTTTTTATTTATATATTATAGTATTTTATTTTTTATTTATATATAATAGTGATTTTATTTTTTATTTATATATTATAATGATTTTATTTTTTATTTATATATTATAGTGATTTTATTTTTTATTTATATATTATAATGATTTTATTTTTTATTTATATTTAATAGTGATAAATATTATAGTGATTTTATTTTTTATTTATATATTATAGTGATTTTATTTTTTATTTATATATTATAGCGATTTCATTTTTTATTTATATATAATAGTGATAAATATTTTTTATTTATATATTATAGTATTTTATTTTTTATTTATATATAATAGTGATTTTATTTTTTATTTATATATTATAGTATTTTATTTTTTATTTATATATAATAGTGATTTTATTTTTTATTTATATATTTTAGTGATTTTATTTTTTATTTATATATTATAATGATTTTATTTTTTATTTATATTTAATAGTGATAAATATTATAGTGATTTTATTTTTTATTTATATATTACTGTGATTTTATTTTTTATTTATATATTATAATGATTTTATTTTTTATTTATATTTAATAATAATAAGTATTATAGAATGTTTGTGAATAGTTATGAGTAGAGATTGAAGTGGATTTGTGGGTTCCATTAAAAGTATTTTAAATTGTTTGAAATGTGAAGTATTTTTAAAAATATAAAAATACTTAAAAAGTGTTGAGAATAATTTGGTATCCAAACATAGCCTTAGGCTAAACCAAACAAAGTACCGTGTACTAAACTATACAGCCTAGGGTCCGGCCCAACATACTTGGAAGAGTGAATTATAATTTAATCCGTTTCGCCTACTCTCTCTCACTCTCTCATCTCAAGCAACATGATTCAAATAAGCATGAATACAAAAAGGGGTCCTAAATTGGAAAGAGTCTTTTAGATTTTAACGTGCAAGGAATGCAAGTAAGAAGCTTATCCTTTTTGTAGGTGTAAAGTTCATCTGGGTGTGACCAGGCAAGCAAAAAATACGATCCCTTGGCGTGCTGGAGTACTTTCCTAGCAATTTTCTTAAGTCTTTGCAAGCACTTGATCCACACGTTAACGCGATTGGAAAACTTAAACTAGACTAAACAGCATATAAATATGCATTTGTCCGGCTAATTGAAAATTCATCCTACTTGAAATCTCCGAGGATAGTCATTTTCGGTGTCATCCATAAGGAAGATCAAAATCATTCAATATGCTCAGAACAGGTTCCTGGGTTTCCTGCAACTTGCGGAGTATTCTTCAACTACTTCGTCATGACATGATATCTTGCTCCAGCTATATGTATCGGGGATACCGTCCGGTTTTTGCTGTAGATAAGTTTGAAAAAGATTATCGGATGAACGGAGGGTTTCGGTTGTTCAGCACCAGTACTGGCGGAAACTGGACAAAACTCTATGGCAACGCGTACGTAATTACTCTTGCATGATCATCATTAAGCTCTCCTCCAAATTGGCACATGATCTTCCCAAAAATGAATTTCAGAGTACGTAATATAAGTTTCTGCTTTTTTTTTTGTTCTAGGGTCAATCATGACAATGGCAAGGTTGAAATACCCGCACCAGCACAAGCACCAGCACCTTCCCCTCCAAAGTTGTTCTTCTTTCGTTGGTATGTACCCCGGCCTTTAATCTTAATTTCCAGAAAAAGAAACTGGGGGGGGGGGGGGGGGGCATTCAAATTGAAGGATAATTACTGATATAGGACGTAGGATTTACAAGAGCTGCAGCCTGCAGCGCTGTATATGTGATGTTGCCAAAATCAACATTAAAATCAATTGTGTTATCCAGAAAATAGAGGAGAAGTTGATGAAATTACCTTAATTAACATGCAGGGCAAAATGGATCTTGGGATCTATATTAGCTTTGTCACTACCAATGTGGAATCGGGATTGGGGGAAACTACGAAGGATCGAAGGTATAATATGCTCTATGTACTCGCTCCTGCTCTCTATTTCCATCTACAATCTTAAATTCAACTACAAAACAAGAAAGACTTGTAAAACTGTTTGGACACAATGAATAAGTAGATTGTGATTCACTCATGAAAATATTGTTACTGAAAAATGAATGTATTAATATCTTTATGGAAATATTGGTAACGTTTTAGGAGAGGCGGAAATGGTGGTGGAAGAGGTTGAAATCGTGGCTCAAGTTGTAGAAAAGGTAGCTAGTGTGGCAGAGAAGGTATCAGCAGAGTTTGCAGAAAAGCTTCCTGAGGATAGTAAACTCAAGGAAGCAGCTTTGTTAGTAGAACGTGTATCAAAAGAGGCTGCCCATGATGCTCAACTAACAACAGATTTCATTCACAAGGTATTGGAAATTAAATTGCTTTTTAAATTTTGAAACAGTTTATGTCAAGATTAGACTGTGCATGAATCATCTAAAAGATGGAATCTGAGTGTAATTCATCTAATTGTGTAGAGAAATTTACTGAGTTTTATTTTATCAAAACATATATAGGCGGATGTGTTGAAGGAAGACTTGGAGGCATTGGTTGAACCCGTGATCGATAAGATATCCAAGCAAGAATCCGAAGCAGCTGGCAAGTAATCATGCCCAGTACTAAGAAAAGAAATGCAGAGTGGAAAACAGCGAAGTTTGCATGTATATATATATATATATATATATATACCATAATTATAATGATTCATTCTTTTGGAGAAACATGAATAATATTCCGAATATATTCCGAAAAAAACCCACTTTCTTTGCTAATTAATATATAGTATATACAAAATAATAATAACAATAATAATATATAGTAAACGATCTTAATCCGATGGACGGCATTTACTATTTGATCGGCTGAGAAACAATTGTAAACTTCAAATTCCATTCTTGGCCATCCCAAAAGTCATCCTTCAGTGGTGATTATCATAAAGGCTGACTTTTGCGGGGAAGGGACCAATATGGTACAACCGGTTGCGTACCAACCCTCGCACAGTTTTTTTTTTTTTTTTTAATCAAAAACAATAACAGAAAAAAAAAAATTTAAGAGAAGAATAAGGTTTTTTGTCCTATCAAAATTATTTTCGCCTTCAATTCGTATTATTTTATTAAACGGATGCTTTACATTTAACATCGATGTGCGGTTTAATGTGCGAAATCATTTGCAAGAAGATTTTTGCCATATATATTATATAAATCAAAACTGCAAAGACGTAAGTACCGATATCTAACTAAAATGCACGAATTAATTGGTCACGAAAGCTTAAAAAATTAATTAGGCAATTTCACGGAAAGTCATCTCAAACTACAAGTACGTACTCAAACACATCTTCAAAGTTCAAACTACGACTCATGACAACTCACCATTTAAGACGCGTTCACTTGGATTGACGATGTAAATTTGATGATTAAGTTCAATTATCATCGAAAATAACATATATAGTATTTGCTCTCAATTAAAAAATAATAATAATGACCCACCATGCATGCATATTGCATGCTGAAGCTGACTCGTTAATTGCTCCCATGTTGGCTATCGGAGCCATGGTTCCATGCACGGTGGGCCATCAATTTTAAAAACCTTAATATTTAGGTGGATGATATGTAATTTATGTTATTGTTAGTTGCGTGTTTCGTACGCTTTTAAGTCAGGTTTCGAAAACTCAAGTATTGAGAATTGGACCTGTAAAAGATGGAGAATGAGACAATTAGGAGAGGGCATCCTTGGGGTCAGGGAGCCTCCAATGTCAAAGTTGGTAAATTCCCTTTGAAGTTTGTAAATAAGTTAAAGAGTTTAGGAATCAGAGAGACTTTTTTCGTACTTGAGACTTGCTATTTATACTATAAGTCTGGGGGACAAATCATGTCTATCCCCATGGAGTTCATATCCTTCGTATTGTTCCCTTTGTCATAGTTCTTTAATGCGGCATGACTTTACAACAACGTCATTAATGTGGTGTGTAACTAGGGTAATGGTGCCATTAATGCAGCATAGTTTTTCGATATCCCTCTTCCCGCCAGTATCCTTGGTGGTCTGTTAATGGCCCTTCTGTCAGAGGATCGAGAGTTCCTCGTACATTACAACCACTATACGGGCAAGCACTCAAGAGCTGGACACTACTCGAGGAGTTTCCAGGTTGATGAGTCTCATCACTTGTAGCACGTTCCCTCATACAGGTTGCATCCATAGGAGTATACCCATGGGCCGGGTTAGAGACTTTATTCGCTTTGGGCTGGGCTTTCGGTTATAGTTCCCTTAATTGTTATTCTTAGGCTTGCTAGGACTGAAAGGGGAGAAAATTCCCTTACAATGATAATATATAATCATCCGAGTCAATGTTCATGGGTGAGGGGACAACTTTTAACAAAAATGTTACTTTTGATGCATTCAAACGATTGAAACGACACTTAAATTTAATTTGTTGGTTGAAAAAAAGAAAATTTATCACACACTCGTAATGTTTGATGAACTGGCTTCGTTATTGTTAATGCACAAAATAGCACAACAGGCCGAAATGGAAGAAAGAGTCATTCCCGACCCGTTATGACGATTTGGGCCTCGATCAGTATTGTTTGGAGTCTCCGGCAGTAATCCGGTGCGGTTATATGGTGTCAGTGTTTACATTTGTCATCTATGACGGTGAATGAAAAACAAGTACAGAGAAAATAAAGAGAAATAGACACACAGATTTACGTAGTTCGGCATATTACATACGTCCACAGGGTGTTTGGAAAGGAAAAATTCACAATAATATGCTTGTTTACATTCTCTCATAGCCTCTCATTTCTCACTGTACAATGAAGATTTTGAATATATTTACTGGAGAATACCCCCTCGCTGGAGCTCCCCCTTCGAGAGGTTGAAGAAGGTGAAGAAGAAGAAGTCTAACTACTTGCTCTTTTTATCTGACTCTCTTCTCGCATGCGTCTCAGTAGTGGTAAGAGATGTCTGTTTTGCATGTCTACTTCTCCCTTTTTCCACTTTCTCCTAACATTGCCCCCTTTTACCTCCTGACACACTCTTCTCCCTTGTCTCCTCCTGGCTCCTTATCTCTCATTCCTCTCTCTTCCTTTACCTTCTAATAATGATTATTTGGTGGGCTGGGCCTAGTCTGCCTGAGCTTGGGATATGTCTCTTATTACGATAATCTAATAATATATAGTATCTCTGTTATATATATATATATATATATATATATATATATATATATATACTTTATTATAATAAGTGGATATTAACTGTGAATAGTAACTTTTGTTATTTTTCTGTTAACTTTTTTTTATTTTTCTGTTAAGTCCGTTAAGTCATGTTTTATCAAAAGTCCCTTAAAATCCTTAACTATTTAACATGTAGCTCTCTTGTAGAATTTAATGAAATATGTTGTTTTACCAAAATGTCCTTAAGACCCTTGACCATTTGACGTGTAGCTCCCTTGTAAAATTTAATGAAGGATCATGTTTTACCAAAAGACCCTTAATTGTCTCGCGGCGCACATGAATTGACGTCTCTTTTTTATGTCATTTTTTTCTGACAGTGTACTCATTTTCCTTTCTTTTTGTTTCAATTTTTTAAAAACAAAAAAATTGAAATGACTTTACTCTTTAGAACAGAAACGCTTTAGAGTATTCTCATTGTAAAATTAATTAATAAAATACTTAAAACACTCAATATATAATATATATTATTAATTTGATTAGAATATAATTATTATTAATATTTTAATTAGTAGAACTATAGAATGTGATAAAAATAAAAATTAAAAAAATTATTAAATTAATAATATTTTATTATTATATAGAGAGTAAATAGATAATCCAATATGGATGCAGACCAATGCTCATACTTTGCTGAAGTTTAGATTTTTTTTAATCTTGTGTTTTTTTGTCTTTCCTCAATCTTATATTTTCTTTTTCTAGATAAATAAGTTAATGACTTTTTTATATTTTTTTATTAAAATTATTATGTCAAGTGCTCCTAGGCTAACGCACCCGGGACCGTTTAGAGAGGGGTCAATTCCTGTTTCATTCCTTCCTCCCTGTCCATCGGGGAAGACAATGTTATCGAAAACAGTCACTGTGCATGCATAATGTCTCGGAGCACTGCTTTTTTTTTTCATAACTCATTTCACCTGTATAGTCCAACAGATGAACCAGGTCGTTTGATGATTTAATCGAAAGTCATCCAATATTATCAACAAAATAAACACACAGAAGAAACAGTAGTAACGAAGGGCAATTCAAGAGACAGAAAACAGATCGTTAATTGAAGAGTGGCGACAACAAGATTACAGTCAAATGATACCAACATACTAAAACTCTGATATGATCGATGACAAACATCAAAATAAGAATTAAACCACCATTAGCAAACCCATCACCGACTGCGAGATATGAAATTGTCCAAAACGCAGTCATAGAAAACAACGAGAGAAAGAGAGGTAGAAAGAAAATGGTAAAAATAGATACTGATAAGAGAAAATAAAGTACTACACATGTTGTAGTGGTCCACTCTGTGTCGTGCATGCTGAGGAAGTTAAAAGCTTTACATGGCGAAAACGGCTGTGAGGAGAACGACTACCAGGGACGCAGAGACGGCGAATATGTTGGAAACGGCGGCGTTGTTGCCCGGGGCAGGCGCTTCGGGAGGGGATGCATTGTCGGACAACGCGGGAGGACTGTCCGACAACGGAGTAGAGGACGGAGAAGGAGAAGTAGCATGAGGAGGCGGCGGAGATGGCAGAGGAGAAGTTCGGAGACGGCACATGGGCCGGTGGCTTCGCTGGCGCTGTCGAATACTCTGGTGGAGCACTAGGAGTCGATGACGACGGTGGTGGAGTCGAAGTCGGTGGGTTGGCTGGAGAACATGCCGGAGTAGGCTCCGGAGACATCGGCAATGCGGAGCCCGCAAACATTGCCAAAATCATAATCATGAAGCTTGCGCGCGCCATTGACGAGAGAGAGAGAGAGAGAGAGAGAGAGAGAGAGAGAGAGAGAGAGAGAGAGAGAGAGAGAGAGAGAGAGAGTCAGTTGAGGTGTCGTAGGTCTGAGAAAAATGAGAACCAAGGGCGAGAGTATAAATAGAGATTCTTTGAAGAGTTAACTGTAGGTACGTCTTAGCTATGGACCGTTGGATTGATTGGTTTGACTCGTTAAGCAGCGAATAGATGGTGGATATTGTTTATGTGGCAGACCGAGAGAGCCTCGGAGTGAGGGAGTTTAGAGCTGCTTAGGGGTAGTGCCCTGCCCCGTGTGGGCAGGACGGATCCCCAGATGCGAGGGGTGGGTTGCCATGCCCACATCTAAACCCCCAAACGGGGGCGAGGGCGGGATGAGGGTGGCCCCCGCCCCGGGATTACCCCGCCCCACCCCTACTTATAGAAGGGGAAACCCAACACCCTCCCCCTCACTTTTATATTCTCGACTCTTCGGCCCCTTCTGAGTCTTCTTCTCTGTTGACCTCTCTCCCAGACTAATTGCACCTACTCCAACTCCAAGACATCGTAGCCTTCATCTCTCTCCTCTCTTGATCTCTCTCCCACAATTTTATGATTTTCTTATGATTTGTTAGGGTTCCAATATAAGGGATGAAGAAAAAATACAAGGACTTGGAAACTGATAAGAGGCTTCTAGACTCTGGAGGATTTGTTAAAGTGTATGTGTGTTGCGAAGTGATCAAGTTTGAAGAAGAAGGGGTCCAAAGGATATGACGTCGTCGAGCAATCTACCTAGGTCAAAGTTGTCGTTTATGTCAGGGTGCTGTGCACCGTTTCGTGTTGAGCTGCTGCGTACCATTTCATCACTTTCCCTTGATACAAACAGCAACCAACAACCAGGTTTGATTGCAGTCTCTCTTTCAATTGGAAAGGCTAGCCTTTTACTATGATCAGCTTCGTATTCTTGAAACCTTTGTTTTGCTTGTGGAGTTGTTTCTTCCATACGACACCAAGTACACGCCCACGAGCTCCACAGAGGGCAGAGTAGTTGGGTGGGGGTGGGAGGTGGACGGATGGAGGTCCAGATGAACCTATATATTTTATTAGTGAAATTATATATTTTTTATTTTTTTAATAATTAAGAATATTAAAAATTAAAAAATATTTTAAGAAATATTATAATAAAAAATAAAAATTTTAAATACACTATAAAATAATAAATGAGTAATAGTAAATAATAAGCCTATATCATAGGTGGAGGAGAGGAACGTTGGAAGGTTATTATCTCTGTACAGATGAACCACTAGGAACAGTATGGAGATACGTCGACCAAGCTGTTATTTGGAACCACGTTAATGCTTGCGCTTTCAATCGCCTACCTAATTGAAAACGTCGAAGGACTGGACCATTCTTTCTCTACCTTCTTATGTTTTTCTTTTTTTCTTCAAAAATAATGGCTGAGAAAATGCGGGGAAAAAATAGTTGGTCCAATGGAAACGAGCTTCTCTGTTGTAGATGTCAATTGCTATGTCGACTGTGGGGGGGGGGGGGGGGGGGGGAAGGTTCTCTGACTTTAGATGTCAGTTGCTATGTCATTGTGATTTATCTCCCCACGGCCCCCTTAATGCCTAATCTCCCGACGATTTTGATGGGTTTCCAATTTGCAGTGCACGACAGCGTGATTCACTCAACTTCTCAATTAACCGTTAAACACCACCCAAAAAACAAAATCAAAATCAAAATAAATAATAAAAATCGTCTAGTTCTGTTCGATTCCTGTAAATTAATCACGTTTTAAAATCCTTTTTCTCTTTTGACAGTAGTAATCTCTCTCTCACTCACGATGAGTTTGTGAAATCAGGTTGGCAGAGTAGCCAAATTTGCTCACAAGGAATCATGTTAATCTACAGCATCCTAGATAAAATTGACCGTAATTCACAAATTTTCCGGGATTTATGCATTGGAAAACATTTTATTTACCGCAAATTTGTTATTTTTCTTTTTCTTCTTTTTTTTTTCTTTGAATGATATTAGAAAATCGAATCCATATATTGCTCAGTTCACTGGTGAATTAACGAAAACACGCTCTAATTGCTAAAGCTTCAAATAATTTAAATTTTAAAAGAAATTATATAAAACAAACCTCCAAGAATATAACAAGAAATTTATATGTCCTAAATTAAATAGCCGAAATGAATATTATTAAGTACATAAACAAATAATTAAGGATCTGTAAGCCTCATGGTAAAATAGTCCGAGCAGCTCTATCACATCTAGATCATCAAAAACCCAGCGGACACCGCTAGAGCCACAGATCCAGCGAGTGCGAGACGGTTGGAAACGGCACCGCTCACGGCCGGTCCCGGTGCTTCGGACGGTGGCGAGATCGATGAGGGAGGGCTGGCCGGAGCTTTGGAGGACGCGGGAGACGGCGACGGAGGAGAGTTAACTGCAGTCGGAGATGGAGCAGCCGCCTGAGGAGAAGGAGCAGAAACCGGAGGAGTCACAGCCGGAGAGGTGGGAGACGAGACCGGTGGAGATGTCTTCGGGGACGACGCTGGAGATTGTGCTATGGTGGAGCCCACCAACATTGCGGTCAGTAGCATAAGAATGAAAATGCCTGAGTGAGCCATTCTACGAGTTTCAAATAGACGGAGGGAGCGAGAATGTGCGAGAATGAAAAACTGTGATACTGAGAGAATGTGGAGGATTTGTGAAAGATGAAGCAGGTGCCGTTAATTTATAGGAGGGACGCTAGAGGGGTCGTTCATCAAATTACGCGACATAGATCCGACGGTTGGGAATTCCTTCGCGATTACAACTGTGATATCAGACCGCGTGGACAACTCAGACCAAAATTTCAAATCACGGGTTTGATGCTTGGCCCAAAAGTTACGGCTGTCATCAAATCATTGGTCTACGCGTGTTTCAAAATTTAGATATGTCAAAAATGTGAACCGTAAGATTGGGTACCTTTGCTTGTAACGGTCGGAAATAGGACGGTGCAGATTATAGAAAGACGTGTTGGACTTGGGACCACTTTGGAGCACAAAATTGAAAAACTCCAAACTGGTCATTTTACTTCATTTTTGTTGCGAATTTTATTTTATTTTTACTTAATAGTTAAGAAATTATTTTTTAATAAATTTTTAATTTTTTTATAAATATTTAAACTGATTTAAAAAATATTTGATGAAAAAAAAAATACACTATTTAGTATCGGACCTTCGGTGGGAATAGCACCGCTCTTTTATTTATTACAAATTTCAATTAAATTAAGTCTACAAATCAGATTGTAAATCAATATTTTAATTCTCTTATAAAATAATTATTAATTTATTACCTTGTTAGCATCCCTCCATACCTGATTTGCAAATAAATTCCTCTTAAAAATTTAGCTCCAAATGTAAATCTTTTTTCTATTATGATATATTTCTACTTTTTAAGTTTTAAATTTTGAAAGTCTTTATTTTTACACTATTTTTGTCTTGCCAAAATTCTTCCAATTTGAACAACAAAAAAAGAATGAAAAAACTTTAAGAGCATATTGTATATTAGAGGAAGGTAGTCAATAAAGATTAAAAGTAATATTGATTTTCATCTTGGGTTTTATTATCTTCAATCACACTAATTTGTAGGATATATTTTAAATGATTTTATAAATAAAAAATTTAAATGGAGATCGCTTAAAATGATATGGAGAGAGAGATTCAAAATCAGTTAATATTGCATTTTCTTCTTGAATGTTTTAATTAAAATATTAATTATTTTTTATTTTTTGGAAGTAGATGAGAAATTACGCTCCCAAATTATCTTTGTTTTTTCACATACTATGTTATATAAATATATATATATATATATATAAAAAATATACGAAAATTACAAATTTTGAAACTATAAATATCATTTTTCTATTTTCAAATCATGACTATGTCGCCCGATTTTCTTTAGAACTATTCTATTATTTTCTATATGACCGTTTAGTTTAGTAGTGTATTGGAACAGGTCATCTAGTACAAATAAGATTCGTCTACATGGAATTTCCCCACCAAAACTCATCACCAAGAAACTACAGGAAGAATATAATTTTCTAAAATTTCTATCCACAGTCTAAGGTTTGGAATGTGAAAACTAAATAAATAAATATATATATATACATACATATAATATTCTACAATAATTAAAATCTAGATTGAATTTCTCAAACAACATTAAATTACAATAAAACTATATTTAAGTAAAAATTTTAGAAAAATTATTATCATCAGTCACTATTAACTACCACACACCTCACACTCCACACTTTATAAAAAAAAAACATACTATAATTATCTAGATTATAAACAATAAATTAGTGACATCAGTCACTACTACCACACACCTCACAACACTTTATAAAAAAAAAACTACTATAATATAGATTATAAAAATAAATAGTGACTGTTACATAAATTTCTAAAATTTTTATAGGATCTAAATCGTTTTAAAAGTGAAAGGATGTTTTAGCAGCGACAAGAATTACAACTCAACATGTTTTATTTTCCATGTCATCAATCAAAAGTTAAAGGGATAATAATGATTTTAAGCGCAAGTATCGCAAATATTTTGACCATATGGTTGTGGGACCGTGTTGAATTGGCGGTCAAAAAACTTACCAAAAAGAAATATATAGAATAATGATAATAACAACCACGACGATATCATATACAAATTATATCATATATTTTGAAATATCATCATCATCATATTTTAAAAGAATAATTTTATTTAAAAACAATTATATCAATCATATACGCCATTCATATGTCATGTAAAAAGGTCTTTAAATAATACTATTATATCCCAAAAACAGATTGGACGTTTTACGAAATTTGGTAGCGCCCTTCTTAGCGTTAGAATTTAGAGATTTTGGATATTTGAAGAGGTTGTATATATAGAAAGAGTAATGTTAGAGAGAAGCTACTATAGCAGTGCATACTTTGTATTTACTGGGTGGCTGCTTCTAGTTGATTATTCTCAACACTCACTTGAGGATATGTGTGGTCTAAATTATGCCACATTATGTGTGGTCTAGATGATGCCACATCATGTGTACAAAATAGATGCTCCTAATAGTGACTTCTATCTATATTTATTCATATTAAAAATAGCCTAAATCCCTTAAACTATCCAAAGTTTTTACAGCCAACACGCCGTGTAGCTTAGGGGAATTGTGTTAAAGATAGTTAGGATTTTAAGAGAAATGCTAAATCCATTGAATTTGGCTTCTTCTTTTTTCTTAATGATTAAAGAATTATTTTTTTATGATTTTATGAATTTTTATTTTTTTTAAATGTTTATGATAATTAAAAAAATAAATTAAAAAAATGAATTTTTAAATGGCGGTAATGGAGCTCAAATTTTAAATAGTCTCGAGAATTCTTTAATAATAAACTTAACTTGTTTTATTTTTATATATTAGAGCACTTGTAATTTTAAAAAAAAACTAAAATTCTTTTTGGACAAGTGGAACGTAACGTAATTGATGACAAATATATAGATGTAAGAATAAAAAAAAGAGCCCAGATTATATAAATGTATATTATATCATGACAAACTCAGAGAAAGGAAAACCAAACTAAATCCCCAATGAATAAATAAATAAATCTAATAAGGCGACCGTACCCCTAAAACTTAAATAAAATGGATTTAATATAACGCCACTACATTCTCTAAAACGTAAGTAAAACCCACAGCGGTTTCAAAAAAGCAAAGCTGCTGCTGCGAATATTCCGACGCCCAGAGATCCAGCGAACCCGACTCTACTCAAAACCGCACTATTCTCCGCCGGTCCAGGAGCTTCCGAAGGTGTAGCAGCAATTGACGAAGGAGGGCTCGCCGAAGCCTCAGGAGAAACAGGGGAAGGCGACGGCGGAGAGGTCACCACTGTCGGGGACGGAGCACTCGTCGGTGGAGTCTTCACAGGAGACGGTGCAGATGCGGGAGTCGTAGAAGCCGGAGACTGCGCAGGAGTAGGGACTTTCGTTGGTGGACTCGCTAGTGGGGATTTTGAGGGAGACGGCGTCGGGGGCTGTGCCATGCTGGAGGCTACAGAAAATGCTACCAGCACTGCCATTAATGAAAGAAAGCTTAAGCGAGCCATTATAGAAAAAATTTGAGAGTGAGATCTGACTATAAGAGTGTGAGTGAGACGAAGAGAACGAGTGCGTCTATATATATATATATATATATGGTGGTGGTGGTAATTTAGTAATTTAGCAGCAACGTCTCGATCACGCATCTAAGGTGAATAATCTTCTTTACACTTTTGAAAAAGAAACGCGGTTTTGTGGATTTGTTATTGGTGGCCAATTAAAGAAGAGAAAGTTCAGTTGGCTAAAGAAGAGACGGTGGGACGCGTAGTCTTAGGTTGGCGTTGTGGACTTTGAGGAAAGCGAAAAATGCGGGGGACGTAGGATAACAAATTTTGCCATGTGCGTAACGGTCGAAAAATGGAAGCCTGTGTACGTTTAAAAGGACGAGCTGGGTTTCTTCACGCGGTGGGACCGTCTATGGTAACATTACGATTACACATGCTCTTTTCAAAAGTCATTCTCTGGGCCCCCAAGCAAAGCATGGCAAACGGCTTGTATTAAAAATAAGGGAAATGATTTTTTAGTCTTTTGTGAATTGTGAGTGTTCAGGTTTTATGCATTCCTTTTTAAAATAGAATGAGATTTATATGAAAAAGTTAATTTTTTTATTATAATTATTATTTATTTGAAAAAAAAAACGCGACGCTGCAAATTATATGACTGTATCAAGCATTAATTATAGTGCCACTGATGCCACGCACACAATACTTCATCTAGTTGTATTTTGTTTTTTGGTTTTTTTTTTTTGGGATGTCTTCCTGTGAAGCATGATTCGTTTGGATTCAGAGATAAGTTAAGGTGGGTTGAGATGGTTTGTGAATAATAGAATAAAAATTAAATTATTTATTATATTTTGTGTAAAAATTTCAAAAATTTATAATAATGAAATTAGATGGATTTTGAATGCAGACGAAATAAGCCAGTTCATTGCATCAATTCTCAATCCAACAAATTAAAGACAGATTTGGATAGTGAGATGTGAATTTTTTATTTTAGATGAAAGTTTAAAATATTATTTTTTAATATTATTATTATTTTAAAATTTGGAAAAGTTAAATTATTTATTATATTTTATGTGAAAATTTGAAAAAGTTGATGAGATAATAATTTTGTATCTCATCCCACTTGCCAAATTCTTCCTTTGGTAAAATCATTGAGAATATTAATCAGAATTCAAATAGCTGTGACCTCTTCAAGCAGCCATAACTCAGGAAACTCATAAAGCAAGCCATCAAAGAGAATCTACCTTTTATTAAATGGGATTGATTTCCTTCTTCAGAGTTACACTTGATAGACAAAAGAATGAATGACATTACAATAGACCTGGCAAAAATGTTTGTGAGAACTTGTGACTAAAGCATGCACCCATGCTTTAAATTCAGGCTAAGTCTATAAAGAATGAACTGTATCACATTAATCCATGTGATTGAAAATACCAACTTCGCCACAGTCAGAAGTGTCTGTATATGAAAAGTGAATCCTGCGAGTTAAGATCTCTATTTTTACCGCATTAACCAGCTGACCGTTATAGTGTAGGCAACGTGACTCAAGCCTCAGAAACAGCATTGGATGCACCACTGACACTCTGTTTACCATTGCCACTGATAAGACTACTTAATCGGCCGTTAAATTCCAAACCATAGACATGGCCCATTTTAGCACGCTTGGTCTCTAAATATCTCTTGTTCTCTTTTGTAACAGGAGTTAATAATGGCACCCTGCCCACAATCGCCAAACCATAACCCTTGAGCCCAACATACTTAGCAGGGTTGTTGGTCATTAGCTTCATTGTTCGAACACCTAAATCCCTAAGCATCTGCAGTGACAAAGCCAATAAATTCATGTCAAAGGAAGGTACATCTAAGATATGTTTATGCATTTCAGGTTGGAACTACTGTTATTGGGTTCCTAATCATCTTCTTTATAAACAAACAAAGCATGAACAAACATTTTAGGATGTCTTCATGCTCTTTAGACTAAAATTAGCTGTCATGTGTACAAAGCTTTATTACACTAAAAGATGTCTTTCATATTGCCGATAAAGTTTCTCCAACTCTAAATATTGATTCCAAAAGCATTTCAAAAGTTTCTCCAATTCTAGATATTGATTCCAAAAGCATTTCAAAGTTTTATGATTATAACAAGTAGTCAAATGCCTTTACATTACTATTTTAATGTGTTGTAAGTCCTGCAAAATAGAATTTGTAATTAAGAGTACCTGTGCACCAATGCCATATTCTCGGGAGTCAACAGGCAAGCCTAACTCCTCATTGGCTTCCACTGTATCACGCCCATCATCTTGTAGATTATAAGCACGAAGCTTGTGACCCAAACCAATGCCCCTCCCTTCATGTCCACGGAGGTACACCAGTACACCCCTGCCAGCAGCCTCAATCTGCTGCATGGCAAGTGCCAGCTGGTTTCCACAGTCGCATCTTGCTGATCCAAAAATATCTCCTGTGAGACATTCTGAGTGTACTCTCACAAGAATATCCTTCCCATCCCCAATGTCACCCTGTTGATGCATGGCGTAGTTAAAAATCAGTATGACAACTAATACTAGCCCAAAAATCCTTATATGTATAAAAAAACACTTATATCTCCCTTTAGATTTAAGTTTTTGGACAGACATCAGGGTTTTGATGAATGTACTGAGCGGCTCCATTAATCTTGTTTCATATTATAACTTTTGGTAGGTAAATAGCTCATGTATCAATACAAGATTTGAACTGTCGTCCGTAGACTTTTGGCCCTTCAATCAATTTCATTTTGCTTTTGTGAAAACCATGTAGTTTTTTTAGAATAAAAATTTCAAGCATTGCTTACCTTAACCATTGCAATGTGTTCAATCCCATCTAAAATGGATTTATAACAGTAGGCTGTAAAAGGCCCCCACATTGTAGGTATCCTGGCAGCAGCAGAGCGATCGACTAATTTATCTCTTTTCCTTCTATACCTGACAATGACTATCCATGTTAGAATGGAGCCCTCTTTTCTGTTTTAACGTAACAGCAGAGAACTCGCATAAGTTATGCAGCAAACATCTCGATATAGGAATTGACTAAGAAAACAAAAAATAGTTCCTGAACAAAATGGGATTCCAGAAAACTATGAGCACAAAACCACAATTCTACTAACATACAGCTATTTACAAGCAATGTAGAACAAATGAGTAAGCTTCTCCAGCTTTACTCCCCCTCACCATCCCGGCATCCCCCCTTCCCCCAACAAAACAAAACACACGCATCGTGTTACCAGACCCACAAGTACACAACTAAGTTCACTGTCTCAGGACCCTGGCCAGTCTGACACATTCTTTCTGAAACAGATTTTGAGCTGACAACCTATCTATTGACCAGTTTGTGTTGGCCTAAGGTACCAGTTTAAGTTGAAACTTGATAATACTTGTCGAAGTCTTAAGCAACTAGAATGGTCAAAGCATCCCAAGATGGCTGACTTTCCAACCATCTGTTGAAAATATTAAAACTAAACTTTCATTAGATGTATATAAGAACGCTCTATACAAATAGATGCACAGTAATCCATGATGGCACTTCATCAAAACTTTTACCATTTGCAAGCATCAATGTAGTTAAGACACATAAATATCATCAAAAAACCTACAAAAATGCATTTTCATTAACTTTTTACTATTTGCAAGTACCTCTGCATTTTAGTGAAATATTACATGATTTTCTCAGCATTTGTTTTAGAATATATAAAATTAAAATACATGATCTAAGTTTGTGACAAGATGTTGAACTGATTCTGCAATGAATCAACACAATGAAAATGCAAGTCACCAGAACAGGCCTAATAAAGTATACATAGGGCTTACCAAACGAGTATAAAGTAAAAATCTACAAAACAGAGGTAAATTGTACCTAATCAAATCAGCAATGGATATAATTTTCAACTTCTCCTGCTCTGCAAATCGACGAAGCTTTGGTAATCTAGCCATGGAACCATCATCATCCACAACCTCACATAGAACTGCAACAGGGTCCAACCCAGCAAGCACGGCAAGATCCACAGAAGCTTCTGTATGCCCAGCTCTTTTCAAAACACCACCATCTCTATATTTCAATGGAAAAATATGGCCCGGACGGTTGAAATCATCAGGCTTTGAGTCATTGGATGCAAGAGCCAATACTGTTGTTGCCCTATCACGAGCAGATACCCCTGTGGTTGTACCGTGTTTGGCATCCTACAAATATAGCATAATTAACATCAATTATTGTTATAGAAAAGATTATGTATATAAAAACAAATTTATACTACAGTAAATTACTATTATTTGCGATTAAATTCATAATAACTTCATTGAGATAGTAGCTCAAGCTTTTAAAAGGTTTTGTTATTATGGTCGTCATCACAATCACCAATGCTTTTTAAATAGGTAGTTAAAATTTAAATTCTTCGCATGCTTAGAATGTTAGTAGATTACTTGCAAATTTGAAAGGGTCATATAACATTTTACAAATTGCAGTAGTGTGGAAGATGACCCCCATCTATTGTAGTGTATTTGGAGGGAAATGAACGCTAAAAATTTTGAAAACCACAAGCGAACAATGATTGAACGTAAAATTTTCTTATTCATTACTCTTTCCTTTGGAAATTTCTGTAGACTTTAATGGACTAAATTTTCATAATTCTCTTGTATCCTTTTCTATTTCTAATTAGGTGTTTCTCTTGTATGCGTATTGTGTGCTCAGGCTATGCCTTTCATTTTTCAATAAAAAATTTTACAACTGATCAAAAAAATTTGAATTTTAAAATGTTAGAATGGAGTTTGTCAACACTTGGATGAGGGGTTGTGCTTATTTCAAAGATAAATGATAACAAAGACCAAACTATTGGAATGAAACAAAAGTTGCAAACCGATAATAATCAACTAGGAAATCTACATACCACGGTCACTGTAAAAGCAGTGCTAAGTTTCTCATCATTATCCTTCTGGGCCACCATCAGAGGGAGCTGTAATCTCTCCAGGTCTTTACCTTTCATACTCACGCAAACTATGCCAGTTCCATGCTTCACTATGAAAGCCATAGCCTCAGGCGTTGCCAACTGTGCCGCCATAATTAAATCTCCTTCATTTTCTCTGTCCTCATCATCCACAACCACTACAATCTGTATTGCAATAAATTATAAGATGTGGAAAGACAACTATTAAGCTACATTAATTTTCTTTTAAGAAAACTTCTAATGCCAATAGATTTTGTAACAAGACAGAACTCAGGAAATAGGCACCTTTCCCTGGCGAATGTCCTCAATGGCCTCAGGGATGGAAGAAAAACCTTCTGTAGGGAGATCCATATCAAATTCATCATAAATGGGAAAACCACTCCCCGTAAGAGCAGTATCTGCTGCAAGTGTTCTGAATGCAACCACATCAGGTTGTACGCCAAGTCCAACTGATTGATCACCAATGAGAGAGTTATTTTCCTCAACACCATTCTCATTGGCATAAGATAGAAGGTCACCTTCACCAGATATGACTGTAGCTCTAGTTTTACCAACACCCTTAATACTTAAGGGCAATTTCCCACCCAACCGGATCAAGGGAAAATCAGCTGTATACCTTCTTGCCAGAGAAGGATTCACCGAGTGCAACCGGTTGAACAAATTGAAGCTTTTGCATAACCTACATACAGTAGATGGTCGGCAAGTATTTGAATAGAGTAGGATCAGAAACAATAGCAAGGATCATGAAATTCAGCATTAAAATTGCATGCTCCCTTAATGGCTCTATAGAAAAATGTCAATACAAATAGTGCTTCTAAAACCTGAACATTTTCTAGACCTATATATAAACTCAAATACTTTCAGTATTATAGCTAGGGCAGGTTGAGGAAATGGAAATTATGCTCATGATGAAACAAGATATACCAAAGTAGTATGCAAGAATGTGTAGACGACTTCATACAGTTGGAAGCATTCATGGAATGGGTTGGGGTAATGGTAGTCTTGATTCAACTAAGCCCGTGGAATTGTGTAGCTTAGTAGTGTTGTATTTTCCAATATCCAAACTATAGAAACAATTGAACATGGATTTCTTTTTTTGTCCAACCTTTGTTGTCTCAGAAATTTAAAAAGAAGAGTCTGTTCGTTCAACACAATAGCATGCATGTCACAAACTATACCTTAATTTTAAGTACTAAATATTGCATATCCACGGAAAACAAGGATCCGATCAATATAAGGGAAAAAGTAAATGAACACAACACATACAGCATCAATAAAGCAAGGGCGATCAGAAGTAAATAAAACCAAAAATAGTTACCAACGGGATATGCTTTCACAAAGATTACGAATTTGAAAATATGACGCAGTGGACCATTAATGTGCGCAAGCTTGGTAAACAAATAAGATCCAGACAGGGAGCTTGTAGAAGATTTAACAAGAGTAGTTGCTAAGAAAAACCCAACAAAACCGAGATGGAGTTCAATTCCAAAGACCCAAACGCGACATGTAAATGATGAGAAAATTACAAGATCGAAGCAATAGAAGGAGAATGGAGAGAAAGGAGGACTAACTGGAGGCGAGAGAGAGCTGTTGTTGAAGGAGAAGATGTGTTGATGAATGCCATTGTCTGTCGCCGAAAGAGAGAGACACCAGAAGCTTGAATAAAGGAAGCTTTCGATTCCTTGAACTAAAATTAGTCCTCCTCCTATATATCGTGGGTATATAGGAAGAGGAAGAAGAGAAGCAAAAAAGAAACAGATTTGGAGAAGGGGAAGGTAGGAAGGATTACGAACCAACGGCGAATTGTATAAGGAAAAACAATGTCCGTAATCCGCGGGTGACGTAGCTCTGTCCCCAACCAATAATATCACGCCCTTATTTTTTTTAATCTTTTTTTGTTTCTCCTTTTTCCATTTCTTCTCTTACAAACGTCAATGCCGAATTCCTTATGGAGAGGATTGAAATAAAATTATCTTTATTTCACATGAAATAAAATGGCATTCCTTTGACTAAAAAATTAGATATTTTAATTATTTTACTTCGAAATATAACCATTTTAAATTAATTATATTTTAAAATGAGCATAATCCATCTCAATTAAAATATAATATCTTGAATATGTCTCTAACCGACAACAAGCAAAAACTCCTAATTTAGATAATTAATTAAAATTTACTAATTCAAGATTTGAAAAAATGAAATAGGGAGGAAAGTCAGCCATGGCTCCTAATACCAATATATAGTTCCTCGTTTATTTTTGTAGATGAAATTAGTTGAGATTAAAATTAAAAGTTAAAATATTATTAGATCTATTTTTTTAATATTATTTTTATTTTAATATTTGAAAAAATTAAATTAATTATTTTATTTTTTATAAAAATTTTAAAAAATTATAATAATTAGATTCATGAATTGTGAAAAGTTATAAAAACAAACGAAAAAATTAGAGTTTAAAGGAAAATATCTAATAAATATGGTAACATTTGTTGATATTGGAAAGTGTAATAGAAAATCTAAACTATTATCAGGTCTTTGTGAGTTTCGATATAAAAAAAATAAAAAAATATATCTAAGGATCCAAGTGAAATCTCACCATTGATGTGGGTGCGGGTGACACAGCCAGGTTCTTAGCCGGTGTGCGCTGGGCAAAAACGAGATGGGCGGGGAGCAGAAAGAGCACGACCCACTGACTTTTTTTTGTCCTTGTTCTTCTGGGCAGCCACTGACCTGTTAAAAGTGGAAGTAATTTAAGGGTTAGATCTGAATCCCCTCTGTTTGAACAACCGTTAGATTGCACTTCCTTGCATTGCCTGGCACCACTTGGTTGACTTGGACCGCTTTATTGAGATTCCCAAAGGACCAAAACCCTCACGTTTTGAGATAGGATGAGCACCACGTGTGAAAACAAAAATATTGTTTAAAACTTTAAACACACAAGACAACGGATCTAGTTTAATAGTCAGGTAAGATAAAAGATAATTTTGGATGAATTAAATAAAATATTTTTAAAATATTATTTTTTAATATTATTATTATTTTTATATTTGAAAAAATTAAATTATTTATTATATTTTGTATAGAAATTTTTAAAAGTTGTAATGATAAGATGAGATAGATTGAAAGTATTTCTGTATCAAAAATAAGAAAAAAAGTCCTAGCTCAACTACTAGTCTGTGTTGGATTTTTATTTTATAATTGTTTTAAATTCACTTAAATGTCTTTAAAGTTATTACCCATCAAGTCTACAAGTTTAAGCCTTATCGGATTGTCTTTCCATTTCCATGTATCATTTTGTCAATAATGTCTATAAGATATCAACTATACACTAAAGTAGTAAAAAGTAACAAGAAAATGAGTGGGTGTGATGTGGGTATTACTAATGCTTGGTATGAGAAACGCATCGAAATCTTATGGCTTTATGCAAATCACTTGTACCATAATTCGTTGAAAGAGAGTGAAGGAAATGGGTATATATTTTGAAAAAAATCTATTTATCATAGTCTTCTCAACATCCCTTTATGTTACTAGTGACATTAAATGATAGACCCACGAATGAAATATAATAAATAATTTCTAATTATTTAATAGTGCATCATGAGATGATAAGAGAATGATATTAAAATAGATGATGAGTAGTGTTAACGTCGTGTTTCGCACGCATTTGGGCTAAGTTCCAACAACTCGGGTCTTTAGAGCTGGACCTCGATCGGTGCTGTGTAGAGCCCCCGGCAGTGGTTCGGTGTGGTTGTACGGTGTTGGTGCTTACATCCATTGAGATGAACAGTATTTAAATACAGAGAAAATAAAGAGAAATGGACACACATATTTACGTAGTTCAGCACTAGGCCTACGTTCGTGGGGGTTTGGGGATGGGAATTCTCACTATAATATGCTTGTTTACAATCTCTCATAGCCTCTCATTTCTCACTATACAATAGAAATCTACTTGCTGGAGAATATGTTCTCTCTCGAAAGGTTGAAGAAGTCAAAGAAGAAAAACCCCAGAAGCCTCTCCCCCCGTCCTCCAAAAGTCCACCATCCGTAGGTTCCCCCTTATCTCCTACCCCCCATTTGCTTTAAGTCTCTTCCCTATTTTTCTCTCCTGACACCTTACACCTTGCTTTCCCTTGCATTATGTCAAATCACCATTTTTTCCTCTCTTGACACCCTCACTCCTTAGTCCCTTCTTATCCTCTCTCATTCTCTCATATTTTGTCTTCTAATGAGTCTCCCCAATGGGCTGAGCCTAGGAAATTCCATAGGCCAGGGGAAAAATCCCCTCACAGTTACCCCGCCAATTCCTATCGGACCTATCTGATGGGAATTTTTCAGCCTATTTTTCATTTGCCTTGCCTCATTCTGCTGGGCCGTCAGTTTTTCCACTTATCGGTCTTTAGGTGGGGTTCTACCCCGCCGAGTCTTCATATCGTCGATTTGTCCTACCAAATTCCTTTAACCTTCTTTTCCTTTCTTATTTCCTTTAGCCGCATTTTCCTTCCATTTCCTATTTCATTTAGCTACATTTCCCTTAGTTATTTCCTTTAGCCGCATTTTCCTTTCGCTCATGTTTCCTTTAGCTTCGTTCATTTTGCTCCTATTTCCTTAGCCTTCTTTCATTTCGCTCATATTTCCTTTAGCTCCGGTCCTTTCGCTCCTATTTCCTTAGCCACCTTTCCTTTCGCTCCTCTTTCTTCTTCTTTTTCTTCCATTTTGCTTCCCTCTCCATTTGCTCATTCCTTTCCTTTTCTTTCGCTTTATCCCACCGCTTTTCCTTAGATTTCCTTTCCATTTTCTACTTCATGCATTGTCAAAGTGTTAGTTTATGTTTGTGAAGATTCATTTGATGGAGATTCCGTTGTTGAAGATTCAGTTGATGGAGATTCTGCTGATAAATATGTCGGGTGGCCGAAGGCTGAGCCGCACTCCTCTACGAAAGGGATAGAGCCACCTCTGGCGTGACTCGTCCATTTTGCCTCTCGGGGAGGTAGGTTGGAGCTGGTGGAGATTCTGTTGATGAAGATTTCGCTGATGTAGAGTCCGTTTGTGGAGATTTTGTCTTCTAGTGATCAAGGGCCGACCTGCACTCCTCCGCGAGAGGGATAAGATAACCTTTTAGGCCTACCTTTCACTTTTGCCTCACGGGAAGGTAAGCTACTGATGAAGATCTCGTTGATGTAGATTCTGTTGATGATGACCGTATCTTTCTCTTCATTATTCGGGCGGTCCATAGACTCGGTCTGCTCTCCGTCTGGGAGAGGTCGGAATGTCTCATGCGAAACCGCATTTTTCTCCTTCGAGGAGGTAATTCGGACAACGATGTGGCTGGTCCGCTCCTTCGTAGCTGTGGGGGTCGGGGTAAGTATTCGGGCAGCCTCAAGGCTAAACTCGCTCTCCTTCGCAAGAGGAACAAGACGGCCTTTGACTCATCTCATCCATTTGTTTCCCGATGGAGATAAGTTGTTCGGGCAGTCTGTTTTGGACCCGCTCTCCACTGTGGGAGGGATAGGCAACCTTAGGGCTACATTCTCATATGGTATCCCACAGAGAGGTAAGTCGTTTGGGCAATTTGCTACTGAACCTGCTCCCGCCCATTGACATTAATGAAGGTAAGCATTTTCCTTCAGGTAGCTGAGAACTAACCCGTACTCCGCCGCAGGAAGGATAAGGCAACATTTAGGCCTACATTTCCCTCTGTTGCCCTGCGAGGAGGTAATTTGAACAGCAATGTGGCTAATCCGCTCATTCACCGTGATGGGGGGTCCGCCGCCGTGGGGGTTGGTCCCGCTCTCTCAAACAAAGTGGTTGAGCCGCCTGGTCACCTGTCATCCTTCATGTAGAGGTAGGTTGCTCGGACAATTTGTTCTGGACCCACTCTTGCCCGTTGACATCATAGGGAATGGTAGGTTTGAGTTAGGTTGGCGCTGATCCCACACTTCGTCGCAACGGAGGTCGGGGTAATTCATTCGTGGAGCCGTGAGGCTGATCCCGCTCTCTGTTGCGGGAGGAACAAGTCAACCTTTAGACCTACATTTCCCCTTGGTATCTTGCATGGGGGTAAATCGTTTGGGCAATCTGTTACTAAACCAGCTCCCGCCTGTTGACGCTTACGAGGAAGGTAAATTTTATCTTCAGGTGGCCAAGGACTGACCTGCACTCCTCCGCGAGAAGGATAAGGCAACCTTTTAGACCTATCTTCCTGTTTTGACTCGAGGTGAGGTAAGTTATTGATGGAGTTCTCGTTTAGTGGAGTTGACTTTGCTTATGAAAACTAGTTGAGTTTGTCGTTGCGGGTTATGCTAATTGGAGATATCATGTCGGGTCGTACAACTGGTGTTTCGCACCACAGGAAATAATTATGTTAGTAAAACAGAATTCACATAAGTTTTGAGGGGGACAAACCAGAGCGTTTTGCTGTTGCGACTAAATTTTTGCCCGCTACTTGACTGAAATTGCCCGTTGTTGTTTGCCATTTACTTTCTTCCTCGCTCCTTATTTTTATTTATGCTTCTATTTTCCTTTTTTCTTTTTTTTGTCTTTGGGGAAGTCACATGTCTTCAGATTTGTTCATTTTTCCCTAATTGTGTATTGTCGTGATGCTGTCCATCGAGTAAGGTGGTGGGCCACATGCTCGCCACGCATGACCATGCATGACCGTGATGTCCTTAGTTGAGAGACTCTACCCGATATGCATGGCTAAGCTGCTGGTAGGTGAGAAAGAGATCACATGCTTGGTCGACAAACACAGGGCCGAGGAGCTGGCCAAGTGCCCTAGCTGAACTTTCAAAGAATGCTAGGTTGAGGTGCTAATCATGTGCGCAGGCTGAGGAGCTCCACCCGACGTTCATGGCCGATGAGTGAGCTGTGCGGCTGGAAAAGGCCGAGGAAGGTGTTGTCCGAGGGGCTTGAACGGTGGAGTTGCTGGCGGAGGAAGAGTAGCCAAGGAGGAGTTGGTCGAGGAGTGATGGGCCGATGTGCCATCGTGCACGGCCGAGGAGTGACGCTTCAAGGGCCGTGGAGGGGTTGTTGATGAGTCCATTCCCGTAGAGAGTCAGTGGTCGAGGAGTTGTGGTCGTGGAGTTCAGTGGCTGTGAAGGTTGGCCGTGGGCGAGGAAAAGGGTACCGCCATGAGATGGCAGTGTTCATGTGGCTGCATACCGGGCAAAAGAGGCTAGCGCTGGTTGAGAATGGTCGGCATTCACTTCGGCCCGTACAGACGACGCCTGCAGGCCAAATGGTGGCTTCCAATGCCACTCTCTTGCAGTGCCACAGAGGGGCCGTGGCGTTTCTTCTCTCCATTGCCGCAAGCTATTGGTGCGTGTCCTCTGGCGGACGTTTGCCCACTGCGGCAGTCGGGGAGCCCGCCGGTGGGGCACAAGGTGGTCGCCTGCTTTGCTCCCTGGCCACTCCACGGCTAGGCAGAGTAGAATCTTGTGCGCACGGGGAGGCTCATTGTTAGGGACCTTGGTCTAGTCCTTAAATACTAAGGTCCACGAGCTCGCCTTGTACTTGTGATGACCGAGTGTGCCTTGCCAACTTGCTTGACCTTGAACGTGCGTGGCAATGGAGGGTCCCTAGGTTGATGAATGTTTAGTGTTTAGTGATGGAGTGATGACGATGTTGATGAATTATGGTTGATCTAAATAGTGTTTTGATGAATATGATGCAATGTGACACTACATGTGCTTGTCCTTGAGGTTGGCGCCGAATGGATGTGGGCTAGGGTTGGAAGAGTGAAGTGAGGTTAGGGTTTCGGATGCTAGGGCAACTAGGGTTTACGTGATTTAGGGTAATGGAATTAGGGTTGGCATGATTTAGGGTTTGGATAGGGTTTGGCTTGAATGGATGATGGGAATCAAGATCCCTAGAATGTAGGATCTATTTTGGGAAGTTAAGTGTTTTGGTTTTGGCAATGTGGAAGAAGGCTTGGTTGACTTGATGAATATTTGGAAATGAGAGATTTAAGGGATTGAAAATGAAATGGCAATCCCTTAGATCACGGGATTGGATTGGAGATGAGTTAAGGATTCCTCAACTAGAGAAATTTCCTTATTGGACTCTAGGGTATTTTGACTAGGGTTTATGGATATGAGAGAAGACTAATTTTGGTAAGTGGGAATATGGGATATTGGCTTGGACGTGGGAAAGGATTAATGGATGTTTGTTTGGTGAGAAAGCTCAAGAAAATATAAGAACAATGCAAGTAAAATAAGAGGAACAATGGAAGATAAGAGAATGAATGAATAATACTCAAGGATTGGATAACTTGAATCACACCTATTCACTAATTGCAAGGTGTAATTCTCTCTTTGAGATTCACAGATTGCACCCAAAAGAGCACAAGTGCATTGGCACCAAAATAACCTCAAGAACAATAATAGTTTCCACAAAGCAAATTGTCAAAATGTGAAAATAAAATGGCTAAGTGCCTTATTTATAACAAAAGCATAAAAGGAAACCTTAAAGTGGTTCCTTGTAAATGATAGCTTGGATGGGCCCCACATGGCCCTTGGCAGGCCCTGGCCCATGGTGGCCTAGGTTGGCCCACGGCATAGGCCATGTGCTAGCTGGCCTGACTTGGATTGGGCTGGCATGGCACGACCCAGGCTGGGGGGCTGGGCGTTGGCCTGTTGCAGCTGGTGCTAACATGGCATGGCCCAGGCAGGGGGTTGGGCGTGGGCATGCTGCTGCTGATGGCACTGCATGGCCCAGGCAGGGGGCTGGGCGTTGACACGGTCTACGTGTTGTGCGACATGGCCTAGGCAGGGGCCTGGGCACTGGCATGGCGTGCGCATGGGCGTGCACAGGGGCGTGCGCATGCTGGGTCGCGCCATCACTAACCTCGCTAGGGATGCGCATGCTAGGTTGCGCGCTGGGCTAGGCTACGTGCGGCCGTTAGCCTCTTTTGGCACCTTGTGCGTGCCAAGGCATGGGTCACGGCACACATGTGGGCTGGTTGTGGGGCTGTCCAGGCACGTCAATGGCAATGTTAGGGGCTGGTCTTGGCATGTCCTTAACATGGCCAAGACATGGGCTACTCGGCCATGGGCTACTTTTCTTGGGGTTCTAACACGCATACCGTGAGGCGTGAACACTACTCACTGCTTCCCGCCGACGGGGGCCAGCGGGGCTGCCGTCAGAAACTGCCGGTGGTCCGATTGGATACCACCGGCGGGTGGTTTGGGCTATGTCGTGAGCTCTTGGGTGCACGTTGTCGTGCACCCAACGTGGTACACCTCCACAGTGCAAAGTGCACAGTGCATACTTGGTTCCTGCATGCGAGCTGTTCGGTGTACCCCGACCTCTCTTTCCTTATAAAGTATGCTCAAAACTGAGTATTTTACAATTATAAGTAGTCGAGATATTTGGCTTTGTGCCTGGGCAAAAACAACCAGGCACCATTCCCCATAAAAATAAAAGGTTGGAGAGTCAAAAGTACTTATCTGAAAGATCTTCATTTGCTCCTTTGGATATGAGCTCCTCGTTTACTTTAAGAAGCGTTTACACCTCGTCGGTCAGTTTCATCACCCATTCCTCCATGGTTTTCAGCCTTGCCTCCATGGCTTCCTCTGTGTCTATTTTGAGCTGTTCGGAATGGGTTGTCGCAGACATACAAACTACATGTAAGATCTATAACAATCCTACAAACGGCATCATTGTTAACGTATTGTTTCGCACGCCTTTGAACCAAGTCAGCAACTCGGGTCTTCAAAGTTGGGCGTCTATCGGTGCTGTGTGGAGCCCCCAGCAATGGTCCGGTGCGGTTGTACGATGTCGGTGCATATATCCATGGCGATGAACAATATTTAAATGCAGAGAAAATAAAGAGAGATAGACACACAGATTTACGTGGTTCAATACTAGCCTACGTTCACGGGGGTTTGGGGAGGGGAGTTTCCATTATAATATGTTTGTTTACAGTTTCTCAGAACCTCTCATTTCTTATTGTACAATGCTGAAAAATATGTTCTTTCCCGAAAGATTGAAGAAGAAGTCGAAGAAGAAAAACCCTAGAAGCCTCTCCCCCGGTCCTCCAAAAGTTCCTAATTCGTAGGTTCCCTACCCCCCCCCCCCCCCATTTGCTTTTAAGTCTATTTCCTACTTTTCTCTCTTGACACCTTACATCTTGCTTTCCATTACTTTATATCAAATCATCAATTTTCCTTTCTTGACATCCTCACTCCTTAATCCCTTCTTGTCTCCTCTCTTTCTCTCATATTTTGTCTTCTAATAAATCCCCCCAATGGGTTGGGCCTAGGAAATTCCATGGGCCGGGGGAAAAATCCCCTCATAGATTAGTCGTATATTTTCATGTGAAGATAATTACTTATATTTGATTGGATGAAAAACGAGAATATAACATAGAAATATGAACTAAGAGGAAAAGACGATATTAAATGAGAAAAACTTAAAAACGGATGCGGTGAGAAGTTTGCTTAGAAGCCGAGACGTAAACAATCATATTATTTACGGTATGGAAAAATATTTACATCTGCCCCACACCGGCACACACTCAACATATTGAGGGAAAAAAAAATGATGTGAAGTGTGTGCCGGTGTGGGGCAGATATATAGCATTTCCCTTACGGTATACACGATGGGAGGAAATAATCCTTTCGAACGTTCTCTCCCTTGCTCTTTTTCTTTCTCTGAAGCCCATCTCTCTCTCTCTCTCTATCTCCCCTACTCAGATCTCTATTTCTCTCCCCTCATCCTCAAACTCCAGTCTCTCTCTCTTTCATCTCAAGCTTGTAAAAAGAGTTTTTTTTTTCATGTTAACAGGTCTGTTCTGCATGTTTTCATTTTGTTTTGTTCCTTATTTAATTTGTTATAGGAATTGGAGGAAAGTGCGATGTGGTGAGCTCATATACGTGCACATGGCTTTCCCACTCTGAAGCCCTTAGATTGTGAATCAATCTTGGGGAACTTGCTGTTTTGGATTTTTCAAGAGAATCAATTGCAAAGGAACCACCTGATTGGTTTTAGGAAACGAAACCCAAATATTTTAGGAGCAATGGTGCCTGGAAAAATTGTGAGTCTGTGATATGAGAACAGTCCCGTAACTTAATTTCAGCTCAAGCACAATTTTAAAGAAATCAAAGAGAGGATAGAGAGGGAGAGCGACTGAGGGGTGAGATATTCAAGCTTGGAGAGAGAGAGAGAGAGAGAGAGAGAAGAGTGAGTGGGGAGAAAATCTGAGCGAGGAGGGAGAGGGAGAGGGTTACCTATAAATTTTATAAAATGAAATCAATTCTATCGTAATTATGTTAGCATACATGTTATCCTCTAATTTGGGGGTTGGGGGTGTAAATTCCAGGTTCCCACCGCATCCGGTTTGTAGCGTCTCATCTATAACTTATTATAAACAAAAGGAAAATGGTAAGACCGAAATAATGTCCTTTTATTTCTGAAATTCTACTTAGCATCTCCATGTTAAATTTTCAATGGTTTGCCAAACACATATATACACTCTGGTGCTTCCAGATAGCCAAACAAGAACTTAGAAAAAAGGTATAAACAAATAACGAAAAAAGGAATAAAATATAATGGCCGGTAAGAAAAGGGCAGTTGTATTTTATCATAGAAAGGATATTTGCAGTTATGATTGTGCAAGTGTCGTATAGTCATTTTAAAAAAAAATAAATAAATATAGAACTCACATAAAAATAAATTATTTTTTTAATAAAAAAACTTTATTTTTTTTAAAAATAATTGTACAACATTTATACATTTCAAGACTATATATAGTATTATAAGAATCAAGATTCCCTCGGATTTCCCTCCTTCACAAACTGACACTTACTACATCCCTCTTCTTCTTCGTAACTTCCGCCATCTCTCTCTCTCTCGCAGCGGTAAATTAGCAGACAGACAAAGTGCTCACTCTGCACTCTCTCTTATTCTCTCCACACTGCCAATTCTCATTCAGCAAAGCTCCCTGTTTTTTCTTCTCTTCTCCCATCAATGGAGAGCTTTGCCCTCCACTCCACATCCTCCTCTCTTCCCCCCCGCTCTTCCTTTCTCCGCTTCCGCCCCATCTCTAAATCCCCCTCGTTCCTTACCCCTCGCCTTACCGCCCCCTACTCAATCCCCACCCTCCGATCCTTCTCTCTTTTCCCCGCAACCACAACTCCCTCTCGCCTCCCATCAATCCGCGCCTCTTCTTCCTCTAATTTACCCAATCGCCTCTCTCCTTCTTCCGAATTCACAGACCCACCCCCCCCTCCCCCTCCCCAAGGTGCTAAACCCCTCCCATTCATAATCTCAATCTCCATCGGACTCATTGTTCGCTTCCTCATCCCCAAGCCCCCCGAAGTTACTCCCCAATCCTGGCAATTACTCTCCATATTCATCTCCACCATCGCAGGCCTCGTCTTGAGCCCCTTGCCCGTCGGCGCCTGGGCTTTCCTCGGCCTCACCGTCTCCATCGTCACCCAAACTCTGTCCTTCTCCAGCGCCTTCGCCGCCTTCACCAACGAGGTCATCTGGCTGATTGTGATCTCCTTCTTTTTCGCCCGCGGGTTCGTGAAGACCGGGTTGGGGGATAGGATCGCTACCTATTTCGTCAAGTGGTGGGGGGGTAGTACGTTAGGTTTGTCGTACGGCTTGACAATTAGCGAGGCGCTCATCGCCCCGGCCATGCCGAGCACCACTGCGAGGGCCGGTGGTGTGTTCTTGCCGATAATCAAATCCTTGTCGCTATCCGCCGGGAGTAAACCGGGCCATCCCTCGGCCAAAAAGCTCGGGTCTTATCTCGTTCAGTCCCAATTTCAGGTTGGATTCATTATTTTCTTGTTATATGTGTAGATATAATTGCACAAGAGTCATTTTCAGGACGTTTGTACGTAACTTTTACTTTCTTTTCGATCGGATCAGTTGAAGATATAAATAACGATAGTATCTCGATAATACTTACCTTTAATTTACTTAAAATAGTGATGACTTAGTTCTACCGTTGGGATTTGTCTGTGCAATCATGTAGACCTAATTATCTTTTATCTGTTTGCTTGTTCGTTAGTTACATCTGATCAGAGGATGTTTACGGGCTAGCATCTTTTGTGATTGTCAAAAACTTTACGGACATAGGGGAACATTCGAAATTGCATGATTTTCGTCCTGAAAGGGAAATGGCTTGAAAAACGCCCTCAATATTAGGTTTTATTTATTTATTCTTCATTAAAGAATATCTTTACATGTAAGCCCTTTCAGAGCTGCATCATAGTTGTGCTATAGATTTATTCGTCAATTCATTCTATCCACTGGACTTGTTAGCCTCCAATATGCAACTTTTGGGGTCATGCATCTGGAACTGGAAGTTATTGGAAACCATAGAGAATGTAGTCATAATGCTCATTTATATTATCCACGAGTGCCTATATAAATACGGCGTGCACCCGCAATATCTATATATATTGGGTTTCATAAACGTGAACAACTTTATGTCATTGACATGCACAGATTGCTCAATGCCATGCAAGGAATCATGGGCTCTGAAAAGAGATTTCGAATAAGAGATCATTTGGAGAATGAAAGGAATGTGTGGGTATTTTTGTGACAAAAAAATGTTACAAAAGAAAACGGGAGACAGATTGGGTTTCTTGGATTCATTTTTGTTCAGGGGGTTGATTATGAGATATTCTGCTTTACTGGAGCTTTATTTTTTTGAACACCTCATGTTAATCACTAGGTATATTTACCTGTCTTCCAGGGACAATGGATGTGTTACTAATTTAGATGATTTATGCAATTCCTTTTTCTGAGTTTAGGCATGTTACGACCTTTTCTTGTTAAATTTATGAATGCATGTTATTCCTTCTTCTCATTGATTGTTGTCACGTGAAACTCAGGTGATTAATGCATTGCTATGTGTGTATGTGTGACAGTCTGCTGGTAACTCTAGTGCTCTTTTCCTAACTGCTGCAGCTCAAAACCTTCTCTGCCTCAAATTAGCTGAGGAACTTGGGGTTATAGTTACAAGCCCTTGGCTGGCTTGGTTCAAGGCTGCTAGTTTACCTGCACTTGTCTCTCTCCTAGCTACCCCACTGATCTTATACAAGCTATATCCTCCTGAAATGAAAGATACACCAGATGCCCCTGCCTTGGCTGCAAAGAAACTGGAGCAAATGGGTCCTGTCACCAGAAATGAGTGGGTGATGGTTGGTACAATGCTTCTTGCAGTCTCTTTGTGGGTCTTTGGGTATGTATCATGCCTTGATGCTATTTAATGTATTTTATCATGTTGAGCAGTATAAATAAATTAAACATGATTACAGGGAGAGTTGAAGTCTCCATTTATTTTTTGTAGCTCTTGACTTGTTAGTCACTCTATTTGAAAATGAATTCTTCTGATACTGGTCTGAACTGTGGGTAAGGTATATGAACTATCCTTTATGCCTTACAGAAGGTTTTGCGTGATATGAGTTATAAAATATGCTATTTGGTCTGAGCAATTTTGTTGAAGGATTTAGGAGGCTGGGGTTTGATTTTTACCATCTGAGAATATCAGTGGTAAAGGTTAAAACGTGTGTTGCCTTAGAACGTGGATTTTAAATGTTCTGCAGAATCAACTCACCATATTTGATATCCGAAAGTTTTTTTCTTCCGAGTATCAGCAGTTGAGGAGTTTGTATAAAGAGACCAGAGACGCTGAAAGTTTTCAACTCATTATATCTGCAAATAGTTGTTTCTATTCAAATGTGTTTTGTTCTATTAGGTGTCTGAATAACCAATGTTTCTTGCTCTGTTTGCAGAGAGGCTCTTGGTATGGCAAGTGTTGTAGCTGCAATGATTGGCTTATCTATACTCCTTTTGTTGGGGGTCCTAGATTGGGATGACTGCTTAAGTGAAAAATCGGCATGGGACACCTTGGCTTGGTTTGCTGTTCTAGTGGGTATGGCAGGACAATTGACAAACCTTGGTATCGTCACCTGGATGTCAGACGGTGTGGCTAAGTCACTTCAATCCTTATCTCTGAGTTGGCCAGTGGCGTTCGGTGTTCTTCAGGCCTCTTACTTCTTGATCCACTACCTCTTTGCAAGTCAAACTGGTCATGTCGGAGCTTTATTCTCTGCATTCCTTGCTATGCACTTGGCAGCTGGGGTCCCTGGTGTGTTGGCAGCTCTGGCTTTGGCTTACAACACAAATCTTTTCGGTGCTCTAACACATTATAGCAGTGGTCAGGCTGCTGTATACTATGGAGGTCCGACTCTTTTATCCCGTCATGAGTTTTTCATTATTTTGTCCTTGCTTTTATATGAGATTTATAAAAACCATTTCTTTTGGAAGTTTTTACTTTCTGCCATTTGGTTGATGGTCTTGGAAAAGAGGCAATTTTGTTTTTAATATATGTTTGGTTATCGATCATATGATAATTTCAACATGTCAATGTTCTTTTATTCTTGTAGATTTGAGTATTAAAATCTTTATTTTCCTTTAAGATCCATTGCGGCAACATGTCTAATTTGGTTTTATTGTTCTTCCATTACAGCTGGTTATGTAGACCTTCCCGACGTATTCAAAATCGGCTTTATAATTGCTCTTGTCAATGCTATCATCTGGGGAGTAGTTGGAGCTTTGTGGTGGAAATTTTTGGGCCTATATTGATTTTTTTTTTATTACAATGTAAGTAAATGATCTTTCCCTGGACATTGTTGAGCTCATATTTTCATCTATTTTTTAGGTTTGATCTTTTAGTAGCTTTAGTTCTGTTTCACCATTGAATTAGTGCAACACCACTAATAGAATCTGAATAATTAGCTCAGATCATTTTTGGTTTTTCCTGATCTCTGTTGTAAGGTACAGTGAAGCAAAAATTAGTTTCATCCATTTTGCTTAAAAGCATGCTTCGCTTAAAAGTTAATATGGATCCTGTTAGTGACTGTCTTGACTGTACAGCTTTGGATCCTGTTAGGCATTTCCACTGCCTACCGCCAGATGGTTGAGTGTTTCATCAAGGAATGATTATTTGTAACACTTGAGAAATTTTATAGTTATCCTAATCGAAGCAAAAATGATGTAATTGGATATGTGCTGTGCTGGCACCTTGGTAATGGATTCTGCTTGGAATTTTTAATCACTACTTCATGCATGCACACGTGGAGGAAAACTTCAAGAAATAAACTAGTGGGGTTGCTTCAAAAGTTGGGCTTTTTGATGATGTGTCATATGATAAGAACCTTAATGCGTAGCTGTATTGTTGTTGATGATTACAATCTTTATTCTACCAAATATTTTATGGCCTTTGAATGAAGGTTTCTAACAAAATGCTTACCATCTTAGGTGGTCAAATTATTTCTACTTTATGCTTCTTCGGCTTGTGGGAACGTTAGAAAGATGGCAATTTTCTGAAATCCTAGAAGTTCCTGAGCAGCACAACACAATTCAAAGCTCTGCCTGCAGAAGATCTTGGAAAGTAAGATATGTATGATATATATATATGTTGATGTTGAGCTAGATCAATAAATACTGGCCATTCCATGAAATCTTGAGTGGTAGGGCAATTCGTAAATGGGCTGTGCATTTCAAGGATCAGCCTTACTTTGATTGGCATTAAAAAAAGCTTTTGAGATTGAGAACTAACATTTAACTGAAGCAGATTTAAGGCGGTTAAGAAATTATGATAATTTAAACATCACAGCCAGGTGAACTAGAAATGCCCGATAATGTGAATCCGGAATTTTGGAACCTCAAGGGAATTTGTAAGCTCAGAGGTCCAGTCCCACATCCCACAATGTTAGTTGCAGTAATCGTGGAATCATTTTGGTGGGGATTTTGAGTCTCTTGTTTTACTTAAAATTTTCAAATAATTATGGCATGCCAAAGAGCTTAGACAGATAACGAGCCTCGGATTATATCATTAGAAAAATCTTTTTTGAGTTTGAGCTATAAGCAGATTGGACCAATTGTAGAGCTGAGCTACAAAATGCTCGAGGGACCAAAATGGTGCGACATACATCCGTATTTGATATATCTGAGGATTCCTACCCATGCACACTACAGTAGTAAATATCGACACAAATAATACCCACATAAGTGATCCGATTCATAGAACGTTTAACAGGTGCAAGCAACAACTCTGGCTGGGGTAAGGCAGTATCTTTTGCTCCACTACACTTGGCTGTTGTAAAGAATGGTGAATTTGCAAGGTAAAAATACAGCCATGTCCAGAGGTGATGGACTACAACCACTTGGTCAGGATGGATGCCTTGCTTTCCTTGAGTCTTTCATCTGCAAGAACCTCCCCTGTTATTTATGTCAGGAAAATCGTCTATCGATCTCAGCTTTTCAAGAATCAGCCTTTCTTGCTTGGTATCTAAGATTTCTCTGGTCAAGGGTCGAAATCCCATTTATAAAAACCCGAAATAAGATGCCCTGGACAAAAAATGATTATGCATGCCGGAATTCTAAAATGCATTGGTAGTGATGTATATGTTCTTTTCATTATCTGGGTACCATTCAGTAATGCATATAAAAACATAACAAGACGAGACTTCTAGGAGACCCAAAAAACAATTCACATTCTAAAGTTCTATTTGATTTAATTTTGCAAAATACGAGTTTTGCATCTAAAGTTGTTTGGAAATAATGTTTTAACATCCTGAACAATTATCGACCCAGATTAAATTTGAGAGCCATGGCGTAATTATTTCTTGGCCAGAGACCAAACACCACCAAAGAGCTTTCACTGGTAAGACGGCCAAAAGTTGACCACATGGTGAACTAAACATTCGTTTCACAAATTAAATATAAATTGGTCCTTGACGAATTAACACATATAATAGACATGCCGCTCTCCCTTTTCCACCAAATGTTTGCAGGCATGTATTGATGTATTTAGATGTACAGGCATGCATGACTTGTTAAGAATTGTTGTATGCATGTCTCTGTGTTACTCAAAAAAAGGTAATGGGAGAGGATACATTCCTGATCAGGGTTTTCAGCAAAATTTGAGTGCAGAGCATTTCCAACACTATCCACGATAGCTGAGGTAGTCATGGATGCTTCAATGCATAAAATTGCTGTAATCGCATCTATTCGTGTCACCTCATTTCGGAACATCAGTCTTGCATGTGCTGCAAAACGATTCAATGCAGAGCCAATTTCGTAGAGAAAGGAGAAAGAAAGGAAATCAAAATAGATTTGTTCTGCATGGAAGGCAATGTACCTTGAGCTAGGCGTATCAAACTCTCCAGCATGCGTACAGTAGTCCTAGCTGCATTAACAGGATTTGCATGCCTAAAGAGATTGAACAATTGAAAGACTAATTCAGCAGAATAGGATTTATTTAGGTGGAACCTGCATTATGAGTTGCGGATTTTCTTTGGAGTTGATAATAGCTTGAAATAACTTTTTCAGCCTCCTTTGTTAAGACTGGTCTGAAGTATCCTTTTACAAAGTGAATATATCTGCAAATTTGAAAATTAAAAACTCTCATTCTGGAAATGAAGATTGCGAAGTATGACTGAAAATAAGTCCCTAGAATGAGAAAAATGCCTGCTAGAGAATTCAGTGTTTATACGGAAAATATGGTCAAAGTATCTTGATTTTTATTTTAATTAGGTTGAATGCACTCTTTTTCTTTTCTTTCCTAGAATAGATGTAAACTTATATAGATATATATGTGCGTGTGGGTAACCCAAATTACCCTCGGTGCAATTCCTTATTAGTGTTACACCATTCAGGAACTATTCTACCATTGAATTACACATTCTTTTTGTATTTAACACGCCAGCCAAATTTCACGTTCATTGGATGTCATTTTAATATTCTATACATACATACATGTTCTTTTACATATTGACACCATTTCAGAGAGCCATCAATTTCAATATAGCAATCAAACATTTTTTTTTTCAATTACAGATAACCGGGAGAGGTATAAACAAATACCAAGAGCATTCATATGCCAGATACTTTCATTCAATAGAATGACAGCGAATCACAGAACTAAAGTGCCCTCCAGAAGTTACCATTTGCAAGCGAGCACCTTGAAGATTTAGGTTAGGTTTGGATAGTGAGTTGAGATGAAAGTTGAATAAAATATTGTTAGAATATTATTTTTTAATATTATTATTGTTTTAAGATTTGAAAAAGTTGAATTGTTTATTGTATTTTATGTGAAAATTTGTGAAAGTTGTGATGATGAGATGGGATGGGTTGAGAGCCCCTCTCAATTCAAACCGAGCTTTAGCCTAAATGTCAAATATAGAAAACTAATATGAAAGTAGGACAAAACTAATATGCAACATGCTAAACACAACTATGTAGCAGCCAATATTTGGTCTGAAATCTGAGTAATAAACCAGCAACTAAACCGTTGTCAACTCTAAACTTAACATCTACGGAATTTTCTATCTAATTTTCTGTAATTACATACAGCACACATATAAGGTTTTTTTCATGGAAAGTGTGATCTCTCAGATTTTAATATAATTGATCATGATGTGCAATATTAATATATCCACCAACTTAAATAAATAGATAAAAGGGGATAAGGTGATAAGAGTTACAAACCTGATTGAATTATTACTTAAACGCATAATCCACAAAACCTTAGAAGAAAATCAAGCTTCATAATAAGTATGCTACATACATATATATATATATATATTAAGTGGCAGATCTTGAGCTTGAAAAGAAAGGTCTACTTCCAGTCTATGGACACAAATTTATAATAATATGAATAACAGACAACTAGATTGACCTTAGTACCAAAAGAAATTCCTCAAAGCAACTTCAGATGAGTTCATGTTTGTGACCATCAGTTGGCATCAGTTCATCCATGCTTATTTTGTAGAAGAAAACTTTAACCACCATAGAGTTGGACTCATCTAGTTCCTAGTTTGACATATTATTGCTTGCCCAATGCTCTCATTTCCACATTAATGCACATGAGTGCATCTCTTGCCATATTGAGACAACATAAGACTCCTTCCTATAAGTGAAACTAGGAAAATCAACGGACTCCACAGGAAAATTCAGATCAGTCTTTATACAGCCTACCTATGGTGATTAGGGGTGCTAATGCTCTGAAAAAGTAACTTTACCTCTGAAGCATAGAAAGTGGCCAGATATTTGCTAAATCTTCGTCACGTCTGCCTTTGTCTGATTCACCCTGCAAATTGGTTTCATAAATAATAAGAAGTCTATCCATTGAAACTCTTGACTACACCAAAAAGTCAGTTACGTGATCTGAGGAGCACATTACCTCAGCAAGAATGTGTGATGAAACAACTGCATCCCATTCAGGATTCTTTGTATCCAAGAGCACAAGTACAATATCAAATCTACTCAGCAAGGGACCAGAGAGTGTCGTATTGACAGACAGAGCTAGATCAGGTTAAGGAAGATGAAAAGGTGAATGGCTAAAACTTCAGCGAGTCTGCTATCAAATATCCAAGGTTTAAGATCACCAAGTAATATATCTTTTCTATTTACCTCCTGTGCTGAATGACTCAAGAAAACAAAAACTTATAGCTGTCTAATTAAAAAGCATGACTGTATCTTGCACAATCATTGGTAATCTTTTCCGAATAGTAAATCAAACTCTCATATATCCTGAGTGATACATTGATCAGGATCGTACTGTCCCTTGGGATTTGTTGCACCAAATACAATTGTCCTAGTGCTGAGAGTCGTCACAAGACCAGCCTGGAGAGAGTGAGAATGTAATTGAGCAGCCAGGCTTCTACCAAGCATCCAATAGAGCATGATACATATTAATCGGTAATGATAAATTATCCGAATTTATTTGAAGTAACTGAACAAAATAGAAATTATAAAGTAAAACAACTGTCCAAGTTACAAGGATACAAGTACAGGACATATACCTCCTTATTATACACCAACAAAAAAATATTAATAAAAAAGACATAAATAAGACAAGGACATGCCAATGAATAGATATTAGAAGTGTAAATTAAAAGATCCCATTTTCATACTTATTGCAAACTATTTGTCTTTACCCTCCTATCATTTTATACTCAATTATTGCATTTTTTGTCAATAGAAGGAAAACCATTTCCTTTAGTGGTCATTGCATGTTTGACCCAAATCATCGCATTTTGGCATGTGCTCCTGGACATGACCCCCTAAAGAGTCAGATCTTTAGGTAGAGTACTCAAGTGTTTGAGATAACCAAAGACTCTGGAAAAGTCGTGTATTACATAAAATCCACATCCTCTCCAACAGAAGGTTCTAGATAAATCAAACTTCTAAAATTCTTGAAACAAGTAGATTGAACTTCTGAAAAAAAAAGGATCATTATATCCTTTACCGAACATTCTTATAATGTTTACTGACTAAAGAGTATCAGTGACAATTAGAAGAGATGAAATTAAAGTTGTTGATTCTATTAAGAAACCCAATGCGGAATTCAAATGGCACAAGTACATACTTGAACTGGATGATTGTTACCCTCTGTATGAAAGATATCAATTATAATTCGAGCTAAAATGTGAAATAGAAACAAGTATTAATGAGGACTAGTTAGCCACAGTTGATGTAGAGCTTTTGATAAATTACTAAAACTTGTTCCTAAAAGAAGAGATTCTACCTTGGCCACACTTATGGTCTGCTGCTCCATGGCCTCATGTATCGTTGACCTGTCATGTTCTCTCATACTGCAAAACAAAGTTTAAGTTAGTTTCATGTAAAAGGCCCAAAGCAACAGAAACAAAACCGTCTTGTGTAGACGTTCATCACCTTACTGAAAACACCACTTTCTATCTGACTCATGTAAGCATGATGCCAGAGTCTTTTAAAAGCTAAGCTTCCTAGACCCCAATTAACATGGGAGTGTCTTTCTCTCTCTCTCTCTGGAGATGGGGAGGGAGAGAGGTTGCGCTTAGACTGAAGCCTACATGCATCTTTTATAGCATCTGATGTCATAATCAAGAAAAGAATGAGTGTAAAAAAATTTTAAACCTTTTGTTTATAGTATGGTAGAAATTAGAGAAATGCTTTCTGATGTAGGCTGTATGTATTGCTATACAATTTTGAAAGAGATTAAATGAAAGGGAAAACCTAAATTGATAAGTATTGTTGGAGAATTAATTGTCCCAAAAGCTTAATGAAGATTTCTTGCATTCTTGTGTTCACTTAACCGCAGAACCAACTATGATCCCAAGCTGCAGTTGGCCTCCACAATAGAAAGTAGTCTAACAGTGATTCTCTTGCGAAAAGCCACAATCTAGGGTTTTGTCTTCCAAATTGGAAATGCTCCAACCACCACCTCCACAAATGATCTCGCCTACTAAGAGTCTCTTTTTGAATTAGATAATGCAACTTATATGCATAAAGCCAATGAACATAAACATCCTCATCTTCTACTCAATGATGATCAACTAGCACAAGGAAAAATCATAATATAGGAAGGTGAAACTCTAAGGGGATGCTTAGGGAATGAGATAGGATGAGAATTTTGTGAATAGTAGTAAGATGTTTTGTGAATAGACAGGTTGAGTTAAGTATTTATTGGGTTTTGGGAAATGAGAAAAAAATTTGAATAAAAAATATTAAAAAGTTAAAATATTGTTATAATATAATTTTTGTTTTGGGATTTGAAAATGTTGAATTATTTTTTATTTTTTGTTTGAAAATTTGGGCAAATTGTAATAATTAGTTTGAAAAAGTTGTAATGTTTAGTTTAAAAGTGTTTGTGTTTGAATGATGTTTGGGAAGGAAATGAGATAGAATGAGATGAGATGGGAATGGTTTCCAAACATCCTCTAAGATTCACACGCAAGTTGAAAAATTAATACACAAAAGTTTAAAAGGAAATTTTCATGCCGCCACTCATTTTGCTTACCTATCAAATTCGTCTATACAACAAATCCCACCATCTGCAAGAACAAGTGCCCCAGCTTCCAACATCCACTCTCCTAAGAATTTGATAAGATGGCTTATTAATTTTACTACATGAAAGGAATAGAGAACTATGAAGCAGCAATACAGCTGTAATGTGATGCAAACAACAGCGATGCATAAATCTCATAAATTTCAAACAGTACATGGCAGGGATATGTTAATCGATAATGTATACTGAAATGTATTCAAGCATATTTTATGCTAATTATTAATTAAAAATATAAATAGCAAACACCAAAACAAATAGAGTATGTATAAGTAATAATGTTTGGCATTCATGAAATTTGGGAAATTTCATGAAAAATACAAACCATTTTTTATTTCTAAAACACAAGACCAAGCAAAAACCCTTTTTTCTCCAGCAGATTCAAATTTACCCTTTTCTTAATAAGTAAAATCTTATTGATAGTAAAAGGCATAGCTCAAGTATACAGGGAGTATACATCGAACATGTCTAATTACAACTAAACACTGGTGAGAGATATAAGCAAGTCATGAAAATTGTCCGCATTACAAATAATGGTCGAAGCCCAAGAGAGTAAAGTATTGTAAAAAAATCTCTTCAGCTCATCCAAAGAATGCTCCATGTCTTCAAAGCACCTCTTGTTTCTCTCCATCCACAAATACCACATAATACAATGAGGGATCATTCTCCACACAGCAGCAATGTGGACATTTCCCCTAATACCTGTCCAGCACTTCAAAATATCCATAACTCTTCCAGGGATAACCCATGCCACCTAGGCATACCCTTCAGACCCACAATCATATATGTGCCATCTTTGCGCAGTATCCCACTGCATCTAACTTGTATCCACAATAAAATTTATAATTGTGATTTTTTTATATGTATCAATATAATACGGAGTGTGCATACTGGATACATATCAAATATAGTACCCTGGCTATCACAAGTATTCATGCTTCCTAGATATAGGAAACAAAGGAGGGAGAACAAAAGTCTACAGATGTCAAATTCCTCCACTGAATGACATGAGCAACTAAGTAACGCATGAAGAGATGCATTAATAAATGAAATGAGCATAAGGCAAAACTGCAATTTATCCACTTGCAATGTGACATCTCAATCCAACAACATTTCGTTTGATTTAGTTGTTAAACACAACTTAGTAAGAACTTTGAAACCTCAAATGCTAATTAAAAAGATTTTCCAAAAGCTTAAGTTTAAATCAACCAACAACGTATATCAATTTTACAAAAATTAGACTCCTTACCATGCGTGCCATGCACAGGAATCTTGAACAGATTGCATGCATGCACATGAACCTGAACAGTAGAACCTTAATGTTCAAACAGAGGACCTCTTGAAAGACAATCTTTGATACCAAATTGGGAGTGTAGTATTTTCCAGAAAAGGAGAAAAACAAATAATAAGAAAATCCGAAGGAACAGAAGTATTATAGAACAACATGTCTTCAGGTAAGCTAGAGAAGTATCTTGTCAATAACAGTGTTTGGAACTGGCACAGCTCCTAATTAGAAGCATTTGCTCTAACATTGATTTGTCCTCGTAACATTTTGTACATAAATACTTTCTAATATCACTTTTCACAATGAGAAAATAAAAGAGAAACGAATAAATTAAACCACACAAATAATGTCATTGAATAAAGGAGGAAGAATAAGAGAAATCCATTGGACGATGGTGATTGTTGCAAATATCATCAAACTTCCAAATGAAGGATAAAGGCAGAGGCTATAGGATATTTACCTCCATCTTTGACGGCAGTGACAGTCAATCCAGCACTAGTGCTTCCTAAACCAGTAGTGATAACAGATCGGTTGCTCAATTTTGCAGCAAATTTTAAGAACTGAGACTTCCCAGTACCTGTGAGATATATCTAGTAATGTCTACTTGAGATTTATTAAACAGTTTTCGAAACTTTGAACGCTTCAAGATCCTCACCATCTCCTTAACCAAAAAAAGTTAACGCAACTCTTTCATATCAATCACTTTTCAAAAGAAAGTAGTCAAATCATGCATAAATGTATGTATGTACCTACATTTCTTTATAAGTACATGTACATACATACATACATACATACATACATACATATCCCATCAATAGGTTCTCTGCTATTGTACTCAAGGGAGGGGCTGTAAACGAGTTATTGTCTTCGCTTTTCTAGTATTAGAATGTAACTAGGTATTTCTTTTGTATACTTCCTGTGTACTTGGGCTTCGCCTATTACATTGTGTTTAATAAAATTTTTAACTTATCAAAAAAAAAACTAGTAAAAAAAAAAAACATATCCCATCAATAAAAACACACATACAGTTAGAGAGAGAGAGAGAGAGGTCTGAATAAAAGTAAAAGTAAAATTGAACAGAATTGTTACCTGGATCACCAACCAGAAGCAAATGAGACTCTCCTCGGACCTTTGTCCCAGAAGCATCAACATGTTGCACACCTCCAATAAGTGTTAATGCAACTAAATTGAAGAAAAGGTAGATGTGATAAATATCATAAGAAATTAAGAAACACAGTAAGCTGAAAATTAAATACACAAAAAAGGAAGCGTTGTTGCGTTTTTATCATACTGCCAAACTTTTTACACAAGTTTTCAACCTATGAAGTGAAATTTGATTTAAAGTTGTAAAGTAAACAAATAAATAAGTATGAGAAGAAATATCAGATGACAGCTGACCTGCAAGCTTCACAGTAAAGAGTCCAAAAATCTGTGGGCAGATACCTTGGAGTATGGCATTTCTTCCTGGGGTAGTAGTATTGAACAACTTAGAAGTTACACTAGGTAACAACATACTGGAGCTCTCAAAATAATACTTTTTTATAAGTTAAAAAACTTCATTAAAAAGCAGAAAAGGAACACTTGAGTACAGGTGATGTATACAAGAGAGTCACTTATCTAGATACAAGAAAATCCTGAGAAGGTAGCCCATTTAAGTCTATAGAGGCTGTCCAAAGGAAGCTCTCAAAATAATCTTAGGACAATGCCACTACAACGAAAAGAAAAATCCAATATTTTCTTCTTATGACATACATTGACGGTCAGACGAGATCAATTCATAAGGTGCATGATCAATAATTTCTACCTTTCAATGGGGTGTCTTTGAAATCTGACCAGAACTGCTTGAATTTCATTATAACATCATCGGGTATATCAATGTCTGACTTCAACTCATTGGTTCTCCTAAAAAGATGAGAACAAACGAATTTTTGGATAAACAAAAGAACACCGTGGGCAAAAGATTTTTTTCAGAAGAATTTAATTGTTTCCTTTGCGTAAAATAGCATTAGGCTGCAAAAGCACCGTATGGGTGTAAAAACTGTAGTTTTTCCGTTCTTAATTTTTTTGACCCTACTTCTATAGCAAAAGGTTGGCGTATAGAGGTTCGCCAATTCTCCATAAGTATTGTTATATTTTGATAATACAAATATGAGACTAACCTCACATTATTAGCAATTAGGACAGGATCAAGGTCGCAGCGTACGTCTTTTAAGTCTGGAGACCACTTTGCCGTTAAGACCCCAGTAACAACCGCATCATCTGTGCCAAAATGAAAAAGAAAAAAGAAAAAGAAAATTTGAATAATCCAAAGGCATAACGTTTTAAAAGTATCATGGGTGCCTAGTGTTCTGGGACATAGGTCAGAGAGAACCTGAAAAATGAATTCCAAGAGTTCGGTACCTCCAGCTTTAACAAGATCAACAAGATCGTCCTTCAATATGATAGGAACTGAACGTGGAATGGCCCCAACACCCAACACCTGGGTGTTTTCTTGAATTTTGATTTCCTGATAATCGTGGCATATTATAGAATCTTCTAATTCCTTGAACTTCGTGCCTTCACAGGGTTTAGACCTCTGCCCCTGAAGACGATAGATGAGCCATTACAAATTTTTTAAATGATACGTAAGTGAAATAATGTGAGACATAAACTTGGACTGAGTAGAAAGTAAACCTGAGAAGGGCAAAATGATGGTAGTGATACTGAATTTCTAGCCTCCAGCTCAGGATAAACTAGAAACCTACACAAAAGCATCATAAATGATAATTAACTAAGCATTGAATTGCAAACTAGTATTGCCATAAAACAGGTATCTCCCAGTAGATTGGACAACAGAAATGTTTGTCTGTCAGAAAACAATTTTATTAACAATAATGTAATAACAACAAAATTTTATTATGATATTTCGAGAAAAAACCAACTGAAATTGAAGGTAACTCTCCTTCACGAAATTGATAACACATTTCCCTGCAATCCTATTCATAAGCTTGCCAGTACACCAAGCAAATTAATGTGCTAACTATTTACTAGTGCAATATGCGTATGCACGTGTGCGAAAAAAGTAACCAAAATAAAACCCACTTGTGCTTGCATTTCTGGCACGTGTACCATCTCTCCCCTTCATACATTTTGATTGCTCCAGACCGGATCACCGTCCCTTTTAGTGTGAGAAGAATCCCACGATGCTTCACTCGGAGATTTCCTATCCTCGGAAAAGTCTCTAACCACATCCACAAGCACAGATCAAACGTACAATTTTGCAACAAAAGAAACAGAATTAGCTCACATAGCAAAAAATCCGAGAGAAGCATCGCAAACCAGGACACTCGAGCGGGGAACCGCTAACATTTATACGAACATGAATGAACTTCTTTTCGATCCCGCTATTGCAACCTTTCAAATCTCCCAATACAATTTTCTACATAGTCCAGCAAATATCCCGCCTCAAATTCTCTATTTCAATAAGATTTATTCAAAATCTATTGCTACAGAAAGGTAAATTATATAAACAGGTAAGGACTTTGCTTAGAAATCACATACATGAGCCCAAAAAGCCGCATCGTCAAAAGAACGCAAGTGCTGGGTCGGTTGGGAGAAGACCGATTGCGCGAGCGGCGGGTCGTCCTCCATTAGCTCCGCAAAACTAATATAACCAGAGAAAGAGAGAATTTGAGAGAAGGAAGAATAGAGAGGAAAAAGAGAATCAAGAACAATGTGAATAAATATATGGATATACTCGACGTAGAGAGGGTAATGAAGTTTGGGGTCTGGGGAGAGAGAGATGGAGCGGAGCTGGTCGGAGTGACGACGAAGGAGGAAGGCCGCCATTGATTTGACGGGAGGGGAAGGTTCGGCCATGGCAGCGAGAGACGAGGAAAACCGAGCTGGGTTTGGGCGGGAAATCATGATTTTGTGGGACACTGGGATATATATTCTCTTTTTACAATTTTTCTTACAATTATAAAAAGAGGTTTGCTATTTATAAGTCATACTCATTACACATCATAACTTTTTTTTTTCACTGTTTTTAAAAAATGTATTTGATTTTATTCTTTTTAAAATATTTAAATTATTCTACTCATCATCCATATACCACACATTTAATAAATAAAAAAAAAATAATAATAATAATGTATGGTGTAAGAGACTTATGAATATAATTTTTTCAATAAAAATATCAATAATTTAAAACATAATTATGCAAAAAAATTATATATTTTCATATATTTATTTAATTATCCTTTATTGTTTTATAATTTTCCTCCAAAATTGGGCCACGTTAAGGGCTTGCGAAACTGGCCCAAGGCCTCAAAGCCTCACTCTCTAATTTTTTAATTTTGGCGAAAGAAGTAAAAGAAGGGAGGCCACAGATAATCTGAGTCCTGTTTAGATTAAAAAACACATTCAATCCATCTTATTTCATTTTATTTTATTATTATAATTTTTTTAATTTTTATACAATAATAATATTAAAAAATAATATTCTAACAATATTTTATTCAATTCATCTAAAAATATCTAATCTCATCTCATTATCAAAATCCGGAACGTTTTTATAGAAAATAGAAATACTTCTCATTAAAAATAATTAAAAAATAATAATTGTCTATTTCACTTTTCTATCAATCGACACTTTGAAGTAACGAGGTAGGGTAGCCGTATTATCGTATCAACAAATTGTGGATCCTTTTTCCAATTGTGGATCGGCCATTCAAGAAACTCTTGGGCGTATGAAATTGAAGGCAAGCATGGAGTTGTGGAAACATTTTTATTTAGGACATTAGAGTGGTAATAGAAACTCGTTCACAAATCACGTTGATTCTCCCAAGACAGGGGAAAGAGATAGATGTCAATGTCATGTCGAATTCCTCGTAATTTTGTTCCCGAAAGCTGTCCTCAAAGAAAGTTATATTGCTTGGTCGGAGAAAAGATCACCACGCTCATAAATGATTAAAAACTAGACCCATGCAGTACAGAGTTGCTGCCATTGGTTACAATTCCAGTGCTTAATCCTGGACTATTTTCTCTCTTTTACATTGCCATTCACAATCAATTAGTAATGTATGTGTGGTTTCTGCTTTTGTAGAGAATTATATACCCTGCAGGGTGATACTGGTCACGAGAAAGTCTGTCAAACACTTCACCTAAAACACATCTCGAGAGGGTGGTGTTTATACAAAAATGTGATTCCTATTTTCATAATGTTTCTGCTTACTGTGTAGGAGACTATCTGGCCGGTGACATCTTCTCGATGTTCATGACATGATCATAGAGATAATCATCATCATCATCATCATCATCATCATCTTTACTGAAACGTCTATGGTTTATGGTTGGCTGTTTCAATCTCTGAAATATTTCCTCCAGGGATTCCGATGAGGAAACACGTGACTCGAGTTTAGTTTCTTGAAGCTGTCGTAAAGGAATGAATCTATTAGAACCAATGTTGGACTTGAAATTTTGAAAGCCAGTCTTCATGGCTTCCCACTTCGACGTTAGTCCAGATGATGGTCCAGCTTCTGCTATTTGAGTTTTGCTTGCATCAGCAGTTGAGGAGGTGACATTTTTCTCGAAATCCATACTGGATGCCTTTTTGTCGTGGTCCCTTGTGGTGGTGTGCTTCTTGTTGACGGTTTTTCTGCTCCTGCCAAATGGATCCTCCTTCTTCAAAGGTTTTAGTTGACCTCCATTTTCGTTCTCTATCAAATCAGCTGCTTTCAATTCAGGGGTAACTTTATCCTGATATGATTTTGCAAGTAACCAACATTATGAGAATAATAGAGAGAAAAAAAAAACATAGTCCAAAAGCGGCATGTTTACAAGATTGGTGGCAGTAATATGTATAGAAAACATAAGAAATGGATGAATATCATTTCTGGAACACTGGTTCAATAAGAAGGGAAAAGAAGGCAGTGCTTGCTGATGATTTACATACCAGACTACTGCTTCCAGATTCGAGGCTAATACCAATATTGTTGAAATTCCTTGCCAACGGAATAACATTCTCAGCGAATTTATGCCCTTGCTCAAGCCCAGACCGTTCTGAGAAGAAAACAAATTAAAGTATAACATTTCTGATCACTAAAATCTCTTGTGCAAGGCCAACCCATTGGGTTTCCCCCATATTTATAATTTTATAACCAAGCATTCGATCACACATGCACAAGAGGCAAAATGTTGTTGTCTGCTCACCTTTCTGCAAAATAATTACTCCTGATGGATCAAATCCATCAGTATCATCTGAATCATTTTGAAACTTGAATATCTTCCAGTTCCCACAATATTCAATCACCCGGTCAAAAAAATTGCTAGCAATTAACAGGGTGTATACAACCATAATAAGGGGGTAGATTTTATTAAATCCTTTTCCAAAGAAAGGGACAGCATCATCGATATTTCCCATTCTCTGCACATGAAAAATAATTTGAAACTTTGAGTAAAATAGTCAGCCTAGAGAGAGAGTCATACTGCAATGTTTCTACATAAAAATTCACAATGATTTGTCACCTAGTTGGGTACTCATGTTCTAACCAACTAGATGCAACATATATAAAGATAAGAAAGAAGCATTATGTTCACCAAAATTATTGTGTAACATAATAACTTAACTCAAAGTAACTTCTTATGTAACAAAAGGAACCTGAGAAATTCTTATGTCCTCCAGGCCTCATTAGATTTTTGGCCCATGTAGCAATTACTTGGCACATTTTTTTTACTTAACTTTAATGCAGGACTAAACTAATTCCCTTCCAAAGAACCCCCTCCCCTCCCCAAGAAAGGGGAAAAAAATCTAAACAAAGAATCATTGAAAAACAATTTCCTCTATCCTCAAGCTTTATCACAGCAATTTTATCCTCACATGTATGAGAAGATGACATCTATGGGAATATGAGAAGCCATTTGTGATGTATGCACACAACAGCAGAGAAATACCTGTTCAAAGAGAGTTTTTTCATCTCCATCAAGACGAATGAGATTGAGAAAGTTGTATGAAATTGGAGGGGCATATCGTGCAACCATCCTGGCGGACATGTTAAAGTAAGATCTAATTACTGATTCCTCTCAAAGAGAAAACTCATAAAATGAAATTTATCAAGTGGAAAAACATAAAAAGGAAATAAGGTTAGACTTACGAGCATATCATAAGCAAGCTGACTGAGCTTGTTTGCCTGGGTGTCAGTGAGTAAAACATCAGCATTCCAATTTTAAACAAGGAATAATATGTGCACATGCACATATACATTAGAGGGATGAAAGCAGCTACCTGCAAAAAAAAAAAAAAAGAATTAACCATGATGAACGGATAAATTTTCAAGATTAGACACAACCCTATTGGAGTACAATGGCAATATTAATGACCACTGTCTTTATTTTGATTATCTACATGGTGCATATTGATTTTAAGGAAATTGATATAGACATTAATGCTCACTCTCAAATTTCCTTGGGGTTGCAGGCACAAAGAAATGAGAAGATTTAGGCTTGTCTACAAGAGTTATACCTAACAAATAAATATGGAAATGGCACATTTTTCAATTTCGTAAATATATGATTCTGCAAACAATAAAATAAGACCATCTTTCATCAGGATTATAACACAGACTGACAATATAGTATTGATGAAAGAAGAAGAAGAGACATAACTGTATCGAGCTTTGATATCCTATTATGTGACTTAAATGACACGGTTTACTTATGACTACCACATGTAATCTAATATAGCATAACTTGCAGTAATTACTTATTATCGGAGTGAAAAATGTTTGATGGAATATTCATAAGGAAAGAAGTAAAAAGTACTGAATCAAAATTACCAAGTCAATATTCCTGAATATTATGCCATGAATATTTGAAACGTGAAACGTTCAGAAGAAAGAGCTCTTCTCCAGAAAAGGTATTATTCCACCCATCAAAAATACATTTACCTGCACAAATACCTCCTGCCTTTTGACAGCGTTTATGAGAATAGAGAATAGAGACAAATCAACTCCACTGGGCAGTATAGTAGCCTCGGCTAAAATAATTGCAGCAGAGATGCAACCTAATATGATTGCCAAAAGTTTCTTAAGTTGCTTCTCTAGGATACACCGCCACATCAACTCTGCAAAGTGTTACCAATTACTTTTTAGGAACAGGTTTATTTTATTAAAAAAAAAAATCGTAGAATTTTTTTTGGGTAAGCACAAGAAATCGTAGATTTGATTAGTTAATTGATGCACAACTATCATTAGAATTATATGAATCCCCCAAATAATCTATCATGCAAAATAAAGAACTTCATCGCATTTCATATTCAGAATCATTCCTAGAATGCCAACAGATTAACAGAATTTCACTTTTCATATTATAATTGATGTTTCCTACTTTTATAGCAAAAAAGGCTCAATTTCCAGTGCAAAATGCATATCCATCCTTAGAGAAATCTATGCCTTCTCCCATTCCCAAAAGACCACACGTGTACATGTATTGAAATCATACACACATATAGTGATAATATTCAGATTCGACTACATTACTTATCAAAAAGAAAATCAGATTCTGGTAATTACCAATCATATCAAGAAGAGAACCTAGTGTGCCCATGTGTTCAGGCCTAAAGCTTGAAATATATTTCCTGAAAAATTAAAATATTGATAACTGTTATCAAGAAAAGACAGCAAGAAGCTATGACACATCTAAAGAAAAGGTGTCAAGTTCTAATACTAATGGTGCAACTGCATTCTTTCTGTAATTGTGTACTTCAGATAATTGATCCCAATATGTGATGAGCTATAAAGATAAGCGTGAATTTTAGATTTGATATAAAATCTTGTAAATTTGAAACACAAGATGTAACTCAATAAAAGGGCCAATAAAGAATAAAAAGAAGAAATTCTAGAATCAACTTCTCCAAATAGACTTCACATTGATGCATGGAGGAATGCAGGATTGATGCAATGAAGAAAAGAAAAACTTTATTTTTCATCTATTGATTCATTCACAAATAAGTCTTCTCCAAGTCTGTTGATATGTGTATAATGTTCGGAATCAAGGTGCATCTACACTTGTTTATTCCTAAGAATACCAAGAGTCGGAAAAAGACGAGAACTCTCTCTGAGTTTTTTTTTTCAATTTCCTAAAACATCTGACGGCTACAGCTTTTTTTTTTTATATAGGTAATCAAGAAATTTTATTCATAGAAATAGGCAAAGCCCAAGTACACAGGGAGTATACATGAGAAGCACCTAGTTAGAGGTTACAATCGAAAGGAGAAAATCATGGACACTTAGTCCGTTACAAACTATGGCCCCCACCCATAAGAACAATGACTTAAAAAAAGAAAACTTTTAGCTCATTTGTTGTTCTCTCATGATCTTCGAAGCTTCTAGCATTTCTCTCCCTCCAAATCTTCAACAAAACCCTAATAAAAAATAATTAAAAAAAAAAAAAAAAACAAAAAAAACCCTTGTGTACCTGGAGTCTACGGTTATCAGAAAGTGAAAACTCTTAAACAATCTTTTCCTTGCCACTTTATTTCAACCTCCTCAGTTCATCTATGATCACTCAACATGAACAAATCAACTTCCAGTATCTAATAGCATTGTAGGTTTTATAGCCAATTTGTAAACTTCCTCTCAGGACTTCAACCACAAAATACTCAAAAAACAGCTCTCAACCTGAACCCATTCATCTAGTTCTGTATTACGAGTGAACCCTCTTTCCAACCAGCCCCCTCAAAAAAAAGGCAAGGAAATTGACTTCTGAGAGAGCTGCTTTCGCCTTGGTAATTACCTAACGAGAGAGTATGCATCTTCATATAGAATTCAATTCACAGTCTCCAACTAGCAATAGTAACATACAGAAAACACGAAATAAGTAACATTATGGCCTTAAAAATGGCTATTTAGAAAGAAGAATGTAATATTTTCAGAAACAAGTAATTGTGTGGCACACTTTCGTATGTGTGAATCCAAAATTTTTGAGTCATGCAGATAAGCAACCAAATTCCTAGAATCAGAGATGCTGGTCCAATTATTAGTTATTGTGGCATTCATACATGTTGAATCTATTAAGAATAGAAGAAGGCATGTGTAAGACTTAATAAAGTGAAACACAAGTGGATTTGGAGCAAACCATCCTGTGGCATTCCGGTGCTCATAATTTTTTACAGTATCTTCCAGCTGAAGGGCTTCCAAGACAAAGTTCATATATTCACTGTAAAAAAACTGCAAGTTAACTTCTATTACCACTAGAAAATATCGGAAATCTTAATAGAGTAGCAGTATTGTTCGATGCATATAGTTTCTCAAAATGAAAAAAAAATACGATACCGTGAATTCAGACCTGTGCTCTTTTCTTACATTCATAATGCAGTTGATATAATTACTAAAGACAGGGAAGATCTCTAAAATGAAAAAGTGCATTTGTATGTATGCATACACATAAACTCCTGGGTTAAACTTAAAAACTCTACTAATCCAGAGCATACGAGATCTGAAACTTGTCAACCCATTCAACTACCTTCTATATCGGTAATATTCCTCTCGAGCTCCACGAAGTTGACGTCTTAGTGTTGCCATTGTTTTCTCATCAGTATCATAGTCCATATCATTCTCTCCTAATCTTCCACCTTGAGGTTTGAAGGAAGGATCTTCTTTTAACTGGAACACAGTATATTATATATTAGATAAAAGAAAACAAAAAATTTAGTTCAAGGAATACCTGAATGAATACAAAAGAAGTACAACTACCATTTGAAGAAGCATATTATCAATGATATTCATGTAGGGTCTCAAAGGATCGCGCTTGGACATTTGCTTAGACGTTGCCTGAGCAATCTGGATATTCCCAAAAATTATTTGAGGGAAAAAATGGATAAAAGATTAATAAAAAACTTATCTTAGGTTTCAACTTTTCATGTGTCGCATGATGATATGATAGAAATTACAATGTAAGATAAATCTTAGAGAACAATGCCAAGCATGATGATATGGTAGAAATTACAATGTAAGATAAATCTTAGAGAACAATGCCAATTTATCTCTCTTCAGAGTACCAAACAAGAAACATATAGTGTAGAATACTGCATAATTCCATATATTTTATAAGAAAGCAAACAGTTAAGGGCTGGCCAGCTGGATGTGGTATTTAAAAATTGAAAACACATCAATATAATGATCATGATGAGGACCATGAATTATGGTGGAAGTAATTAAGATATGAAAGTGGCCGATCATCATAAATAAAGGAGATATTGGACATCTTACTCAAAAAATATTTCTATAGAACCTATTAGGATATAACTTACATGATTGCATTTCTTCCTACTCATCAACTTATGCTTCTTGGATAAGTTTGGATGTAAGCATCAGAGCAGGAGTTCCAATGTTTAATTTTCAAGACCTGCCCCCGGTGAATATCCATGTGTTAAGCCAACACATTTAGATGTGTCAAGGTTACATTTGAAGCTTCCTAGGAATCATTACAAATGCCAAGAACTTCTCCCTGAGGTACTATGCAACAAGCTCTCATTCACCAACCTCCTATGGATGTAAAGTGTAACAATCTACCCAACTCATATGCCTAACTTCCTCAAACATAAATACAGATTAACCTCTAAGGGTGGTTTGGATTTAGAGATGAGTTGAGATGGTTTGTGAATAGTAGAATAAAGTATTGTTAGAATATTATTTTTTAATATTATTATTGTTTTGGGATTTGAAAAAGTTGAATTGTTTATTATATTTTGTGTGGGAATTTGGAAAAGTTGTAATGATGAGATGAGATGAGTTGAGGTAAGTTTTGAATTCAAACGAGGCCCAAAATGAACGAGAACTTCAGGTCAAACAAGCAAAAGTCATTCTTTGAAAATAACTAATGGAAACACAAGAATTTGTGGAGAAAATCAAAGTCTGCATGGTAATGATATGAACCTGCCAAATAAAGTTTTGACATTGAAGAATGGGATTGCACTTACTACAATAGCATTTGAAAACTCTTGATGAGCATCATCGAGTTTCAAGGCCGTTTTGGCAACTTTATGTGTCAGAACCTTTCGGCGAGCAGTCCAATCTGAATTTCTCCAAATGCCCTTTGGAATTTCACTCAAACCAAAGCCAAGAAGAAATGCACCAGTAACAAGTCCAAAAGTATTTGAGCAAGCCATGGCAAAACCCAGAATACCACCACTCCTGCAAGATACCTCCTGTTTAGAAATGGGCCCAAAGAGAAAACAAGAAAAGAAATAACAAAAGATTGAGAGGAAGAAAAAAGTGGCACTCGTGGTGGTTAGAAAAGGCAAAACAGAGATCAAGGCATTGAAACTTGTATAAAAAGAGACAAGATTTCAGCTTCTCAATTGATGCCTGCCAAATGAAAATGCACCAAACCTTTGAATGCTGAGATGCCAAATTCCATTATCATCTCAGATACAATAATCCTAAAACACGACAATAAGTATTCTTCATGATGCCTGTCATATAAGGCCAAAGGCATGTTGTGTGCCTATTAAAAACAAGACTGAGGTTGAATGGAAGTTTTACTAGGGGCATAAGATATAATTTTATTAATCAAACAAAAAACTAGGAGCATGCTTCACAGATGCCTTGGCCAATCCAAAATGGGAAGCAAAATCATGTATCTTATTCAATCATGGCATATCAAAGTTTCAGCTGACTTTCAGAATGAAATCAAAGCAAGAAACTAGTATTAAAAATGGTTTTACTGGTTCCTGTCCAATGGCATTTTCCTTGGGGCCTCGGGTGTTAGTTACCTGAGATTGTCTCTATTCTCATCCTGCTGCTCTACCAGGTTGGTGTGACCTAACTATGACCATTTTCTGATGCACGCAATTTAAACATCTAATTTCTTGAAATAAAGGTCATGTGAAAAGTTAAAACCAATTTGTCTCTTTCTTGAAAAGAAAAGGGACATCGTGGCAAAATTAATAGAATGGCACTATAAAATAAGGCTCACAGTCAAACAAAGAGATAAATAACGACAATACTAATAGTTATCAAGGTAAGAAGCAAACCAGTTTTTCTGTAAAAGAATGAGTAGTATAAGACCAAAAAGTCCAATGGCGCCAAGGCAGAGGTAAAAGACTAAGTTTGTGTGTATGCTAGTCTTTAATCTTTCTGTCACAGTGAAGTCCCCAGCATCTTCATAACCCTGAATAGTGGGCACCACAACCCTGCTTAGAGAAATAACTATATAAATCTATGAGAATAAATGCTTTATCTTAGCTAAAAATTATCAGAAGACACTATCCTTACACGGCTAAAGCAACTTCAGAGCAAAGCAGATAAACATCATAGAGCTTATGGTTGAACAGAATTATAACTCTGAAAATACAAACTCAACCAAGCAAGCTTTATCTACACTAATCTATAGCCAACTTCATCAACTAATTAGAGTTTGGCTGTTTTATCCTATCAAAGGTTATACTCTTCATCATCACTTTCTTTTCTATATCCCTCTTCACTACTTCTAACCATTTGGCCTTTCTCTGGTCCTTTCCAAACCTGCAAATTGAATCATAGCACTATTTGTCACCAGTGCAGTCATAGGTGATATTACATGGCTAAACCATCTTAGGTGACTATCTCTCATCCTTTTAACAATAGGTATCACCTTCATCATTGAACTAGAAATATCTTCAACTTTAATTATATGTTTCTGTTGTTTCACTCATCCATCTCCACATTCACATAGACTCAAAAATGAACTCTCTTGGCTTCTGCAAAAGCATGCAATGATAAACAAAATATAGACTGAGTTGTTCAACATCATTTATAAAAAAATAAAGAGCTAAATTATCTTAAAAGTTACCACAAAAGCATTTTCAAAACATGCAATTAAGTAAAGGAATTATAGAGCAAGCAGATTATATACAAAACAATCTAAGGAATTCTACGAGTATGAAAGTTTACAAGAAAGGAAGAAACTTACCAGATACTAAAAAATACAATCACTAGATTTTGAATAATACGATTTCATAATGAAGAAGCCAAGTTGAGATGAAGGAGGTTATCCTTTAACACAAGGGCTTGAAAAATAAATAAACGTAAGAGGATAAAAGATTTTTAAAAACAAATTAAAATAATTGGCTTACCAAGTAAGCAAAAAAGTACTCCAATATGACAAGCTCCAAAAAAAGGATATCCCTCCATTGTGGTGGTGCATTATAGTCTGCATGATAAAAACAAAAAAGTCAAGTTGCATTCATCTAACCAATCAAACCTGCAGCCAATTTAATTACAAAACAGTCAGTACACATCACGCTGTTAGAAATGTTTTGAGTCCAACAATGAGCATAACAACAACACGCTGTAAGTAGCAAAAGTACATCACGGTCACGGATATCTTCGAAGCTATTTTTTAGGAGGTAATAAAGGGGAAACGAAGAAAGAGAAGTGAAGGAGATATAATACCATGATCAAAATAAATACTCTTCTATCTGCGTTCTCACACAAAAGTGGAAAAAGTAATAAAAATCGGTGGAACCGCCTGATATGCACTCGTTCCTCTAATGACATGATCATCATCATCATCATGCTGTCAGACATGTATGTTACATATACAGGGCGAAGGGGGGCATTCAGACTTAAGTGCAAACAGTTAGAAAATCATCACAAAGACAAGATGAAAAACCAGGAAATTATGGTGACGGCATACGAGTTATATACGGGCGAATGGTATGAAGTAATTACCGTCCAAATGTCGGCGGGGACGAGAATAATGATGGAGATAGAGCAGAACCAGGTGTATCCGACGGTGAAGAGAACGTAACGAGGGACGTCGGGTCCGGCGAAATATTTCAAGGTGATGGCCACCATGCCCAGAGTTAGAGGCAGCGATATGAGATAGAAAACCCACATTGTTCCTGTTTTCGTTTTTCTAGTTTTCTCTTTCTACTACACGTATTTTCGCATGTTCGTGTCTCTCTCAGCTTCTGGTTTCCGGAGAGCAGAAAGGAGAGAGGAGGAACGGATGACATACGTAAAGAGCTTTTTTGGTTGAACGCTTTGGTTTCAAGTAAAGGAAAGGAAGAACCGGTCAAGAGGAGCTTTCGCTTGGAGGAAAACATTGTTAAATGGCTAAAATTAAGCTCAACATAACTATGAATGTACCTCCGTCACATATGGAAACTGCTATATAAATAAAAAGATTATACAAAATAAACTCACACTTCCGCTTCATAAAATCCGTTAGATTTATTTTACAATAAAAATAATTTTACAATCTAACGTATCACATCAGTTTGTAAGTATACTTTTGTGTAAGCTAAAATATTTTCTTAATAATAATAATAACAATCAAACTCAAAATTGAAGCTTCCAATCACAGCCATTTAAGATGGAGACCCACGATCGAAGATATACACCAACTGATATGGCAGTATCTACTTATGCCGACATGAACATCCATTTAGAAAAGGAACACACAAGTCAATAGGATTGAAAATGACAATGCCAAATGGAAAACACGTATGCGTCTTTATAGAGAGTCACATCCCGAGCAAACGTTCAGCTATTTTCAAGAAGCAAACCTATTTTGCTTTGGTTTGCTTCAAAAGCCCCAAAATTCCCAATTGCTTCATCAGAATCCATGACAAGCAGAAAAAGGGTCAAATACCGTAGTTTTACGTTACCGAAGAAATTGAGCGAAGTACTGTGGTTGGGCTCAGCTGCTTATTTTGGTTGTGGGCCTTGGTGTTTTATAGGGAAGGCCTGATGGGTTTATGGATGAATGACTGGGGACAACCCGAGAGATAGGGAGAAAAAGCAAATTTAATCCAAAGAAAACGATGGAGATGGCTCCTCCTCCACCGCTTTTGCCTCGTTAAATTCTATCCACTTGTACAACGCTATCAAAATAAGCGAGTTGCCACTCTTTCTAAAAAGACTCGTGTGGCGAACGAACATTCAAGCTGTCAGTTTGACTCTTGAGTACGACCACTCGGTGCTGCCTTAGAGCATTAGTATTGGTCTATGCATATGCAAAGTCATATTTGCATAATATTACCTTAAAATCATTCACATTAGCTTATGCATATCCAAATATTTAACTACCTATAAACAGTGCTTATCCAAATTTGGATAACCACTATTCACCCTACAAATCATATTTTAATTATTATTTCTCTCTCATTCCACTCTCTTTCACAATCCTTTCATTTTCTCTCTCATTCAACAACACAATAAACTTTCACTTACACATTCATTTTATTATTATAATATATTATATTTTTTTTTCATTTTATTATATTTTTAATATAATATACAAAAAAAATATATTTTTTATTATTGTATTTGTATTATTAATGTTAGTGAATGCTAATTGTAAAATATATATAAAAAAATTGATTTAAGCAAAACATTAATAATAAAAAAATAATAATATTTTATTATTATTTTGTCTCAAATATGCATAAGCCAATGTGAGAATTTTGCTTGAATGACAAAATAAATATGCAAAAGAGGTAATTTTACATATGCATATGCATAGACCAATGCTAATGCTCTTAGCAAAGATGCTTTTGCTGCTTTGCAGTGCGCTCCACTCCCAAGGAGGATGAAATGTTTTTACCCAAAAAAAAAACAAAAGCACCGACACAGAATTTACAGTGTCAGAATTAAACAAAAAAGATCGGGACAATTTATACAGAGAACGTGGCAGGTGAGAAAAAAAAGTGATAAAAAACCAACCAAATACATTAGATTTTGAAGGGAATTCCGTTTCCAGGGATACATTTATCTGTCAAACATTACCCAGGAGCACTGGTCCTTCTATAATCAAGTAAGTAATTAAACATAGAGATTCGGATTCTCACAATAACGAGAGACTTCAACTGTAAATGGAAAGCCACAGAAGAAAGGCTCGACAATAAAAATAAGACACTTTAACACATCTAGTATGAATTCTACGATCACAAATAAAGGCATGAGGCATGCCACCGTCAGAGTCCCGTAAATACTGGGACCTAGCAACTTCTCCAATTAAAAACAGAGGACAAGCACAGGTAATTAATCTTAGAGGAGAAACTTCACTGCTCCTGCTCACTGGGGGATTCTTTGATCTCCTCTGTACCGTCATCCTGGATAAATGCAAGCAAATTATAGGTGATTGCTATAGAAAGAAGAAACACACTGATCACAGTTAAGGATCAAACCTGCATATCTGAAGTCCACAAAGTGAGGTTATCACGAAGAAGCTGCATTATCAAAGTGCTATCCTTGTATGAATCCTCTCCCAGCGTATCCAGCTCCGCGATGGCTTCGTCAAAAGCCTAATTACGATACAAAGGATCATAAATACTAAAATAGGAAAACACAACTCGTAATCCATCCGAAAGTGAAACAGAAGATAAATCCAATCAAACAAACCATAGCGTCAATCAGTGAATATTAAAGGTTTTTTTTTTAATATATTTTGCTTGAGTTAACTGAAATTTTGATTCAGTTATTGGATAAGCTAATCTCTGAAATATTCAAGGAGAAGACACTTAGCTTCCAAAAGGTTGAATTATACACCTAGCACTTACAATTCTTAAGGTATGCGAAATGCATGTTAGTGAGAAAGGGGCAAGGAAAGGAAAAAGAGACCACAAATTCTGTTCTAACACTACTTAAAATCCTTACTTAAGGCACCTGACCAAAGAAGTGCACCCAACATAAGATTCAGTTCGATGGATGTAGTTAATACTTTTTTTATCAGTGGGGATTAGTTAATATAATAACAATTCCAATTTCTGTGGACCCAGTCTGGAATTGAGTTTAAGAGATTCTGGGCCAAGGAATCACAGAATAACAGTAAGACAGCCTAACAAACATATGGACGTATAATTTCGAAGTACAATTCACTTACCTGTTTTGCAAGGCCGCAAGCCCGATCAGGAGAGTTCAAAATCTCATAATAAAACACGGAGAAGTTCAGAGCCAGTCCTAGCCGGATGGGATGAGTTGGAGCCAGTTCGGAATTCGCAATATCCTGCAAACAACAAGTCAACACAGACACAGTGAAGTTCCATTTCATTGCAAGACTAGAACTAGTGAAGATATTAGAGGTAGATCTCTGTTCGTTCCGTTAGAAGAAAGGAAGGGTCCCAAAGAATGGATCCAACATTAAGACAAGAAGTATCGCAGATTCAAACGCAAAAAAGGTTGAGAGAACTTTTTTTTTTTTTTAAGTAAATATTAATGACGGGAACTACCTTCTATACACAAATCTACACTAAGAATTACGTACACCACTAGAAAATTAATATATCAGTATGCGCCCAATCCTAACACTCTAGCGCCGGTTATGAAGAAATATAGCAAGCACCATATGTCCAATAAGACAATAAAATAAATTTAGCACCAGCAGCGAATGAGTTTATGTTATTGGTTCTTTAATTCAGAACCAAAAATTCCAATAACAGCAATCCATATGTTATAATGACAGATATGACACGATCATTCAAGAAAAATAACTCAGAAAACCAGTAATATTCAAAATGAATGCAACCGAAAACAGATCGAACCTGAGCAGCCTTGTAGGCGGTGAGAGTATTCTCGGCGGCCTCTTTGCGGTCGTTGCCGGTCTTGAACTCGGCCAAGTACCTCTGGTAATCGCCCCTCATCTTAAGATAGAAGACCTTGGATTCCCCAGTGGATGCAGAGGGAACGAGGTTGGAGTCGAGCAGGTTGAGAATGCCACCGCAGATGGAGGAGAGCTCGGACTCGATCTTGGCACGGTAGTCGCGAATAGCGGCAACGTGGTCTGAGTTGCCGCGGCTCTCCTCCTTCTGTTCGATGGAGGAGACGATCCGCCAGGAGGCGCGGCGGGAGCCGGCGGCGTTCTTATAGGCTACGGAGAAGAGGTTGCGCTCCTCCGGGGTGAGTTCATTGGAACCCGAGAGAGACACGAGACTCTTCATGAAGTCCACCATTTCGTCGTAGCGCTCGGCCTGCTCGGCGAGTTTCGCCAAGTACACGATTTGCTCGCGGGATGGGGGAGTTGCCATTTGGGTGAAAACTGGGTCAGATCCGGGATTGTTTGATTAGGGAACGAGGGCTCTGTGAAATTTGCTTTTATAGAGATTCTCTGTTATCCAACCGTCGATTGTGATCCAACGGTTTTGAATGTAAAATGCAAAGATGAAATAGATTTATAAATTATTTTATTATTTATTCTTCTACTGAAGACTGTTTTCAAAACACACTGATTTTCCAGTAGAATTTTTTTTAATTATATAAATCAGATATGTGATTTTTTTCTATTAATGTAAGGAAAATATTAAACCAAATAAGGAAGATTTTTTTTTTTAATAATAATATTGTCATTTTCACAATTTTATTTATTTATTTATCCATTTTGCTTGCTATGTTCCTTTTCTTTCTGTTTGTTAGCGCATGCGAGTTACCTGCGGCTTGACGTAGACAGTTGGTGTAGTTGAAGGATCTCCAAGCCAACCACACCAAAATGAGTAATAGAAAGGATGTCAAGTGTAAACAATTAAAAACATTGAGGGAGACCAATCCTAGTCCCTAGATAGACATACAGATTTTGTGCACGCTTTTTTTGAAAAAATGGGACTCTGGAAAAAAAATCCCCCCAGTCAGCACAAGGGCCAGCAAATTACTAAAATTAAAAATCCAAAAATATAAACAATCACCCGTTCAATCTAAGCACTAGTGTAGAAAATCTCAATCACATAATCTTAACGGAGAGAATGCAATCCTACTTCTATGTAATCTTGCCACAGAACACAACCTAGAGAATGTTGTCTGCCTAACACCCTTCCATAGTGTACAAATCATCACAAAGAAAATTATGTCAACCACAACTCTATACGAGATGCCTGGCGGGTCTTATATCAGATCAGCAACATTCATCGGCATTTCATCAATCTGAGTACTGTAATATTGCTCTATGTCTCTTAGGATTTTAATATCGTCACTTTTGACAAAGTTTATCGCAACACCCTGCAAACATCAAAGTCAATTCAATGACAACTCCAGGTCAACTGGCTGACAGCCATTACCAGAAAACGGAGAGAGGGAGTACGAACATTAGCTAGCAGAGTAGTTTGCAAGACATGAATAAGAATGACGCAAATGGGAACAAGAAAATTATGAAATGATCAGAATACAAAAATACTTCAAGGTAGAAAGAATGCTTCCGATATGCAACAAATGTAAGCCCTTTACCCTTTTCTTAAACAAGTAACGGAAATTTTATTGGAAATAAAGATTTTAGCTCAAGAGTAGACAACTCAAACGCCATTAAACACGAATCATAATTGATCACTAATATATGAACTTATCCACAAGGCACAACAGAATAAAATACCTTTCTTCCAAAACGACCAGAACGACCAATTCGATGAATGTAAAGCTCACGATTGTTTGGAAGGTCATAATTGATCACCAGCGAAACCTGATGGGATAAGAATGAAGAGAATGTAAACAGAAAAGCATATCCACCAGTTCTCCACACGTCATTCTTCCATATACAACTACATTACGACAAGAAAGACAAATATATACAAGCTATATACACCATAGCTATAGAAGCTCAAATGCATAAGGGCATGTTACCATCTCTGAATGAAATAGAGGACTTAATGAGCAGACCGCCAACAAAGAATAAAATCTGTCAACAGAGGATAAAATGCATAATAGACAATTTATAGGCTTGCTTAGAGGATTATTTCCCAAATCATACCCTATTTAGTCTCCATTCAGGTGCATGCCCATATCAATACAAGACAATAATAAATACACAAGTTTTACCACCAGCATAGAGCAAGCTCTAACCCCAAATACCAAAGGGTCTAGAGTTCATTGGTCACGGTGCCAAGAAGTCCCATACGTTTATATACTCCTGATAACAAGAACTACTGGCCACTAGTGTTAATCAAATGTTTTCAACAATTCACATGGCGTGTGGGTAGCATGTAATCCTTCAGCACCTCATCAAATTTGAAGTATATTGAAAGTATTATTAAAATTGGCAACTTAAGATCCACTCTTGTTGCAGGATATTAAAACGGCATGTATTAAAAAAGAGCCAAACAACTTGCCTGCTGAACATCCAGCCCCCGAGCCCAAACATCTGTTGTTATTAGGACACGGGTTTGCCCAGAACGGAATTCAGCCATAATTGCATCTCTCTCCTTTTGAGGCATGTCTCCATGCATTGATGAAACAGTAAAGTTATTGCTACGCATCTTTTCAGTTAGCCAATCCACCTGTTCCAATAGTGGGAGAAGTTTTAGAATATATTCATCTACCAGTATACAGAAGCTTCAAGCCAGACACAACAATGAAAACAAGAGCAGCAAATAGAAAGAAATCTTATTACCCACAAGTGCACTTTGATTACTAATTACTCCACAAATTCAGTTTACTCACCGTGCAAGAAGGGGAAAGAGGAATTAAACATATAAAGAATCTTACTCTCAAAGTGGGCACAAAGCAAATGAGAAGAGAAACATTTTCTTCTCTGTTTTGTGTGTGTGTGTGTGTGTGTGTGTGTGTGTGTGTGTGTGTGTACAGTGTAACATGACGGTTATGAATCAGATATGTGCTAGTTACTGTGCAAGTTAGCTATTTAGCTTGTATAAAGTCACAAGTCCGTGAACAAGGATAACATCAAAAATTTCACTGGGTAAACTAGAAACCTAACAAGAGTCACTCTTAAGTTTTGTTTCTCCATACAATTGAAATTGACAAGTTTCCATTCTTGCAACATGGATCCAAAATTTGACCAATAACAGTATTACCTTTCGCTTAGTGTTGCAGAATATAACAGCTTGGGTAATTGTAAGGGTGTCATAAAGATCACATAGAGTATCGAACTTCCACTCTTCCCTCTCAACTGCAACAAAAAATTGCTTGATGCCCTGTCATCGTGAAAAGACAAGAGAATGGATATTAAACTACAGACTTGTACAAGGCAAGAAATAGTTTAATGACATTTGAGGTCTGCAATCAAAAGCAACTGATATTACTTACCTCCAGAGTCAATTCATCACGTTTCACAAGTATCCGTATAGGATCTGTCATAAACTTGTTTGTCATCTCCAGAATTTCATGAGGAAGGGTAGCAGAAATTAAGACAACCTACAATAACAGCTTACAAGTTTCAGTACCAAGGCTAGTGTCTGCAAAACCTTGCAAGATACTATTTATAACAGGAAGCAAGGCAGAAATCAAGACAACCTGCTTGTGTAGCATACAGGGTACAGAAGCGAGTACATGAGATTTACAGCAACAATAATATTTTAAAACATAAATGGCAAGGTACCCATTACAAAAACGTACTAGTAAGACAACCTTTGCACCTCCTTTAAATAATTAGGCACCAATCCAAAATCGGGTAGACCTAGACTATGATGGTTGCTTTGTAAAACTGTACATTATTGTTAACTGTTACCCTTTTTCTTTCTTTTTTTTTTTTTTTGGGGGGGGGGGGGGGGTAGAGAGAGAGAGAACCTGAAGCTCTGGTGGCAGATATCTGTACAGATCATAAATCTGATCCTTGAAACCTCTGCTTAACATCTCATCAGATTCATCCTGTTGGAGTATCAAAAAGATCAAACCTAATCCCCACCAAGCTTCTATATGCAAAACATTAAAAACATAATCGTAATTGCGAAAGAGTGAGATTGGGAGCACCAGTCAGGAACTCACAAGAACTAATAATTTGATATGTCTGGTACGAAGTGTCCTCCTCTTGATCATGTCACAGACTCTGCCTGGAGTTCCAGACACCACATGAACTCCATGTTCTAGCTTTCTGATATCTTCACCCACACTCTTGCCTCCAATGCATGCGTGTACTTGAATATTTATGTAATTACCAACTGCCAATATCACCTTCTCTGTCTGAGCCGCCAATTCCCTTGTTGGTGACAAGATTAAGGCCTGGACCCTGTTCGATTTTTTTTTTTTTAAAGAAATGAAACAAGAAGCGACGTATCATTAGGTTCTCAGAGACGTTTAGTAAAGTGAATAATCATAACACACCAAGTAGGTATCGTTAGCTCTCAGAAACGTTTAGAGAAGTAAATAGTCATCACACACCAAGTAGGTATCGTTATCTCGTGGTAAGATAAATTCCACGAAAACAAACAATCCCTAAGACAAATTCTCCATACCCTCGCAAACCTTAAATAAAAACCCGTACAGTTTACCAGTAAAAAGAATAAGAGAAACATGAAAAGCTTAGGTTTCTAAAATAAAAATAAATTACCTAAAATCTCAAAACTATAAAATTAGGGTTTCATAGCTCTACTGCTAAAGCATACTATTATTTTCCAAGAACAACCCTACAACTTAATTAGAATGTAACACATTGAATCCTGGGGAAAAATTTGCAGTGAATAATTTCCATGAGAACAAAGTTTCCCTAGAATAATTTACCATATCACCCGAGCCTATAAAGAGAAACACATCTACGTGCATACATTCAAGAAAAGGAGCAGTATTATAGGATTTACAAGAATTTTAGGGATTTTAGGGACGCACTCTCTGGTTGCAGTATCAACCTTCTGGCAAACGGCGAGAGCGATCATAGAGGTCTTGCCCGTACCGGACTGGGCCTGGGCGATGACGTCTCGGCCAATGAGTATGGGCACCACGGCCCTCTGCTGGATCGCCGAGGGCTTCTCGAAACCATAATTATAGATGCCGCGGAGCAGGTCGTCCTTGATGCCCATCTGATCGAAGCTCGAAACCACCTGTACTTCCCGAGACGTCTCGAACTCCAGCGCATCCTCCGGAACGCTCACGCGCCGCGCGTTTGGACGGACCATGCTGGCGCCGCCGACGTCGGACATTGCTCTAGTTAGGGCTCTTGGCTCGCGGTGTGTGTTTCCTCTACAGGAAGCGAAACGTATGCAACGACACGACAACTGGATGAGACGACGACGTAAAGCGTTCAGAAGTTCCGATTGAAGCGTTTTATATTGTGTTACCGACTTTCCAACATTTTTAGGCTATTTGGGCAAGCTATTTGATAAGAATAAATATAGATAGAAATTATTATTGGGAACATCTATTTTGCACACATGATGTAGCATCATTTAAATCACACATCTTCCCAAGTAAGTGTTAGAAACAATCAATTAGAAGTAGTCACGCAGTGAGTACAAAGTGTGTACTGCTATAATAGCTTCTATCTAGTATTACTCATTTTATAATGCCTATATCAAAAAGTTATTTTATAATTAATCGTTGTGTGTGATTATATAAAGAAAATTATACTAAGAAAAAAGTTTAGGTGCATAAGAGCAATGGCTTAAAACTTGGCCAATAATTCTTTAAAATTGTCTACATTAGAAGAGGTTTGCTTTACTTTTGCCTTAAATGCTACGGTAAATCTTCCAAATATAATGGTTACTGTTTACTCTTCAATTGATTAATTTATATTATTTTCACTTTCGTTTTTTTTTCACACTCAAACTCTCTTTTCTCTTCTCTTGATGTGTTTTATGTATTTTAATGCATAGATTATTAGAATTGATGAAAAATAAAATAAAAAAATAGGTCAAAAAATATAAAAGATATATACATAGATAACAAAATTTAAAAATTTAAAAACATAATAATATTTTATTATCATGGCTAGAAATATGACTAATTTAACATAGGATATAAAATTATTATGTATAGGCAAATGACAAAATGTGACATTTTATTCAAAATTTGCCTACAACTTTAGCTACACCAATATTAAGAGCACTAATAATGGCTTATTCATCTTTAAATTTAAATAACATGTCTTTAAATTCATCTGTATTGACTTATGTATCTCTAAATTTTTACATAACTATGAATAGTACTTTTTCAAGTTTAAAGAAGCACTATTCACTCTTCAAACATTATTTTTAATATATTTTCTCTCTCTATCCGAACACGTATCTCTTGTATTTCTCCCAAAGGAACTCTCTCAAAGTTTTCTCTCCTTTCTCTCTCTGCTCTCTTCTCGACACCAACCCAAAGCTTGTATCTCACTATTTCACCTTGTATATATGCTCTGCTGCACCATTGCCCTTGGCTCAACTGTACCAAGCACAAGTTTAGTTGGTGGTTCCTTTATCAACGATGGCCTCTTCTCTTGTCCGATACTCCATTTCATGTGACTGTCTGAAAACCCTAGAAAATGTGATTTCGTGCAATCCATTTCTTTTGATTTCATAACTTTTTTTGTGATTTTCCTTTATTATTTTCCCTAGTTTTTTAGGAGTTTTTTATGTGATTTTTCCTGATATTGAACTGAGAATAGGGATACATAGAGCAGTCTGGTTTGATTCTTGGGTTTTTTAGATTGTTAATTTTGTTAAGTCTGGTTTGGTTCTTTGGAGATTATAAAGAGAGGCTAGCACTACTTGGGAGATTGTTAATTTTTAATCTGATTCATCGTTGGCAGACATTCTCCATCTTTAACTCTGCAATTTTCGTCCATGACTAGCAAAGCTCCCTACAAAAATCAGCCAAAACATTGGCAATTTATTTCATTTTGAAGATTATATGCAGGCTTTATTTCATTGTCTCTCCCAAGTAGTGCTAGCCCTTCCTTACATGGTCACATCTGAAACACAATAGCTTATAAAAAAATAATCTGGAACCCAAATAATTAAAAGCTTGATTAAATGGAACAATAGTTTATAAAAAGAAATCTGAAACACAATAACTTATAAAAATCTGGAAAGTGGTGAAGGTATTCATTATGCAGTAGCCATATATTTTGTTTGGTATGGAATAGGTAGATGCACATCACTTGCCAAATAAAATGTAATCTCCATAATTATTCAGCATGCAGTAGCCATATATTTTGTTTTTTCAAAGTGCACTGCATACATACTTTTTCTATGTGTTATTTTAATAACACTTCATCCTTTAATATTTTGTTGAAAGATGAACGGTTTAATTTATGAAAATCCCTTATTCACCACACTGTTAGAAAGTGGTGAATGTGATATTAACAACCCCCTATGGGCAGTGCAAGTGTTGATGTCCAAGCGACACAACTTCAACAGGAAAAAAAAGAAACAAAAATCCCAATGGGATGTGTCATTTACTGCAGAGGAAGATACTCTCCTCGTTTAAGTTTGGCTTAACATTGGTATGGACTCCATATGGGGAACTGACCAATTATATACACAATGTGGATTACAATTTATGAGTACTACTCCACATATAAAAAACCTAATTGTCAAGAACGGTCTATACCCTTTTTGATTAATCGGTGGTCAATTATTAAAAAATGCGTCAATAAATTATGTGGTAGCATAACCCAAGTTGAAGGAATGCATCAAAGAAGTGTAACCGAGCAAGACAAGGTAGAATATTTTTTTTAATGTTTTGGGCACCAACCGAAATAGCAAGCACACATGGGCCTCATAAAAAGAAAAAAAATATGGGTCAAGTTCAGGTATTACTCCAAACTCAATACCTTTAGAGGAAGGCCTGGAAAATGTGTCCGTCGATAGTGAGAGACCTTTGAGCAAGAAGGTTGAAAAAATAAAAGAGAAATAAAGAAAATGTAATGAAAGATAAAATATAGTAATTAATGAAGTTTTAAGCCAAATGAAAGATGATAGGAGGAGTTGTATGACGGAGAGAAGAGAATCACAATGAAGTATAAGAATGAAATATCTTAGTTACTATTTCTCAATAAGAGAAAACTTGATTTGGAAATTAAGGTTAAAGAAGATAAATCTGACTTAGTAACTCTTAAAAATAGAAAAACTGATATAAAAATTATGAAATTAGATATTGATTCCATAAATAGTGTGCAGCAAGAGTATTTCCATAATCTTCAAACATAGATCATTGAGGAACAAAGGAATAAGGCCATATCTCGTACATAGTTATATGTTTGTATGATGGTGATTTTGTAAATGTTTTGACTGTGATGACATATTTTGGATATTTTTGTACTGCTGGTTGCACCAAATTCCATCATTTTTTTGTATTGCTCATTGCTATCAATGACATGGAAACTGTTGAGAGTTGCTGTGGAATTGGTGGTTGCTGTTGTGGAGTTGCTGTGAAACTTGAGCTGCCATGGAGCTACTGTGAAATTTGAGCTACTGTGGAGCTGGTGGTTGCTGCTGTGGAGTTGCTATGGAATTTGAGCTGATGTGGAGTTGCCAAATCCAACTTTATATTGCTCAAGTTGTATTAAAATTAACTTTGTAGATTTTCTATTAAGTTAATTTTGATTCATGAGATTTATTTTCGTTTGGTTGGAAGTTGAATTTGTATGAAATTTATTTTGATTGGTAGTTGAATTTGTATGGAATTTATTTTGGTTGGTAGTTGAATTTGTATGAAATTTATTTTGGTTGGAAGTTGAATTGGTATGGAGTTACATTGTATTAAGTTGTGAATTTGTATGAAATTTATTGGACTTGGAGTTAAATTTTTTTGAGTTGGATGGTCTATTGAATTTAGTGGACCATCTAGATTAACAATAGACCATCTAGATATATGAAATAGACCATCCATATTTATAAGAAAGAAAATTATAAAAAAATTATTATTTGATTCAAATATTCATAATCTAATGTGAGAGTTTTTCTTCATATGCAAAATCAATCTGCAAAAGATGTGATTTTGTATATGAAGATGCGTAAACCATTACCAATGCTCTAACGCTCTAAGCGTCGCAATTTTGCACTAGACTTATATAATTAAGCTGCACGGGACTTATATAATTGAGATATATACAAATCATTGTTTATTTAAATAATAAATATAAGTACACCCAACTTTAGAGATGTATAGATGATTTATTTATTGAGTTGCACGCTGGCTTGAAGCTAAAGAATTCAATATATGATATTCCAACTTCATATCTACATTATAACATGCTAGGACTCTTGTTAAAGGTGCCAAAGGGATGGAACTTACATGTACAGAGAAGTCATAATTATAAGATTTATAATAATACGTACATAAAGTGAATATACTATTTAATATTATTTCGGAGACAGATAAAAACAAAAAAAATTAGGAATCAGTTATATATATTTCTATCTTTTTTTGTTAAAAAAATTATTCTCATCAGCTACTATTTACTACTTCACATCTCACGTCTTATGAAAAATACATCTATATTCTATAAAAAAAATTATAAATATGGAAGTGTAGTATGAGAGTAAATAAATCTTATTACTAACATGATTAATTTAGAAAAACTTTATATTAACGATGTCTACGGTGTAGAAAAAATAAATCTTATAAATAAATTTTATTAATGAAAGTGCTGTTTAGCCTCTTAATGTTATCGTTCAAAGTTATTGTTAAAATATTTTAATTTTTTTAAATTTTATTTAGTGATTAAGAAAATGATTATTAGTGAAATTGTATATTTTTTAAGTTTTTTTATAGTTAAAAATGTTAAAAAATATTTTAAAAAAAACTACACATTCATATCAACTAGGGTAGTGATAGGATTACTATCTTCTTATTATCTATTTACTACTTACAGTGTATTTAGAGTTTTTTTTATTTTTTTATCATTTTATTTAAAGTATTTTTTAACATCTTTAATTATTAAAAAAATTAAAAAATATTTAATTTTATTAATAATCACTTCTTTAATAATTAAATAAAAAAATCAAATATAAAAAAAAAATAAAAAAAAATAAGAGAATAATAACCAAATCATTCTAACTACACCGCGATAAGTGCTTTTATTAAATCGGAATAAAATAGTCTTCGAAAAATAATCTCGATAATAAAATATTTTTATTTCTTATATACCGAGTATAGAGTAGACTAGACCAGACCGAATGCCTTAAGATTCACGCAATAGAGTCCACCCAAACCCAAAATGTCACAAACAGCAAACAGTACGTCTCCGGTAAGAAATGATATTTACAGTATATAAGCCAGCTTTGTGTAATTTCTTTAAAAAACAAAAATAATATTTCATCTTATCTCATTTTATTTTATCTCATTATTATGATTTTTTTAAATTTTCACATAAAATATAATAAACAATTCAACTTTTTCAAATTTCAATTCAACTTTTTCAAATTTTAAAACATTAATAATATTAAAAAATAATATTCTAATAATATTTGTTTAACTTTTATCTAAAACTATCTCATCTCTTATTTGAATCCAAACAAATCCTAAATTGTTGTGAATTATCTAAAACGCAATTTTTGTTTTAAAAAAATTAAATAAATACATAATTCATATTAAAAAATTAATTTTTAATAATAAATCATATTTTTTTCAAAATAATTATAAAGAGCTGGCAAATTTCACAACTATTATGAGATGTGATAAGATGAAATAACTCTACCACTATTTAAAAATTTAAAATAACTAAAGGTTAGATTGGATAATGAAGTATTCACATAATACTTAATTATCAATTATTAATTTATTATTATTATACATTATTATTTTTTTACAATTATTAACAAAATATCTTATATACCCTCGCTATCTAAACGCAACCAACGTAACTCTCTTCTAACGATCTAAACCCAACCCCCACGCCATTCCTCCCTTGACCTTGACTTCGAGAAATCGCAATTTCTCAGAGTCTTCTCCTTCTCTCCAAAATAAAGTTTCCCTTTCCATAGCTTCGTCGAAGCAGAAGCTAAAAGCCAAAAAAAGAATGCCTCCACGCGCTGTTAAGCGGCTATACACGGCCTCCACTGCTGCTCTTAAGAAGAGGCCTCGGCTCCGACAAAGCGTATCCGTATCATGCGAACCCTCCGCCCCTCCTATCGAAGGTACTTCACTTACCCTACAAATACCTTAGAACAGAAGATGTATATTGTTGAACAGGTGTCTGTTTTTTTTTTTCCTCTTTCGGAGGTCGAATTAGCAACAACGCATGCTCTGCTTGATTGGTTAGAAAATGTAGAAAGAGAAATTTGATAATTCAATTTTTAGCCTATCCTCAGAAAATTGTTTTTGTCCCATTGACCCGTTGTTCTTCCTCTGTTTAGTTGCTTCGACATCTCCGGAGAAACAAAAATCGAACTGCAGTATTTGAATGTTACATCTCTACTGCCAGTTTTGCCTTGAACTTGGCTTGTTAACACCGAATAAAAGCTTCGATATATTAACTCAAGTATCTTATAAAATATTTCATGCAAAATATTAGCGACCAGAGAGTCGAGTTTATATCAACATGTGCAAAGTTCCCAGCAATTAATACATTAGTGTTCCTCGATAATCTCTTTACTTATTGATTGTTGGGGAAAGTATACATTTAGCTGCCCTTTCGTGGATTGACTGGAACAGGTATAGCGTTTTGAATCGTTATCATATTTTGTACATTTTGTTATAAGAAAGATATATATATATATATATATATATATTTTAACTACAACGGGAGGCTTATTACCTTGTTTGTCAGAAGAAAAGGGATTAGAAAGACTAGAGCTCGAAGATAATGATCGGCAGTTTGAAGCAGAAGAGAATGGTGGTGGAAACTTAGACATGGAAGAGCTTGTAGAGATGGATGGTGGAAATGAGGAAGATGGGGTAGAGAGAATTGATGTGGATGACATGATCGAAGAAATTGTGGAAGTTGAGGTGGAAGAAGATGAGGAAGTGGAGGAGGAGGAAGAAGTGGTCGAGGAGGATGTTGGGGATGAGCATGAAGAAATAGAGGACTATGAGGAAGAGCATCATGATGTGGTTAAAGAGAGGAGGAAGCGCAAGGAATTTGAAGTATTTGTAGGCGGGTTGGACAGGGATGCTACTGAGGAAGATCTTAGAAAGGTTTTTAGCCAGGTGGGTATGATCACCGAAGTCAGACTTCTGAAGAATCCAGTAACTCATAAGAACAAGGGCTTCGCTTTCTTGCGGTTTGAGACTGTTGAGCAGGCTAGACGGGCTATTTATGAACTTAAGCACCCAGTGGTATTGATCTCTTCTCTTTCGTTCTTCCTAGTTATTCCTTCTACTTGAGATACTATAGAAAGTTTCTTGAACGGTTACTTCATTAAGAGGGGAAAAAGGTTCTTGAATGATTCTAGGAAGCTCCTCCCACTAATCTAATTTAAGAACTTGAACTCTTTGCTGAATTTTCAAAATTTTTTTTTTTTTAAAAGAACTCTCTTAAGTTGATCCTTGAAAATTTATTTTGTGGGGGGTTGTGGTACTGGTGAGTGAGGTGCTAAATCATCCGTTACAGCAGTCATAAAGGACATAATTAGTTAGAGAAAATCTAGCATGTTATAAAATACTTTAGTATAATGTTTCTTATTGATAAAAGTAGTTATGATATCAGTGATTTGCTGTTTTTCCTCGATTTTCACCATAAATGAGAGATGGTTAATTATCCACAGTCATGTATAACTTTGAAGTTTTATCAGGTTAATGGGAAGCAATGTGGGGTGGCTCCAAGTCAAGATAGTGACACCCTCTTTGTTGGTAACATATGCAAGGCATGGGAAAAGGACATTGTAAGTGCTCTAAGTTCTTGTATGCGTTTGTGGCTTTAGAATGACCGTTTCCTCTGATCGGTTAGGTTATATGGGGTTAGCTTATTTGGATTTTGTCTTTTTTACTTCAGTTGAAAGAAAAGCTTGCTCATTATGGAGTCTGTAAATACGAGGAGTTGACTCTAGTCGAGGATATGAACAATGAGGGGATGAATCGAGGCTTTGCTTTTTTAGATTTCTCGTGCAGGGCAGATGCCTTGGAAGCCTGCAAGAGATTGCAAAAGAGGGACGTTGTGTTTGGTACAGACCGAACGGCAAGGGTTGCCTTTGCAGATACCTTCATTGAACCAGATGATGAAATTATGTCACATGTATGCACTTCTTTTCTTGTCTTAATCTTTTGTTTATTGGTTCTCATGACAGTAAGAGAGAGTTGCAAAATTTGGGATCTTATTCTCCTTTTAAACTTATAAATGTATGCTTATATGTCTGGTTTTGTGTGTTTGTATGTCAGCTCTTATGTCATTTATGTTCTTGTTAATGATCACACTTAGATGAGAAACAATAACTTGACAGCTTTTTGTTGTTATAATTCAAAACTAGAAATGTTACTAATATATTTTTGTTGAAGCTTTTAGCAACAACGGTTATATAAAACTTGTCATGCCCTTTTCTAGGTGAGGACAGTATTCCTGGATGGTTTGCCTCCTGCTTGGGATGAGGATCACGTCAAGAACTATCTCAAAAAGTTTGGGAAGATTGAAAAGGTGGAACTTGCTCGGAATATGCCAGCTGCTAAAAGAACTGATTTTGGTTTTATAACATTTGACTCGCATGCTGCTGCTATGGCTTGTGTTGATGGTGTAAATAATGCTGAGCTTGGTGACGGAGATAGGAAGGTAATCTGCTATTTTTGTTCGACCTTATTTTTGTTACATGATCTTTGAACATCCTTGTGGAAATTATTATTATTTTTTAATTTACAGTCATGTAAAAAGTTTCGATACTTTCATTTTATATTGTATCATAAAATGAGAACAATTAAGTGTCCAGTGATAAAATGTAGAAGGTGTTTGAAGTGGGGAAAAGAATGTACTAATATAAACATTTCGATTTGATCAAATATGATCAAGTATTTAAGGGGGACAACAATAAACTTTGAAAAAAAATATAAACATGTCGATTTTTATTTGCTTCTGAGATTTACAGTGATGCTATTACTTATATAAAAAAAAAAACTTTGAAATGTTAGACGAGTTGGGATCTTCGTTGATGTTAATGATGGAGAGCATGCAACACATGTGCTAACTGTAAAGTGGGTCAGAATAAGAACGCCATAAACAATTTTAACTGCTTAGAAAAATGAGAGAAAGGATCATCAGGTTCCACTGTTATGTGGCTGTAACACTGAGTCTTTTACATTCTAATCTTATGCATTTATTCTACTTCCCAATGTTATAATATTCCCCCACAGTCATTAGTCACGATTATTAGTAAGATACTGCAGTGATATTTATCCAATTTTATTTCTCTACAGCAGTCTAGCAAAATTTATTTGGACAGCTAGACTGCTTTTAGAGCTTATGCAAGTAATGTATGCTCACAGATAATTATGCTTTTCTCAGTTAAAGGTTAGGGCAAGGTTGTCTAGACCACGCCAGAGAGGTAAGTCAGCTAGACAGGCTCGGGGAGGCTATGTTGTTGCACATGGCAGTGGTTGGGGTGACAGGGGTCCCTGGGGCTCTAGTATTTCTCGCATTGATCATCGCAGGTCTATAGATCATGGTGGGAGAAGTATTCAAAGTCGTGGCGATGGTGTTTCTAACCGATCATATGGTCCAAGGGACAGAGATGTAGTATCGTATGGTCTTGGGAGTGGACAGCAATATTCTTCACCAGAGAGATCATATGGTAGAAGGTCCACCGGTATGTTGTTAGTTTCTGTAATAATAATGGTTCTACCATTTTCCTTCCCCCTTTTCCCCTGGCTTATTCCTGTCTCTATTGGGACAGTTCAAGTTTATGGAAAGACCGGCTCAAAGAGAGACTATGTCCTGGAAGATGAAGTATTGTCCAGGCCAGCTGATTTTGGTCAAGCTCCTTTCAATAGACTTTCTTATAGGGATGCTTACCCTTCACGTGGATCTGGGTACTCAGGAAGTCCTCCAAGGAAGGTTTCTCGGGCTGCTACTCGTAGACCATCTCCTCCCTATGATGATTATGGCTATGGAAGATATGTGGAACGACCCTCAAACTATCGTGACAGTTATATCCGTGATTACAGTTCTACCACCAGCTCAAAGCGTCCCCATTCTGCAATTGTCAGTGATGTATTGGAGTTTTTTATACACCTGCTTCTGTTTTTCCCCACCTTGTCCTAATTAAGTGGTTCTTTTTTAGGAGGAAGATCATTCTCATTATGCTGAAGCCTCAATTAGGCAATCACGTGCCTGTTTTGATTATGGGGGAAGCAGTTCTGACTTGCCTTACAGTGACAAGTCTTATGGAAGTAACTTTACAAGGTTGCCTGTTGCCTGGGTGCTTTACCTTTTTATTCCCTCGATCCCAAGTAACTTGTGTGTCTTTGTATTTTAGTTGGTTCCCCTAGGGAGTATTGGTTAACCTAGTTTGAAAAGTCAATGCTATATTCATCTCACTTATCTGAATTGTTCCTTGCTGTTTATCACATCAAATCCCAAAAGAAGAATTGATGCCTTTTTTGTCCACTAAAAAATTAACTTTCAATCCTTAATTATTCACAAATATCTTAGACCAGAAAATGGTTAAATTATTAGTGTGAAAACAGTAGTTTATGTCTCCTTCATTTTAGACATTTTAAAACATGATTTTCATTTTGGGCAAAGCAAAAATTACTATTTTCTAATCCTCATCCTAATCCTTAACAGCGCCATTATTTTTGCAATAATTATGGCTGATTTTCTAGCTGTTATGGTAGGCTGGGGCGTGGGTCTCGTCCTGGGTACAATGAAGGTAGTCGGAGATCTACAGGGCACTCTCATGGAGTGTATGTCACAAAAACATCCACTATGGGTTACAAAAGAGGTAGTTGGAAACACACAAGCTCACATGTATCTATATAAATATTTTTTCTTCAATATGTTAAATATGTTACTCTTCCTCTGTGTGAAAATTAAATATGGATGCTGTTTTATGGATTCAGTTCTCACAGATGAGATTAGTAGAAGAGATAGAGAAAGGGCGTATGCCAGATATGGAAGGGATTATATGTCTAGGGATTATGAGCCTTCTCGATCAGATGTATGGTTATATTGTGCTCTTAAAATATATTCTTTTTTATCTTCCACATCTAGTTAAGAAATTTTCTTATATGGTAAAATAATCATTTTTGCAGCTAGATGAAGAAGGGGCATATCCTCCTGATTACCCCTCACGTCGCTTGAATGATGACTACTTCAGTGGCAGAAGTTCAGGCTCATATTATTAAGGTGAGTTCGCTTGTGGTTATTCCAAGGCCTTGTATAAACGTTATTCAGTCACCAGAAGAAAAGGACCCTGCATAACTGTATTAAATAGCACATTTTGCATATTTAGGCCAGCCTCTGAAGTTGTAGTGCTCCTTTGGAGGTTGATTTAGTTGTTGGAGACTCATTCTATCCTTAAGAGAATGTGTTTGGTGTTAATGGTGAGGTTTCTCATTACTTGAAGACCATTGGAAGTTTGGAGAATTTGTTTTTTTACTTGTCCAATTTCATCATCTACTCTGAAGTTAACTGAATGAGAAATTGGTATTAAGACAGGAAGCTTTGAGAATGAGATCTGCAGTGACAAAGTATTTAGTGGAAATTTGAAAATTAATTGTGTTTGGCACTTGGTTAGTAGTAGAAAGGAATGGATTATGGACTCGTGATGTACAATTTGAAGCTCATGCTACTCATTCTTCTTTATGGTGTTTACACCAGTTGGTGTGTAAGAATTTGTTATAAAACAGTTGGCTATAAATTGTTTCTGGTCTTGAATATTTTCTGGAACTCCAATTACAAGGTTCATGGAATGCCTTAGTGTGATGGATAACAAATTTATGGTCTTAAGTTAGTATAACAATTGAAGTGGATAATGAAGATTGACAGGCGACTTTGTGAGAGTTATCTCCCAAGGGTTTTCTATACATGTAATTTCTCCGGGTCTACATTCTTGCCGTAGTTTCATTTACACACCCGGATTATGGATGGAATCTCAAAGAAGTTGATTTACTTTAAATATTAGGTGGACTTGCATTGCACAGGGCTTTCCATAGTAGAGGAATGATTTGACCGGTAAAGCTTTTGAATGATTGCACTTGGGTTCAAATGGCACAATTGAGGTTTCTCAGAAGTTTACTTCAATGGGAGCTGGGGCTTCTTGACTTCAGTTTCTGATTGTCGTTAAAGACAAACATTTTCAGCTACTTCAATAGAAAGACATACATTTTAGCCTTAGTTATACTTCAGTAGCTTATGACTTTAGAAGAAATAAGTCTTTTGATGATTCAAAGGAATTAATACTCGGATAGTTGCTGCATATTCGGATTGCCTCAAAAGGCTAATAATTCAGGGAGAAAACATACTTGGGAATATATATGATATGGTTTATCTAGGACTAAGGACCTGAAACCAGTCCAATTACTTTCATAAAATTGTCTATGATTCATTTAGTTTTGACTGAATTCAGTATATGGATATAAAAAGAAAATTAAAGAAACGAATTATAGTGATTTGACATACTGATATATTATGGTGAGTTGTGAAGTGCTGGTTGATCAGATGGCAAATCCCTAATGTGATGATGCCATTGCTAGAGTTGTTCCTTGCATAAGCTTCTATAATCTATCAGCCTCTAAAGGGCATAAGAACTCTGGCAGCCATCTGAATATGTAATGCACATGTTTGGATGATTATATCAAAGCCGAGCTGTAGCAATCACTGCTGGTGACTTCAGATTTAAAAAGCAAGCAGCTGTTCGCTCAGTTTTACATTCCTTGGTCTACTGGCATATCAATTTTCATTCCTTGGTCTACTGGCATATCACTTTCATTCCATGGTAGTAACAAAGATCATAGGAAGATTGATTTCATAAGGGACTTTGAATTTTGCAATTCTTTGTTCTTCCTTGGATGTCAAAGTACTGAGTGGATAATTTCTCTCTTTTTATAGAGAATTAGAACCTATACATTAACAGGTTGCACTTCAGAAGTTGTATTTTTAGTTTTTTGTTTTTCAATTTTTGTCAGGTTGATACTACGTTTTTTTTTCTGTTGATGTGATCCATTACACGGTACATGGCCTCGTTTAGTAACACAAACCATCTCATCTCATTTTATTCTATTTAATTCTCATTTCATTCTATTTAATTATTATAATTTTTTTAAATTTCTACATAAAATATAATAAATAAAAATTTTTCAAATTTCAAAACAAAAATAATATTAAAAAAAATATTTTAACAATATTTTAATCGATCTGTGTAACCAAATAAGGCAGCATTTTTCTCCCCTTCTTTCGTGAGGCTTTAATATTGATCGGAAAACTTGAAGCCCATCACTGAATTGGATGGGATGGATGATTTCTGAAGCCTTGGGTGCTCTTGGGGGTGCACTCAAGCATGAGTTGATCGTGGATAATCTTGCTAGATTTGGAGGGATCTGGACAATATTTGATGGTGGTGCTATTTGACTTGGGTGAATATAAACAAAATAGAGAAATACGACTGGGAGGAGGATGGAAACCATTATAGTATTGTGATTTTCAAAATAAAAGAGGAGAAAAATTAACTTTATACCCTCTAATTATAGGCTCTTACTCTACACATCATAAACTATCAAATCTAATACATTGCACCATTGCCAATGTCATTTGGATCAATTGGTAACATCTTGATTTTTCAGAAAGAGAACCAATGATTGAATCCCCATCCCCATGTATAAAAAAAGAAAAAGAACAATGATGTATGAACAACATTTTTCATAACACTTTACACAACTATATTTTAAATGAAGAGTATTTTTGTAAAACATCTTATAAAAGTAACATTATTTTACAAAAATACATTCATTTTATAACATTGTTGTGCAATGTGTTGTACAATGTATTGTGTGTATATCATTACTCAATGCAGATTTTAAAAAAGTAGGTAAATTATCACAATCTTAAGTGATTGAATCTTTAGTTAGGATATATATTGCAACTTTTTTAAAATTTTAGTGAGAGTATAATGTGTCATTTTAATAGTTGAAGTTCAGCATAAAAGACTTGTGAAGGGTACTAGTTGTATTTTATCTCTTAAAAATTGAAACTCAACCTATTAATAGAATTGACTTAAACTTCTTACTAAAAAATAAAGAAAAATTCTATTTATAAGCCATTGTGGTTTACACATATAGTAAAGTACTTACTTAATATAATTTGATTTGAAAGATAAATTTTAAAAATTTAAATCTTACTATTTAAGTGATGTGGATAATATGTTCAATGTTCTATACATCGACTTGAGAATAGAATATCTCAAAAACGCTTGAGATGGGGTGGCCGAACCATATTCTATGGCTAATACGTTTGGGTAGTGAGAATACTTGAGAAGTGTTGAGAATGTTTGTCAATAGTTATGAGTAGAGATTGGAGTGAGTTTGTGGGTCCCATTGAGAGTATTTTGAGTTGTTTTGGATGTATGAAGTATGTTGAGTTGTTGACTTTTGGATAGGTAGTTGAAAAATGTGTGGGTCCCATAAATATTATAGTATTTTATTTTTAGTAATAAATATTATAGTGATTTTATTATAGTGATTTTTTAATATTAATAAATATTGTAGTGATTTTATTTTATTTCTATATATAATAATGATAAATATTATAATGATTTTATTTTTAATTTATAAATAATAGTAATAAATATTATAATGATTTTATTTTCATATATATAATAGTGATAAATAGGGCTTTTATATTTTATATTTATATATTATAGTGATTTTATTTTATATTTATATATTATAGTGATTTTATTTTTTATTTATATATAATAGTGATTTTATTTTTTATTTATATATTATATTTATTTTATTTTTTATTTATATATAATAGTGATAAATATTATAGTGATTTTATTTTATATTTATATTTAATAGTGATAAATATTATAGTGATTTTATTTTTTATTTATATTTAATAGTGATAAATATTGTAGTGATTTTATTTTTTATTTATATATAATAATGATAAATATTGTTGACTTTATTTTTTATTTATATATAATAGTGATAAATATTATTGATTTTAATTTTTATTTATATATAATAGTGATAAATATTATAGTGATTTTATTTTTTATTTATATTTAAGAGTGATAAATATTATAGTGATTTCATTTTTTATTTATATTTAATAGTGATAAATATTATAGTGATTTTATTTCTTATTTATATTTAATAGTGATAAATATTGTAGTGATTTTATTTTTTATTTATATATAATAGTGATAAATATTATTGATTTTTATTTTTATTTATATATATAATAGTGATAAATATTATTGATTTTAATTTTTATTTATATATAATAGTGATAAATATTATAGTGATTTTATTTTTTATTTATATTTAATAGTGATAAATATTATTGATTTTAATTTTAATTTATATATAATAGTGATAAATATTATTGATTTTAATTTTTATTTATATATAATAGTGATAAATATTATAGTGATTTAATTTTTTATTTATATATAATAGTGATAAATATTATTGATTTTATTTTTTATTTATATATAATAGTGATAAATATTATAGTGATTTTATTTTTTATTTATATTTAATAGTAATAAATATTATAGTGATTTTATTTTTATTTATATATAATAGTAATAAATATTATAGAATGTTTGTGAATAGTTATGAGTAGAGATTGAAGTGGGTTTGTGGGTCCCATTGAGAGTATTTTAAGTTGTTTGGCATGTGGAGTATTTCTAATAGTACGAGAATACTTGGAAAGTGTTGAGGTATGTTGGCTACCCAAACGCAGCTAAGTCATTCTTGCAATGCGGTTAAGTACTCTTATAGGAATGTAATATTGATGACCAAAACTTAATAAATAACATATCACAAGTGCGGTGAACAAAAAAAAAAAACATTTCACATGTACGGATAGAATGTAAAACAGGAAAAAAAAAAAAAAAAACCATTTAAAATTACAATTCCTCAAAACTTGGATAAATACATTTTGGTCGCACGTTTGTTGGTGACAGACTTGCCTCAAGAGTCTAAGGCTATGTTTGGATACTAAACATTCCTCAAACACTTTTCAACTATTCTCGTACTTTTGAAAATACTTCACATGCCAAACAACTTAAAATACTCTCAATGGGACCCACAAACCCACTTCAATCTCTACTCATAACTATTCACAAACATTCTATAATACTTATCACTATTACATATAAATAAAAAATAAAATCACTATAATATTTATCACTATTAAATATAAATAAAATAAAATCACTATAATATATAAATAAAAAATATTTATCACTATTATATATAAATAAAAAATAAAATCGCTATAATATATAAATAAAAAAATCACCATAATATTTATCACTATTAAATATAAATAAAAAATAAAATCAATATAATATATAAATAAAAAATAAAATCACTATAATATATAATAAATAAAAAATAAAATTACTATAATATTTATCACTATTATATATAAATAAAAAATAAAATCATTATAATATATAAATAAAAAATAAAAACACTAAAATATATAAATAAAAATAAAATCACTATTATATATAAATAAAAAATAAAATACTATAATATTTATCACTATTATATATAAATTAAAAATAAAATCACTATAATATATAAATAAAAAATAATATTACTATAATATTTATTACTATTATATATATATAAATAAAATCATTATAATATTTATCACTATTATATATAAATTAAAAATAAAATCATTATAATATTTATCATTATTATATATAAATTAAAAATAAAATCATTATAATATTTATCATTATTATATATAAAATCACTACAATATTTATTAATATTAAAAAATCACTATAATAAAATCATTATAATATTTATTATTAAAAATCAAATCACTATAATATTTATGGGACCCACACATTTTTCAACTACCTACTCAAAAGTCAACAACTCAACATACTTCATACATCCAAACAACTCAAAATACTCTCAATGGGACCCACAAACTCACTCCAATCTCTACTCATAACTATTCACAAATATTCTCAACACTTCTCAACACTTTTCAACACCCAAACGTACCCTAAGAATATAGTTATCTTAAGAGATTCTTTTAAAAAAAGTTTCTTTCCCTAAAATCACAGCAAGAGACAGTATAACAACTCGAACGTTTCTCCAGGAAGCACGTTTGTTGGTGACAGGTTTTGATCGTTATCTGAATTTGTTGCTTAATCCAGCGAGCATACATCTGACTTGTATCCGATAACAATCATTCATATCGCACCATCTACAATGCGAGCTTTTACTTCATCATCGTGTTTTCAAAGCCGAAGAGCCGAAGACATGGAAGATGAAGAAAAAACTCAAAAGAGTATAAGCCTTGGAACGCATCTTTCACCGATCATTCTAGCCACCACCAATCCAGCAGCCAATGCAGCTCCGAATAAAGCATGAAATCTCACGCAATAGTATTTGGCCATGAAGATCTTCTGGTTGTCCTGCAAGAGTGAGTTTTACAACGCTAATTTAAAAACCAAATCGAGGTAAGTAGAACGATGAAGATAAGGGTCCGGGTTTCCTCCGCTTTTAGATTTCACTATCAATATACTTCCCAGTCAATAGCGCAATTTTTTGAGCAAATTTTCATCTTTGGTTAAACAATGAGTTTGTTCTGTTCCTATCCAACACCATGATTGTGGTACCGTATATAACAGTTAGATCAGAAACACAGAAGCTTGGAACCTAACGTTTGAGGCATCTTACAAGTTTATCACTGACCTTGTGGTTATCTTCGACATATGTAACAAACACTTTTCCCATGGGCAATGTAAAAGCACAGAGAAGCTGGAATAATGAGGAGAAGTGATGAGGAGATGGTATAAAATGAATTTTCAACCACGCAGAAAGTGAAGGAAGAGGAAACAAAAAGAAATGAAGTGCCAAATTTCCAAAGTGGGGTCATATACTACACTGATTGAAGGACTTACAATGGAAGTAAGAGGAAGAGCTTTGATTAGACCAAGAGCAAACGCAAGGCAATAAAGTGCTATGACAGCCACCTTTACTGCCTTTGAACCTCTTCTTGTACCAAGCCTAACCTGCAAGCAATATAAAATACAGATAAAATAGAACCAAATAACTGTTTCTATGTCAATGTCTTATAACATTTAAGGTCAGATGAGATTGTTCACCAGAGGGGACATTTTTCCAACTGCCTTATCTCCTTCTACCTGAATAACAAGTAATTACTGTCAACCATACAGTCAACCAAGGATAGTCAGAATGCAGAGTTAATGTTTATAAAAGCAGAATACCTGATGGAAGTGACTACAAAAAAGGATTAGGGTTGTTGTGATGCCAACTAGGATTGATGCAGAAAGAATTGTGCCACTGATGGGAAGATGGTTCATCTTCCTGTCCATACCACTTGAAGTCAATATTATAGCTACGGAAAATGAAATCGAAACATATTGCCCTGTAATCATATAGGCCATATAACCTTGTGCTGCCTTGCAATAGGTAGAAACCAGTACTAGCAAATGGACCAAATGCTGCAAAGCACAGGGGCTCTCCCAATCCTTGGTAGCTTAATCGAAATGGCGGGCTCTGCAAAAGAAACAATATTGAACAGGTGTGAAAAACTGTCCTGGAAAATTTGAACCCAAAACCTGCCATAACCCACCCCCCGTTGCCCAAAAGCTGAGGGGGAGGCGTAATTCAGAGGCAGCGCATATGAGTGAGACGCAATCTCCTCCCCGAGGGAGGAGGAGCTAGCTTTAGTACCAGGCAGGATAAGGTTTTCGCATTAAGGTTTTCCATCTATGCAGTATTATTATTATTATTATTTTACTTCCAAAAATCCAACATGCTTGTCAATACCTGATAAATATAACCACAAATAATTGAGCATGCTAGTAACATTATTGAACGTATACTTCCAGCCTCCATAGATGCCCATGTCAGCCCCATGAAGCCAAGAGCAAGAAGTGAATAAGCAGCAATTAGGGTTCCTGTACGGCTTCCCAAATGCATTACAAAGCTTAATTAGCAAATTCCATTGTAAATCAACACATAAAATGAAAATTAAATAAAGAATATTCAAATATTAAATAGTCCATATGGTTTGGTTTTTGGATAGATTGATCATTTTAGTCCTTCCATCACACTTCTTCCATTAGTCCTACTAACACGGCACATCATAACCACAAGGACTAATTTAGTATTTAACCCAATTCTGAAAAGTCATAACTTCTTAAAGAAAAAGAAACTTACATGCCAACTAGGTTTACAACTGATTCTTTTTTGTTCTTATCTGCTCCAGTGTCGAAATCATAAACATCATTGCTGAAGGGATCAAGAGGAAATTAGTAAACACCGTTCTATTCAGGGTATGAAAAAAAGTTGGTTTGGGAAGATGAATACTGATGGACCAACTTGGGTTGCAAGAAAATGTCATACATTCCCATGTGTGTGTGTCCTTGTACCACAGAAGTATGCATGTACAACAAGGTAATGATTAAAAAAAGGGAGGAAAAAAGGATATGTCATCTTTTAGTACCTACTAGACAAGTAGTAGCTCTTTATCAATTCATGACTCACCTTAAATTGAGCCATGTGATAACAAGAACAGAGGAAGCCAAGAGAACAAAAAAACGCCTAGCTGAGCATATGCCTGTCTGAAAATAAGCAGCTGCGCTACCCACCTGTTTGGATACTAAAAAATTGGAGTAAGACGCAGACAAGGTGTGTGACTTGAAATGCAGGGGAAACACTAACGCAGATGAGTTCATCATTGAGGCTTTGTTACCAACAGCAGCAACGAAATCAATCTTCATCGTGTGAAGGTTCGACATATAAAAAGTGAGGGGGTGAATAAATACAGGAAACTTCCTTTTTCACAAAACAGGACAAAAACGTTGAGTAAGCCCTTTAAAAGTTATCATCTGCCAGCAAAAGCCTTGATTATATACATATACTCGCAATATATTATTCAGCAAGTGCAAAAACTACATATACTTTGAAATTATTTAGTAAGAAGGGAAAATTAACAGACTCACTCGATCAAAAATAAATTCATGATGCTAACGCCTATGCTCTTAAGCAATAATAATGCAACTAAAATTTTCAGAAAGAACTCACAGTGAGAGGAACCAAAGCAACAGAGTACATTGGTAATTTAACCGCCCTCCATATCAAGGTTGCCCTAGACACACCGTCTTCTTTTTCCTCTTCATTGGTAGTGCCAGAATAGTCTGATTTACTCACCAAACATAGCCATTGAGATTGGTGTCCTTTTCTGACTTCTAATTGCCTTCTATAAGTGCTATGCAAAAGTTTTCTCCCATTGCATAGGAAATATGATGACCGTTTGGAGTCCAGATAATACCTACAAAATGAGCAATGCCAAGTGAATGCTGAAAAACTGGGAATGAGCCCTATTCCTCTCTCTTCTACCCCAAAGCAAAATGAATTTGTGTTCTAGAGCCAAAACAATTTAAGGAGATATATATCATATTATAATCAGTAAAAGTGAAGCATGCCTTCCAAGGAGTTATCTGTTCCAAATTATAAGCATTACAGCTTGTTACAGAGCTCTACTTTTATCGTACAAGAAACCAAATTAAATGAGCTCTAGAACAATTCAAACATACCCAGAGCTTAAATTATATTCAATGTTTTGAAGAACTATAAAAAATTCAATCTTCTAAAATGACCTTTCAAAACTGAACTATTTAGTACCTTCAAATCACACTTAAGATCAATGTAGTGCACTACTTTGCAATTCTAGCCCGACAATTTTTCATACAGTTGTATTTTCTCATTAACTGGAAAAAATTGTTTTATTTTAGCTCTGTATACTTCTCTTTTGAACAACGCTATATTCTCTTTTATAATTATTCATTATCTTTACAAGGGCAGAATATGATGATTAATGAATCTATCAAACCCAGCAAGGATGAAATGGGAAGATTTTCATTTCTTTATATAGTATTACACCTTTTTCAATTGAAAATGTAGTGCCCGAGGACTAATCAGAATGTGCATGCTACACAAAGCCATGTCTCGTAAGAACGCTTGCACAATGTCTGGGAGTAAAACAAAGAGATGAAACTTGCCTTGTCATGTAACTCTGATGCAGGAGGCATTCATTTAGTTTCTTCAGACCAGACCCTGGGTTTAGGTTACAGAATGCGGCAGCCATTCGCATCTATGTATTCACTACTGTCCAGAGACAAGGATATATAAAAAAGAAGAGATGCTTTTAGTCCTATTCAGCCATTTCACTGACACTAACAGTTTAAAAAACACCCAAAAAAAAAAATAACATAACATAAGGATTTTCTGCATTCAAACGACGAATGTTAACTTGAAGCCGGACAAAGTTCATATTGGGTCCGGTTACACAAATCATATCAATAATTACAGTACAGCATAATTTTATATTAGGCCCGGTTTTTAGGTCCAAATGGCCTCATCCATACATTTTAGATCGACATGAGCACCAAACCACCATTGAAAATAAAGATATTGAAGCACTTCCAAATATTGTAGTCATTTAGCATCTTGAACAATTAATTATATTTCTTTAAACGGATCAAATCATAAGAAAAGAAGATTGTGTCACTCATCGATATAAACAGATACTGGGATTGTATCGAAGAGATAAGTACATAACAAAGAAAGTCCAACTGTTTCTGGAACTGAGCTTTCGCACAATTACTGCATCATCTCAGGAATGCAGATAAGTTTATACCAAGAAACTCGAAGGCACTGGCCGGTATTAAGCACAAGGTGCTTCTTCTTCCCAGAACACTTCTTAATGAACTTAAACTTGATAGATACCTGCATCCTCAAACAAGACCTTTGCTAAAAGTTAAAACAAGTGTATTACGTGACATGCTACACGCATTTCTTTCTTTTTTATATACAGGATTATCTTGTTTTAAACACCTACAAGATTCCCATAGACATACATAGTTTTGTTTTATCAACGGCATACTCTTCAACATCGATAGAAGTAAGTACAAAACCTGGGGAACTAAAAGAAATAGAGGTACCTTGCATTGTTACTCTGGCACCGAGAAGAGTCTCCTTGTCTCAGTCTCTTCCTTCTGGTTCGTATGGGAGATGAGATAGAGTCATAGACGGGGAGGGGTATTGTTACGATTGTATTACTGGGGTCTATATGGAAGGAGAGTAGACTAAACGGAAACGACTGGGCAGTTCAAAGTACGCAGCTCCCCGTCCACTCATGACTCCACCCATCCTGTCTATCTACAAGACTGTAATCTATCAAATGAATTACTACCCATTCAACTGTCGCCACCTAGACATACGCCCATCTTTCTGTTCAGAATAAACCGTGCGTCATGACGACCTGTCGTTTATTACTTAAAAACATTTTTTTACGGACCTTTCCATAACAATTTTTTATTAAACTATTTTGCGTCCATTGCCTAATAGTAATCGGCCGGTTCTCAGATTTCCCTCCGATCTGATTCATAGCCGGAATGTAAACAGAGGGATCGGAATGACAAAATAAATACCGACTTCTCGCCTCCACCGCAGCGGCAGCCTGATATTAATCTCCGCCTTCCGCCCGGCCATAATTCTGATTTCTGACGAGACTTCATCTCATCGGCGTCAAATTTTGATAGAAAATAATAGGAGGAACAGACTGGATTTTCTCAGATTTCTTCTCCTCGACGGAGCAGTCATGGTTCACCATGTATCAAGAGAAAAGCAGGGAGAGTGTTGGGAGACCTGCGTCGCCTGATCTTTGATGCAGCCCCACAGAAACAGAAACAGAAACAGAAACTCAATGCTTCACGGCGCGTGCATCTTTGCTTCCGGACCCTTTCTTTGCTGACCAAATGCAGAAGGGAAGTATAAATCCATCAAATTATCAACTAATTAAGTTAGTAATTTAACATGATATTAGGAAAAAAATTTGGCATAAAAACAATACCTAATTAAGATTTATTTTTGTTTAATGAAAGTACTAAAATCTCATCATTACTAACACTTAGGTCCCATGAAATGAAATGAGATAATTTTAGATTAAAGAAAAAAGTTAAAAAAAATATCGTTAGAATATTATTTTTTAATATTATTATTGTTTTGAAATTTGAAAATATTGAATTATTTATTATATTTTATATTAAAATTTTAAAAAATTATAATAATGAGATGAAATGAAATGAAATCGTTTATGTATCCAAATGAGACTTTAAACTGAACAAGTATTATATGAATCTATGTTTTATGAAAATTAGGTGAAAATGATCAATTTTATCACAATTTAATTTGAAATTTTATGTTTTGTACAGTAATTTATTTATCTTTGAAAATATGAATTCCACAAAACTCGTAGATATATAGACTCACTTGCAGTTGCAGCATGTAGTACTTACTGATTGCTGTGGTTGCAGAGAGTGTGTTTTTGGGGTGGCAATCCCTGTCATGCGTTATGTTGTGCTGATGCAATGAACCCAGGGGCAATTGGGTGGAGCTAAAATTTTAAAAAATTACACAGTGGGCTTCTCTGTTACATATATTATTATATATCGCACCCACTGCCACCGATTTTATTTATTTGGGCTGGCCCATTTATGACACGAAAAACTCAATTTTGTTTGCACTTCAATTGAATTGGGCCGTACTATTATTTTAAACTGATCCATAGAACAAGACTTTACACGCACCGAAAGATTGAGACAACACTGCACGTGCCGTGTACTTTGCTTCCATCATTATTGAGCTAATTCCTATATATATATATATATATATATATAAGCTGATTTTTAAGAGAATATTAAATATACAATAAATACTAGTATAAGATAATCACATGTGATGATTACCTTCCACGATGATGTACGTACGAGATTTTGAAAAGCTTAAGGTTCATGAATTAATTACGTGCATGAGTTGCATTTGTTGGATTGCAAAAATATCATCATGTATCCATCCATGCATGCATTTAATATTCGATCTTCACTGAGGGATCATGAGTCAAAAATCGTACCTAATTGGGTGATGTACGTATGTTGTCGAGAAGTACGTGTGGACGAGATATAATATGGTATTTATGGTCCTAATCGACTTTGTCACTTCATAGTTTGTTGGAAGTATTATTGCATTATGCATGCACCCATTCAACCACAACCATGATTAATAAAATAAAGATACAATTTATATTTAAAAAAACAAAATAAAATGTTATAAATCATTATTTTGCTTTTTTTTTTTAAAAAAAAAGAAGAAGAAGTTAAACAGAATTTTTATAAAAATGTTAGTGTATGGAGGAAAAAAGAAAAAGAAAACTACAAGAATGCAACCCACTATCCCTTCCTAAACTAAAATGCATATGATGTCGTTTTCTAAGAACAAACCCTAAGTTCTTCCCCCCTCCCCTATAAATTCATCTCCACGGACCCACAACCCCTTTCCAGACCTTTCTTTGTTCTACCTCTCGTTTTACCTGCACGGGGCTACACCATCGCTGCTCCTCTATCTTGTTCTTGCTTGTCGCTACCTTTCTCTCTTATTTCGATGTATTTCTTTTGTTTTCTCATCCAATTGAGCATCATACCAATATTATTTTGTAGCGTTATTTCCATATTCTTTAAAATTTAATTTTAAATAATGTTAGATAGAAATTAATGAGGAAAGTTTCAATAAAAATTGAATTCTTTTTAAATAAAATCAGCCTACCAAATAGCATTTTTACAAGGAGATAGGAATGTCGCAGCAATTTCAGAAACTAACAAGAAATGAATAACAATTTGTCAAAGAGAAAATATACTTACAACCGTTAATTGTGTAACCGCCGCGTAATCGTTTTGAAAAAAATGAATAAAACATGGGACCCACATGAAAAAAATTAATTTTTTATAGTGGACTCCACTCTTTTTCAAAGCGATTACGCGGCGATTACGCACTTTACGATTGTATGTAGAATTACTCTTTGTCAAATGTGTGGACATACAAGTACACAAGAAAGATTCTAAAAAATAAATAATAGTACAATTATCTATATTTAAAACATAAATAAATGTCATCCAATCAATAAAATATGCTTAATATCAAAATCAAATTAATTATTATAATATTGAACTATTCACAATTAAAAATCTTAACACAGATACAACAAATAATGAGCAATTCTAATTAATAATCACAATTCCATATATTTGAAAAATGCCTCATACAAATAAATGCATTAAATATTATAAAATATAGACAATAACATCTATTTCTATGAACAATAATAAAACGTACCTCGAGATAGGGGCAAATAAAATATTAGTGAAAATAGAGCCAATCAGCGAACAAGAAGACAAGTACAAAGTCACAAAACCAAAATATCTGTTGTAAAGAAATATATTATATAAGATGATGTAATCATTTTAATCATATAATGTTGTTTGTTAATTAAAGCTACACTAACATATTAGAATATAATCTATTAATATTTTTTTATTCGAATTCTATGAACAATTATCATACAATATAAACAAAAATAACTATATAATACGAATAAAATTTATGACATTGCAAATAAAAGTTGTATAATATCCTATTTTTTTTTGTTTATTTATATTTTTTTTTTCTATACTTTTCAACTTGGCCCCTTTTCATATGTGAGAAGAACACTGGGGAGTAAAAATGGCACCGTTTGAAGGGACTTGAAACCCTAAATCCACCCGGCACTATAAATAGCACGCTACAATCGCAGCGCCCCATTTCTCTTGCTTCCAGAGCTTTCTTCGCTCTGTTTCTCTCCCTCTCCATCTCTCTCCCTTCGACTCTTCTCATTTCTTCCTTCCCATTTGCACCGTCTCTCTTCTTCCACATTGTTCTCAACAATAAAGCACAAATTTCTCTGCGTATTCTTTTCTGCGCACATTTCTTTCAAACTTCACGAATCTGAGATTTTCCAGATTCGTAGAAAAAATCTCTACTTGCGTCTGACGGGTAATGGTTTGGTATTTCTTGTTTCTTTAATCTGTTTCTGTTACCGTTTATTTAGATTTTTAGTTTCTTCAGTTGATGTACATTTCTATTTCTATTGTTCTTATTTTTGTAAAGATCCGAACAAAGCTTAATACACTTGAAGAGACCATGTTCAGATTTGTGGGGTTTTTTTTTGTTGGCTTCTGGATTGATATTTATTTCTTGTTTCTGAAATCGTTTGAAAATCTCTCTGTGATGAACTTGTGTATTTATTTTTTAGATCGTTCGAATTTATTTTTATTTATCTTTAAAAACTTTAGACATCTGGACTTTCTAGTCTAGATCTGCGAAGTTTTGGCTTAGATTTGTTAATCTACACACTTAGATTATTTTTCACATTTCTTATTGCTATTGTTTTTATTTTGTCCGTGTTTTATTTTTACCCATCTAAAGAATTGCAGACAGTTCAGTAAAAATCTTCAGTTTTTTTTTATTCAAATGTGATGTACTATATATATTTTTTAATGTTTTCTTTATTTTTTAGGTCTATTTTTTTTTGTTTCCAATACATGATTGAAATTTTAGTTCAGATTTTTTTTTTTTGCTCATCTTTATAAACTCTGTTATATCTGGACATTTTATTCTGGTTTTGAAGAATTTTGTTTGGCATCTGTATATAAAGTTTGATTCTTTTCTATTTTATTTGTTCTGCAGAGCCATGATTTTTATAATCTGTTTTGAACCTGGACATATCTTGACATAATTTTGTTTCATATCCCTCGGTTGATTTCTTACTGTATGTGTATGTACTATTTCATGGAAGCGTAGAAAATTTCTTACTTTTTTTGCTCATCTTTATAAATGCATGCATGGATGGATACATGATGATATTTTTGCAATCCAACAAATGCACGTAATTAATTCATGAACCTTAAGCTTTTCAAAATCTCGTACGTACATCATCGTGGAAGGTAATCACATGTGATTATCTAGATTTATTTGTTGGATTGCAAAAATATCATCATGTATCCATCCATGCATGCATTTAATATTCGATCTTCATGAGGGATCATGAGTCAAAAATCGTACCTAATTAGGTGATGTACGTATGTTGTCGAGAAGTACGTGTGGACGAGATATAATATGGTATTTATGGTCCTAATCGACTTTGTCACTTCATAGTTTGTTGGAAGTATTATTGCATTATGCATGCACCCATTCAACCACAACCATGATTAATAAAATAAAGATACAATTTATATTTAAAAAAACAAAATAAAATGTTGTAAATCATTATTTTGCTTTTTTTTTTTAAAAAAAAAGAAGAAGAAGTTAAACAGAATTTTTATAAAAATGTTAGTGTATGGAGGAAAAAAGAAAAAGAAAACTACAAGAATGCAACCCACTATCCCTTCCTAAACTAAAATGCATATGATGTCGTTTTCTAAGAACAAACCCTAAGTTCTTCCCCCCTCCCCTATAAATTCATCTCCACGGACCCACAACCCCTTTCCAGACCTTTCTTTGTTCTACCTCTCGTTTTACCTGCACGGGGCTACACCATCGCTGCTCCTCTATCTTGTTCTTGCTTGTCGCTACCTTTCTCTCTTATTTCGATGTATTTCTTTTGTTTTCTCATCCAATTGAGCATCATACCAATATTATTTTGTAGCGTTATTTCCATATTCTTTAAAATTTAATTTTAAATAATGTTAGATAGAAATTAATGAGGAAAGTTTCAATAAAAATTGAATTCTTTTTAAATAAAATCAGCCTACCAAATAGCATTTTTACAAGGAGATAGGAATGTCGCAGCAATTTCAGAAACTAACAAGAAATGAATAACAATTTGTCAAAGAGAAAATATACTTACAACCGTTAATTGTGTAACCGCCGCGTAATCGTTTTGAAAAAAATGAATAAAACATGGGACCCACATGAAAAAAATTAATTTTTTATAGTGGACTCCACTCTTTTTCAAAGCGATTACGCGGCGATTACGCACTTTACGATTGTATATAGAATTACTCTTTGTCAAATGTGCGGACATACAAGTACACAAGAAAGATTCTAAAAAATAAATAATAGTACAATTATCTATATTTAAAACATAAATAAATGTCATCCAATCAATAAAATATGCTTAATATCAAAATCAAATTAATTATTATAATATTGAACTATTCACAATTAAAAATCTTAACACAAATACAACAAATAATGAGCAATTCTAATTAATAATCACAATTCCATATATTTGAAAAATGCCTCATACAAATAAATGCATTAAATATTATAAAATATAGACAATAACATCTATTTCTATGAACAATAATAAAACGTACCTCGAGATAGGGGCAAATAAAATATTAGTGAAAATAGAGCCAATCAGCGAACAAGAAGACAAGTACAAAGTCACAAAACCAAAATATCTGTTGTAAAGAAATATATTATATAAGATGATGTAATCATTTTAATCATATAATGTTGTTTGTTAATTAAAGCTACACTAACATATTAGAATATAATCTATTAATATTTTTTTATTCGAATTCTATGAACAATTATCATACAATATAAACAAAAATAACTATATAATACGAATAAAATTTATGACATTGCAAATAAAAGTTGTATAATATCCTATTTTTTTTTGTTTATTTATATTTTTTTTTTCTATACTTTTCAACTTGGCCCCTTTTCATATGTGAGAAGAACACTGGGGAGTAAAAATGGCACCGTTTGAAGGGACTTGAAACCCTAAATCCACCCGGCACTATAAATAGCACGCTACAATCGCAGCGCCCCATTTCTCTTGCTTCCAGAGCTTTCTTCGCTCTGTTTCTCTCCCTCTCCATCTCTCTCCCTTCGACTCTTCTCATTTCTTCCTTCCCATTTGCACCGTCTCTCTTCTTCCACATTGTTCTCAACAATAAAGCACAAATTTCTCTGCGTATTCTTTTCTGCGTACATTTCTTTCAAACTTCACGAATCTGAGATTTTCCAGATTCGTAGAAAAAATCTCTACTTGCGTCTGACGGGTAATGGTTTGGTATTTCTTGTTTCTTTAATCTGTTTCTGTTACCGTTTATTTAGATTTTTAGTTTCTTCAGTTGATGTACATTTCTATTTCTATTGTTCTTATTTTTGTAAAGATCCGAACAAAGCTTAATACACTTGAAGAGACCATGTTCAGATTTGTGGGGTTTTTTTTTGTTGGCTTCTGGATTGATATTTATTTCTTGTTTCTGAAATCGTTTGAAAATCTCTCTGTGATGAACTTGTGTATTTATTTTTTAGATCGTTCGAATTTATTTTTATTTATCTTTAAAAACTTTAGACATCTGGACTTTCTAGTCTAGATCTGCGAAGTTTTGGCTTAGATTTGTTAATCTACACACTTAGATTATTTTTCACATTTCTTATTGCTATTGTTTTTATTTTGTCCGTGTTTTATTTTTACCCATCTAAAGAATTGCAGACAGTTCAGTAAAAATCTTCAGTTTTTTTTTATTCAAATGTGATGTACTATATATATTTTTTAATGTTTTCTTTATTTTTTAGGTCTATTTTTTTTTGTTTCCAATACATGATTGAAATTTTAGTTCAGATTTTTTTTTTTGCTCATCTTTATAAACTCTGTTATATCTGGACATTTTATTCTGGGTTTGAAGAATTTTGTTTGGCATCTGTATATAAAGTTTGATTCTTTTCTATTTTATTTGTTCTGCAGAGCCATGATTTTTATAATCTGTTTTGAACCTGGACATGTCTTGACATAATTTTGTTTCATATCCCTCGGTTGATTTCTTACTGTATGTGTATGTACTATTTCATGGAAGCGTAGGAAATTTCTTACTTTTTTTGCTCATCTTTATAAATGCATGCATGGATGGATACATGATGATATTTTTGCAATCCAACAAATGCAACTCATGCACGTAATTAATTCATGAACCTTAAGCTTTTCAAAATCTCGTACGTACATCATCGTGGAAGGTAATCACATGTGATTATCTAGATTTATTTGTTGGATTGCAAAAATATCATCATGTATCCATCCATGCATGCATTTAATATTCGATCTTCATGAGGGATCATGAGTCAAAAATCGTACCTAATTAGGTGATGTACGTATGTTGTCGAGAAGTACGTGTGGACGAGATATAATATGGTATTTATGGTCCTAATCGACTTTGTCACTTCATAGTTTGTTGGAAGTATTATTGCATTATGCATGCACCCATTCAACCACAACCATTCATCGACCAATATCCCATTAATTAGTCTGACGCCAGCTAGCTATAATTAGCTAGCTGTCTCCGTCTCAGTCGTGAAGCGCATCCATGCATTATGGTACACGTACATGCATACATTAATTACCATAACAGCATTCACATGGTTTGCTTGTCAGATTAGCTGACTACGTACTTCCGGCCAATGTGCACGCGAAACACATTTTATTCGTTTAATTTATCGTGTATATATATATATATATAAATGATAGTTTTTATGTAAGTATTATGTAATCATTTAAAAAAAAAAATATATATATAATATTTATATAAAAAATAATAATTTTTTAATAATAAATTTCACATTTTTTTTTAACGATTGTATAAATATTTATACACTTTACAGTTACCTGTAACATTATTGTACTCTAATTAGAGGGAAGGAATGAGAATTGAGTTGAAATGATATTAGACAGACAGCCAAGTTTCCGATCTGTCATATCAACTGAGATTTTGGACATATATCTATTCACTATTTAGCTGAACTTGTGGAGTTTGACGTGAATCATGTACTAAATTTATGAAAGAAAAATTTTACTCCAAGCAAGTTTGTGCATCAATTCGTGCATCAATATTGATATGTAATACATATGTTTAATGAAACGATATGAATTAAAGATAAAAATAATTTTTATGATATAGGAGATTTTATTCTTCTCTCAAAAATTTTTTTTTTATTTTTTTTTAAATAAAAAAAATTTTTGGTACGCGATGTGGTGTACGAACTCGCTTGTATCTAGCAAAACCCATTTATGAAATATCATGTGTATATATATATAAAAAATGATTTATATATAATATTTTTTATAATATTTTACATAATAATATTTTAAATGAGGAGTACTTTTATAAATATTTTATGAAAATAATATAATTTATAAAATATCTTCTTTTTATAATTTTATTGTATAATATATTATATAATGTGTAGGGTATATATCATTATTTTATATATATACGCAGTCAGTATGATCAATCTCGTGCCGCGAGCAGTAATAAATGGCCTGAGTACGTACTCTGACCTATCAGGAAATAACGACCAATGAAAAACCACAAAACTAATTAACCAAGCCTTAATTTAGTGAATTAATATCGCATAATTCAGGGTTTGTTTGGATGGCCAGAATCTGATCTGCACGGATGAGAGGGTTTTGAATATGTAAACCGTTAGATTTCATCTCTATTTTATCTATAAATTTTTAAACTCATCTTAAACATTTCACATGAACGGTAAAACTATTTATCAAATCACAAAAAGTTAAAACTATTTTATCTCATCTCACTATCAAAATATATATATATATATATATATTTTTTTACAAATTATCACATATCATCTTTACTAAAAAAATCTTACTATTATTCAAGACATCTTATCTCATCCGAACTACCTATCCAAACCGGGCCTTAATTTCCACGAATCCTAATCATCTAGTCTTCTACCATGATATTCCAGTTCGTGAAGAAGTAATATTAGTTTTAGAGGAGTGCTACAGTCACAAAGAGATTACACAAAAGTAATTTCACAAAATGACGTGGTTTCATGTGATCCATCAGATCTATTTTACAATAAAAATAATTTTACAATCTGACAAACCACATCAAGTCAAATCAATTTGTAAAATTACTTTTATGTAATCATTTTATAATTAAAGTATCTCTTAATTTTATACACGATTCGTTTCGTAATATTTATATAATTTATTTTATAAGAAATTTTGTTCTTTTAAAAATATACCCCTAGAAAATGTTTTGCACGAACACAGATAGGAAACGTTGGCATCGGATGGTACCCTTGCATGCCGCGTGCTGCGTAATTAATTAATAAAAAATTTATGTGAAATCATTTTGCATATTTTTTTTTTGTATATTTTATTAATGTGATTAGTTACGTTATTTTTTTTAATATAAAATAACTATTTAATTGGTCCATCACATTAATAGAATCACATTAATAGAAGGTATAAAAATACGTAAAAGTGTAATAAAATTCATTAATTAATTAAATTCCACGCGTGAAACACATGGCTTCTGAGTCTTTAAGTACTGAGCAGCTCTATGGTCTCCAAGCGCTGCCTTTTAAGCTAGTGGCCAAAAATTACCAAACCGCCTCGTCCTACACATACATGCAAATTTCGCCATGGCTTCCCTTCTTCATGACCCAAACGGCAGTCATATCCCGGTACCTAACCAAAACTCAACAACTCCACGCTCTACTTCTTTTGAAGTAGAAACCGTCAGTACTGTTCCAATGCAAAGTAACAGACCAGGAGGAAGTGTTGTGAGATCAAGTAGTATGTCGTCTTCGAAGGAGGGTGTTTTCTTGACATGGGAAGACTTGTGGGTGACTGTTCCCAATGGCAAGAGCGGTAGCAGATCAATCCTTGGTGGTGTGACTGGTTATGCTCGACCAGGCGAGCTCCTGGCCATAATGGGTCCTTCTGGTTGTGGCAAGTCTACCCTCCTCGATACATTAGCAGGTAATTAAATATCATGTTAATTTATGTGTTTTAACCATGCATGCTAGTTGAAGACTTGTGCTGCAAACTAGCCGGCCCTCTTCACTAGTAACTGAGATCGATGCTTGTCACTTATTGTATAACTCAGAAAAATCCATGCATAAATACTGTATAATTTGTATTTTATGTTGCAGGGAGATTAGGTTCAAACACAAGGCAATCAGGAGATATTCTGATCAATGGCCACAAACAGGCGCTGGCTTTTGGAACGTCGGTACGTAAGAGAAACTTTCATCAAAGACTGATAAATTTCATGAGAAAATGTAAAGCTTACCGATTTTACTTCAACTTTACCTGATCTTAACTTAGGCATACGTAACGCAAGATGACACTCTGATGACAACTTTAACGGTCAGAGAAGCCGTGTACTACTCAGCTCAGCTCCAATTACCAGACTCCATGTCGAAGTCAGACAAGAAGGAGAGAGCAGACGAGACAATCACAGAAATGGGCTTGCAGGATGCCGTGAACACAAGAATCGGTGGGTGGGGAGCCAAAGGCATCAGTGGTGGGCAAAAGAGAAGAGTCAGCATTTGCATAGAGATACTAACACGCCCCAAGCTTCTTTTTCTTGACGAGCCAACAAGTGGACTTGATAGTGCAGCATCATATTATGTGATGAGCAGAATCGCAAGGCTGGATCAAATGGATGGAGTTGGAAGGACCATAATTGCATCCATCCATCAACCCAGCACTGAAGTCTTCCAACTTTTCAACAATCTCTGCCTTCTGTCTTCAGGGAAAACAGTATATTTTGGTCCTGCTTCCGCAGCAAATGAGGTACGTAGGTACCTTTATATATGTTTCTTATCATGTTTATCATGAAATGTATTTATTTATTTGGTTTTGTAAGGTGTATTAACTATACGTCCTCGCTTTCATTTCCATGCAGTTTTTCGCTTCAAATGGCTTTCCCTGCCCGAGTCTACAAAATCCATCTGATCACTTCCTTAAAACCATAAACAAAGATTTTGACAAGGTAAGGGGACTAGCAAATCATCAACGCGGACAGCTTGGTTTCATATATGTTTCTGTATATAGGCCGCACGAGCATCGATCTTTGATCTTAATCGTATACGTACTACAAGAAAAATAAATATTTGTGACAAATTATATGCGATTAAAATGATTATTTATGATTAAAATAGACTCATTTTAACTTAAAATAATCATTTTCACATGAAACTGGCAGCAATTGAACAATTTTCTTGTAGTGACGTATAATTATTTACCAAAATCTAGAAAATAATATTGATTTCCTCTAAAAAATAATATATCTTTCGATCTAATTTTGACTTCAATCATTTGTAGGATCTGGAGAAAGGTTTGGGGGGAGCAGTACCTACAGAGGAAGCAATTCACACTCTTACAAAGGCATATAAATCATCTGAAATTTTCGTACAAGTTCAAAGACAGGTAGCAGAAATATGTAGACAGGTAAGGATCAAGCAACCAATTTCCCTAGTATAAAGCATCTTTCCCAAATTATATATATATATATATATATATAAATCTGGATGACTGAAATTTAATGATTGGTTTCAGGATTGTGGAGCATTTGAGAGGAAGAGATCAAGCCACGCTGGCTTTGTTACTCAGTGTCTTGTTCTTACAAAAAGGTCTTTCGTGAACATGTACCGTGACCTCGGTTACTACTGGCTTCGCCTAGCTATCTATGTTGCCTTGGGTTTGGGCCTAGCAACCGCCTTTTATGATATAGGCTTTAGCAGCGGATCATCAATAGAGGTGAGACCGTGAGAGAGGTTGAAAAAAAAAAAAAAATCAAATAGTGATATATACAAGTAATTTTTTTTTTTAAAAAAAGTGTATTTCATTATGAAAAAATGAAAATAAAAATCATTTTTTTAGTGGAATACCCTATTTTTTATAAAAAAAAATTACATAAAAATTTAGGTAAGATTTATACATTTAGGACTTGTCGCTATAGTATTACGACTATGTAAATTATATATATTTTTCTACTAAAAGGGAGGATACGCAATTAATTAGGAATATTATTACTTGAAAACCAACATTAATTAATTATTATACACGTGATCATCGATCTTAATTATTTTCAGGCAAGGGGTGCACTGCTCATGTTTGTCGCTTCATTCCTAACTTTCATGACCATCGGTGGATTCCCTTCGTTCGTGGAGGACATGAAGGTTTGCTTTGACGATCGACTGATCAGTTTTAATCAATAGATTTTACACATATTCATGAAAAAGTAAAGGCAACTAATTAATATTGTATAAATTGCCAGCTAGCTGTTTATAATTAATACCAATGTTGTGTCGTTTATCCAGATATTTGAACGAGAAAGATTAAATGGCCACTATGGCACCGCAGCCTTTGTAGTTGGCAACACAGTTGCTGCAGTTCCATACCTGGTTCTGATATCACTTATTCCCGGAGCAATAACTTATTACCTTCCTGGTCTTCATAAGGGAGCTGAACACTTTTTATACTTTGTCATCGTCCTATTTGCTTGCATGATGTTAGTTGAGAGCCTGATGATGATTGTTGCAAGCATTGTGCCAAATTTTCTAATGGGTATAATAGTGGGTTCGGGAATTCAAGCGTTTATGATCTTAGGCGGCGGGTTCTTTCGGTTGCCAGGTGATCTTCCAAGACCATTTTGGAAATATCCTTTATACTACGTCGCCTTCCACAAGTATGCCTACCAAGGATTGTTCAAGAATGAGTTTGAAGGGTTATCATTTCCGAACAACGTTCAAGCCGGAGGCCGGGCAGCCAGTACCATCAGTGGTGAACAGATTCTGAGAGACAGATGGCAAGTGGAAAGTGATTATTCCAAGTGGGTAGATCTTGCTATATTGTTCGGAATGGTAGTTTTGTATCGACTTATGTTCTTGGGCATGATCAAGAGCAATGAAAAGATGAAGCCTATTGTAAGAGCTTTATTGTCAGTGCCTTCCAAGAAAACATCAACCCAGGTGATGGTGAATCCCTCTGCTACTCCCTCTGCTACACCTTTACATGGGGATCAGACTCAGTCTCATGTGTAGCATGTAATCAGTAATTTTAAGAAAATAATTAATGAAGCTATACTACCTCATGTACTATATATATATATATATATATATATATATATATATATATATATATATAAGTTTGCTAATTACCACGCACGATTCTTAATTTAAGTAATTAAGATATATCACTGTCTTCTACTGGCTAGATGTATATCAAGGTCGGCCACATAATAAAAAAACTTTTTTTTTTTAAAAAAAGGAAGACAATACCTCAATTTTATTGATAGCTCTCACTTATGATAGAGGAAAACCATGGTTACATCCATAAATACCTGGGGAGTACAAACATTTAAAAAATTCCAAACTCAGGTATCAAAAAATCTAAGACTCTCAACCAGAATACAATATACCCAAAAAGAAAAATACTTAACAAAATGTATATAAAACCAATCTAAAAACATGCAAGAAAACAAGAACAAAGAATCTGCATGCATATAAAGTTAATAAAACAGATAAAACAAATGCATCTTATCAGGAAACATCTTACGAGATTCGCAAATAAGGAAGACTAAGTTTATCCATGCGAAGAATGCCTCTTATATTGATGGGCGGTCTATCTCTATCACCTGTCCAATCCATATCTAAACCTGTAGCTCCACTCTTGGCAAGAGAATCAGCCACCGTATTTCCTTCCCGAAAAATATGTTTCACGCAGTACTCCATAGACACAAGGTAAAAAATGTAGCTAATTCCAAAAATCCTCTAAATACCAAATATTTCAGTTACCCATAGTGATCCAATTCACAAGAATTTGGGAGTCAATCTCAATTTCTAGCCTATGAAAGCCGAGTTGTAGCACATTCGAACCTCTTCCAATAAACTCCTTATTTCAACAAAGTTATTATAGTCCTGACCCAAAAAAACAGAATAAGCCGCACACAAATTATTATTCTCATCTCCAATAACACCCCCTGCTCCTGACGATCCAGGATTACCAAAACTACTAACATCCATACTAAGTTTAACCCATCCCTGTTGAGGCTTATGCCATCTCACCACACGAACCTTCTTATGAATGGGAAGTAAAACTGAGATCTCTAATCGATTTAAAATAGCCACATCCTGATTAGGTAACCTCAACACTTTCATGATCATTTGCATAATTTAGCGAAACCATAATTTTATAGCATGCCAAATAGACTCAACCGTTTCAATCTTATCTCCAAACCTAGCTTTGCAACGCCTCTGCCAAAGCTTCTAAGAAACTATTGACGAGATAAGACCAAAAACAGTCAGTAATTAAGAAGACTTACCAGCACAACGAAACCAAAAATTTATTTGCTCCTGCCAAGTGCGAAAGATACGCATATGCATACCTAATTGAGTCGCAGCCAGACACCAAATTTGAAGAGCAAAGTCACCTGTACAAAGAACATGATTAAGGTATTCAATGTGACCTGTAGCACAATAATTACATTTAGAGATAATGAGAATACCAACCATTTTAATCTTATCATCAACACTCAATCAGTTATTGTAAGCCTTCCACATCATAATAGAAATTTTCTTAGGAAGGTTATTATGCTATATCCACTAAGCCCAAAGTAAAGGCAGTGCTCGAACCCTAATACAATCCCAAACACTTTTTGTGGTAAACTTACCATGAGAATCCTTCAACCAAACTAACACGTCCTGCCCTCCCTCACGACTAGCCAAGAAATTAACCAGATCATAAGCTTTTTGATTACCCACTAGGCGTTCCAAAAGAGGAATATCTCACCCATTTTCAATGCGACACTCTTTAATCTTACGCAAAGGGTTCTCAATCACGGGATAATGACCATGCAGAGGGCTCCCCTCCTCCCAATTATCAAACCAAAAGAAAATATCACCCTCTCTTACATGATAATCATGACCATGTAGACACCAATAAAAAAATTATTTATTTGTAACTAATTATTTTTTGTGAAAATGATTTTTTCTTGTTAAGATGAGTTTGTTTTTGACATAAATAATTATTATCATCACAAATAATCTTTTATAAATGTTCGTTTTTCTTGTAATACAACAGTAGAATTTTTTATCAAAATCTTTTTATTTTTTTCGTTTTCGTTAATAATTATTAACGCCTGCCTTTTTGTTGAAGGCCGGTGCATCAATACAACTTTTGTGGTCCATGACGGTTTAGCAGTCCAATTAAAAAAAATAATTAGGGTAGAAATGAGATGCATGCAGGCAGTGCTCGGAGGTCTTCATGATCAACTCATGATGATAAGTAGAATACATGTATATATCTATATATATATATATATATATATAAAATATACACACAATATTGTGGTTTAAACTTTGGTGGGTTTTTTCCTTACAAAAATCAACGATATCCCAAAACTATTGGAGAGTCACATATAAAAAGTTAAGTGGTAATTCATAATTCATTGATTGAATATCTCGATCGTGCATGGTTCTTTCGTAATTTATATATAAGGTAGGTGTGGAAAGGAATAAATTGAAAGAATAGTTGACGATGACGAATAATATATATATATATATATATGCTTCTAGAGATACATGAATATTATATATAATACCCAGCTTGGTCCCAAAGTTATATATTCTTAATTATTAAGAAAAAACCTTTATCTGGCGGCCAGAAGAAATGCGGTCATGATGATCGAGTCCCCACGGAAAAAAGCAGTACCTTGCATATATAATATCTTTTTCCAAGTCTTTGTTGGCATGCATCATGGGTTAATTGCTCTAATTTGTTTCTCTAATTACTTCTATATATATAGGGTATGAATTATGTATGATATCATTCTCACCACCCTAGCTTATAAGAAATTCAATTAGGAGGACGAAGATCGACCTGATTAAAACCCTTGTAATTAATCGGGGGAATTAAGTGAATTATACACTTACCAAATTAAGGATAAAAACCCTTATAGGCCGGGAAATTAAGGATAAAATTAATTTACCACGCATGCAAAATTTAAATTAACTACCCAAGTATTTGATTGTTGTGAGATCTCTAATTTTTGCTTGTGTTTTTAATCCATATTATTTTTAAATTGAGGTGTTATTTTGTTATTTTATTAATGTGTTATTTTAATTATGTTATTTGTGTTATTTTACTCTTGGTATTTTATTTTTGTTAAATTTATTTTTAAGTGTGTTATTTTAATTTATTTGTAGTGGTTATTTATTTTGTTGGGCTCTGTGTGTGTTTGGTGTGTGTTTTAAAACCCAACCCCTGTGCAAGATCAACCCAGCCCGTTCGGTTTTGACCCAGCTGCCCAGCCCAGCTCGTGCGAGAACCCAGCCCCTCACTTACCTATACGGCGTCGTTTTGGGTCAAGGAAGTTAGAGTTTTATTCTTTTCTCTTCATGCGCCGCACGCCTCTTCTCCTTCCTTCTTCTTCTTCCTTCGAGCCCTTTCCTCCACGCAACAGCTGCCGTGAGCCACCTCCACCTTTCCATGGTAGCTCCGTGTCGCTCGGTTGCGGCTCCGAATGCTAGCTGTCTAGCTGCCGCCCCACGAGGCCATCACTTTCCACCTCGAGCTTCATCGGTTGCCCCCGTGTCCTTTGGCAACCACCTCCTTCATCTGCTGTCAACCGGTAGCTTCACCACGCAACCCACTGCGCCACGCACAGCTTGCTGCTGTTTTCTCTTCTTCTACCTGTGTGACACATGGGCACCATCCACCGCCGCATTTGGCCTATAAATAGGCCACGGGTTCCTCAAGAATTGGGGTGCCGAGTTTCTCATTCTATATCTCTCTCTTAAGCTTTTCATTTCTTTGTATTTTGAGAGATTGGTCTGTGAATTTGTGGGTGAATCCGAGTGATTTTGGGTAGTGTTTGTCGTGTCCTATTTTGTCCTTAGAAGTTGAAATTCACTCGGTTTCTTGGTGTAATTGTTGGTTTGTTTGTGTTGAGTTTTCATCTACTTGTGCTTTGACCAACCCGTGAGTTGAGCGATCTGTTTTGGCAGTGTTCTGCCGTGAGCTCCGCCGTGTGCCGTCGCTGTACTGCCACTTTTTGCAACACTCCCTTCCGCTTGATCTTTCAGATTTATTCCAATCTTCGTGTGTATGTAATTTTCCAATTTTATAATAATATTGTTGTAACTGTATTTTGTAAACTGTTGTTTCTGCTGTAACTGTTGATTGTACTGATCTGTTGGATTTGGGCCGTGGGCCATTGAAGCGTTGGGTTGTAACTGTTGGTGTGTTGGAAATTGGGCCTTGGGTCGTATTGGACGACGGGATACGCGTGTAGATGTGAAACTGTATTTCTGTATTTATTGAGATTTTGTAAAAGAAATATTTAAAAGTGTATTACAATAAATTGTGAAATGTATATTTATCGCTTTATTAAATTGTGCGATGATGTCACGTTGTCTGTTGGAAATTGATACTGTTGTTATTATTTGCGTGGGTGCGTGTGTTTCATGACCCCAAACCGAGATGAGACATTATCTCGGTGGAGCTCCTCTGGTCACTCGGGAGCGTAATAGACTGACGTGACGTCCCTTGAGTTGTCGCAGGGCGACGACGGGATTGTATGAAACGGTAAAGCTCTCGTACCGATTCCGTGACCTTCAACTAGCATGGTTAGAGGATGCTGAACATCGCTCCTTTCGAATATTCATGCACGGATGTTACCCATGATGTGACGATGAGAGCCCGGTCGTGCGGACGGTCCATAAGGGAGACCGTGGTGCATGCTTAATAATTAATGGTTTTGATTGGACCAAAAATAGAATTTTTGGCGTGAGTTGTAAAAAATGTATTTTGGGAAAAAGGAAATGAGATGTTGTTTTTCTGCATATTTGTCCGTATGAGGATGTGTGATTTCAATATTGTGCTATAAATCTCTTGGATGTTGTTTTAATTAATTACTTGCTGAGATGTCATAATCTCATTGTGGTGTTTTACCCTACGGTTCCGTCTTATGGTGCCGTAGAGTCTGACGCAGAGCCCGAGTATGAGCCTGAGGGATCAGCTCTGCCGGAGGTTTGAGTTGCTGAGTTACTGTTCAGCGTTATGAGATTTGTTTCCCTTATGTTATTTTTTGTCTTTAATTTACCTGTCGGATGACTGTTTAATCATTGTAAAGTTACTTTACTATTTTTAAACAAATTCTGGTACTTAATAAAGAAAAACCTTTTATTTCTCCACTGCGAATTATTATTTTGTACACTTATTGCATGATGTACACACTTTGAGCACTGTTTATCGGGGTGCGTGATCCGTGTGGTCATCATCCCGGTGTCACGAACTTCACACAAATAACACGTGGGGGTTGAGGGCGCCACAATTATATATATATACTTTCAATTCAACGTTCAAGTCATCGTTAAAGTAAACAGTCAAAAAATAAAAGTCATTGTTAAAGTATACTTTCACGCAGATCAATACACTCTATCCCAAGCAGAACATGACCTTCTTTTGCCACGGGGCAAATTGGCCTACAAGCGTACATTTACACGTCTCGAGATCCTCAAACTTCTAAACAGAATCACTTTTTTCTCGTTTCTAGAAGAAACTTCCTTCATTGCACTGGAGTGACAGCCTGACGGTACGACGTATGACCCAAATCCATCTTTCCAAAATGCCCCTCATCTTTGTTCGTTATTACTGGTTTTGACACACAACACGTGGCCTCAATCTATAGCCATAAGGAACAAAAACGTACCGTCATCAGAACCGTCCAAACTCAGAACCTCTTATGAAAGCAGATCGGAAGACTCATTGCGTAAACCTAAACCAACCCCACCTTTGCAGTGTCAGAGAGAGATTGAAGGTAAAACTCTGTGTATGGGGTCCAATACGGTTCCTTGCTCCTCTTCTGCTCTCCCCAACCTCCAGCTTCCATAAACCGCAATGTTGGCCATCACATGTCATCTTCTCCCGAATTAGCCTAAAGTTATCCCGAATCTTCCCCATCATTTCATCTTCTCCTTCTCTCTCTCCGATGTTCTCTCATCTCGAAGCTCTCTCCCACTTTCTGATATCTCTCTCTCTATCTACCTCCCTCAAACTCACTCACTTTTCATATCTGAAGCTCTCATTTCTGTCTCTGTAAATTTTTCGCAACACTGACCCTCTCTCGTTGGGTTTTTTCACAGTTTCTCACATTTGGTCACACTCGCTGTTCACGGCTGTCTATATTTTTTCTTCCATCGTGGATTTACAGATCTGAACAGATCTTCATATATTTGAAGAGATCGTATTCAGTGTTCTTAGTTTTTTTTTCTTTTCGGTTCATCTTTATTTTTTGTTTTTCTTTCACTAATTCTGTAGTGTTTTCCTATCGGGTGTTTTTTTTTTCATGGGTAAGGCTACTATGTAACGCTTGGCGTGTCGCCCATGCTTTTTTTTTTTTTTTTTACTTTTTTCTTTTCACATTTTTTTAATATCTTTAAATATATATATATATTTTTAAAAAAATACACTTAGGCCTCGTTTGCATTCAAAACCCACTTCAACTCATCTCAACTCATCTCATCTCATCATTACAACTTTTTCAAATTCCCACACAAAATATAATAAACAATTTAATTTTTTCAAATCCTAAAACAAGTTTCCCAAATTCTCACACAAAATATAAAAAATAATTCAACTTTTTTTCTACTATTCACAAACCATCTCAACCCATCTCAACTCATCTCTGAATCCAAACCACTCCTTAAAATCACTTAATAGTTAAAAGAAATAATAATAAAAATTTGACTGGCGGTCAACTACAAGAATAAATCTTCTTCATTCATTATAGATCTGACCAGTTATCAATCAATTAAACTTTGTTTTGCTTTTTCTCTTGTCTCTGTGTTTTCTTTTTGGAAAATACTATCCTTATGGCTAATTTTAAGTTTTTTATTTTTTATTTTTATTAAGTAAGTATTTTTTAATAATATTATGAGTTTTTTTTTATATATATTTAAATATATTAAAAAAAAAAAACTCATTCCAAAAGCACTGACGGAACTCCTAGCGGTGGGAGTAGTTTTCTACATACGGGGTTTTTAATTTTTTCGATGCCAGAGGATAAGGGCATTTTTGTAAAAATATTTTTTACAGATATAACCATTCGGTGCAAGCGGTTAAAAAAAAAGAAGTGACAATAAATGGTAATTTAATAAGAACACTAGGGAGAAATTTGGAAGAAACGGTAGCAAAAGTAAAGGCAAAATCGTAATAGCTGGGTGACAATGGAAAAGGAGAAACAAAAATGGTTGAATTTGGTTATGGAAAATGCTAGATGCCTCGCTGGGAGCTACCGCTGGGCATCTAGTGTTTTTTTTTAGTTTTTTTTATATAAAGATTTTTAATAATTTTAATATCTTAAAAAAAAAATTACAATATTATTAAAAAATACTTTCATAATCACGAACTAAAATAAAAAATAATTTTTATTATACTTCGTGATTAAGGAAGTATTTTTTTAATGATTTTTTTTTTACTTTCTGATTAAGGAAGTGTTTTTTAATAATATTTTAAATTTATTTTATTTTTAAAAAATATTTAAAAGTATAAAAAAAATCTATATAAAAAATAAATTAAAAAAATACATATAAAAAAGTACATGCTATGCCTATCAGGAGCTCCCAGCGGTGACTTTAGCATGACCCATTTGGTTATAAAATCAGGGACAAAATTGGAAAGAAATGAGTAGAGAAAGGCAGACGTTAGAAATGTAAGAGTATTGGCATTGGATTAGCCAGATGCCTTTTTATCTTCAAATTTAGCAAATATCATCCATATTTACTACACATTGAATTAGTTAAATTGTTTTCATCCAAATTATAAGCTACAGTAAATCCATTCTTTTTTTCAAATATAAAAAGAACTATAGCAAGTCTAAAAGTAATTTTTGAGATTATTATATTATAGATATGAGATTTTTATTTATATGAGATTTTACCATCTATATACATTTGAGATTATTATATTATAGATTGTTAGATTGTGAAAATAAAAATGAATATGATTTGTTGGAGGTTATTGAAGATTATGAAAAAAAAATAAAAAAATAAAAAATAATAATATTTTATTATTATAGAGAGTGTGATGACTAATCCAATGTAGACTTCAAGTTTTGAATGATTAGCTAAAGGTGAAAAAACTACATATTAGTCAAAATTTGAAGAATAGAATGATCAATCCAATGCTAATGCTCGAGCATTGGTAGTTGCTTCTTCATCTTCATCTTTAAATTTAAAAAATGTGTTTTTAAATTTATCTACATTGTCTTATGCATCTCTAAATTTTTGCATAGCTATAAATAGTGATTCTTCAAATTTGAAGAAGCACTATTCATTCTTTAAACATTATTTTACTATTTTTTTTTCTCTCCTACCCATTAAAATCAACTTTATAGAATTTTTATTAAGATGATTTTGATACATAAAATTTGTATTAAGTTGATAATACAAAGTAGATGTTAATTGTAAAATATATATAAAAAAAGAGAAATGATACTTGCAGTCGTGAGTGTGCAAGCGTCGTGCAGTCGTTTTGAAAAAAATGAATAAATATGGGACCCACATGAAAAGAAATTAATTTTTTAATAGTGGACCCCAGTCTTTTTCAAAGCGACTGTACGGCGTTTGCTCATTCCACGACTATATGTATTATTACTCATAAAAAAATAATTTTAGGAAACAAATAATAAAATAATAAAATAATAATTTGGTTCAAAGATGCATAAACCAATGTGGAAATTTTTTTTCATATGTAAAATCATTCTTTAAAAGGGATAATTTTACATATGAAGATGCATAAACCACTACCAATGCTCAAAGACAATAAAAAAGCAATAGGTCAACGGTAGTGTGAAGTGCAAGCAGCGGCAAAATCGGAAAAGAAAATATTAGACGAAAATATTGTTCATCCAACATTCTCGTCATATAGAAATATTCTAATAATTAATAATTAAAAAGGTCAAGTAATATAGACGTACGTAAATGAAAGAATGATGTAAACTTAGTGACATCATGACTTTAGGAAGCTTCCTACCACTAGACAGAATCGGGTAAGAACAAGGCAAAAGTCTTTTTGTAAGTAATTTTGTGTATTAAATCGCTAATCAATATTAAACTTAAAGATATTTGTTTAATGAAACAAATTAAATTAAAGATAAAAATAATTTTTGTAAAACAGAAAATTTTATTTTTCTCTGAAATTTTATTTATTTTTTATTGTTTATTGTAAGAGAAATGATACTTGTAGTCGGGAGTATACAAGTGCCGTGCAGTCACTTTGAAAAAAATAAATAAATATGAGGTCCACATGAAAATAAATTTATTTTTTAATAGTGAACCTAACTTTTTTTCAAAATGACAGCACGACGTTTACACATTCCACGACTGTATATAACATTACTCTTATTATAATAAAAAAAATTATATGAATATTAATACGTGATTTGGCGAGTCAAATCGCTTTTACCTAATAATTCAAAGAATAAGATCATCAGGTCAATGCTTGTATATGTACACGTTAAAATCCATCAATATCTTGTCTTCCACCATCTGATCTTGCGTCCGGGCGAAGCAGTAGATGCCCGTGATGCCTTTATATGCAAGTTTTCCCCTGATCATGATCACTTCATAAAATTAAGCTAAAACTCTCTGATCTCGGCCTCTGATCTCATGGCCTCTCTTCCACCTCGTTCAACGCTCCAACCCAACAGTACAAACCCAGAAATCAAGACTGCATTCGAAATGGAAAGTACTGCCATGATCAATATCGTAGTGCAAAACAAAAGTGATCAAGAAGAAGATGCTGATCTTAACATGAAGCAGCTAATTCGGACTCGTGATATTGATCATCATGAGCCTGCAGATGATCCTGATCTGGATGGCGTTTTCTTGACATGGAAGGATCTATGCGTAACTGTTTCCAATGGAAAAAGTGGCACAAAACCGATCCTTCAGAGTCTGACTGGTTATGCCCGACCTGGGGAGCTTCTGGCCATAATGGGTCCTTCCGGTTGTGGCAAGTCTACACTTCTTGATGCATTAGCGGGTAATGACATTAATTCTTAACTGTAATAATATATAAGAAAACATCAGTCTATATTTAGATCTTTGCTAAATTGGATGCTTAATTGCCTCGACTCTTGCTTTCTTTCGGATCATACGTAATTAATACTTTATAATATATATGCTAATATTATTGAAGTGAGCTGCCTTCTTTATCCTCCTTTTTCCTTGTCGTCTTCGAAAATTAGTTAATGAAAACTAGAAGTTGGAGGAAGTGTTCGCTTATCATGAAAAAAAGAAAGGGTGGTGGAAAAATCTAATTTCTAATCAATTATTATTTTCATATTTTCCCTAATTTATTTATTTTTCAATTGTTCTTTTTTATTTCTTGAATGAATTAGCTAAATCTGTTCAAAATTTGTATATAAAAAATTTATTATATAGATTCAACCGGTACTACGTACGTATTTAAAAAAAAAAATGTTGGTCTATGAATTTTCGTGTATAAGCTAGATAGGTATAGATGAATTAATTAAGATGTTGATTAGCTAGTATAGCTAGGGTACTTCATTCTTGAATGCCAAATAATTAAGAATACATGCATGACTCATGAGCACACAGCACGCACACAAAAACTTTGGAGTGTATGATCAGCCTCTATCTGCATGTTTGCTATTTGCAGGATTCTTGTTGTTTTCCCTTTATTTCTTAATTCGTATACTGTTATACGTATTCTTTCTGAGTAATTCTGCATACAACCGTAAAATGCGTAAACGTCGCGCAATCGTTTTGAAAAAGAGTGGAGTTCACTATTAAAAAATTATTTTTTTTTCATGTGGGTCTCATATTTTATTCATTTTTTTCAAAGCGATTCCACGGCGGTTGTACAATTCACGGTTGTAAATATATTTTGTCATTCTTTTTTCCTTTTAACCTTAGTATGCATCATATTCAATGAATGGGATCATATATGCATGGGTTGTACGCACAATAAGGTCGTCGGTCCTAGTTAGCAGCTAGCTAGTGGACTGCAATATCCAAGATTTTGGTTTATTTAATCGCGAAGGAATTCAGTGCTAGCATGCTGCCCATCGAGAACATCTATAAAGTAGGACTCATCATCGCCAAAGGCATATATAATGATCAAAATTTGAGACTCAAGCCACGCACCAAATCATGTTAATTTCTTATCTCTAATACTTTATTCTTTCATTTCAATAATATATATATATATATATATATATAAATTAATTACTCGGTGCGTACTCCAGTGATCTCCACCGATCTCATGTTCATGCACTGATCGGAAACCCAATACGATTGACTAAAGTAAAAATCATTTTCAGATCTATATATAAAAAAGAAAAGTATACTTGAGAGGACGTTCATCTTTGACAATATATGCCATTTATTTCCTTCCAAGATTGCTAAAAGACTTTTTCGGTCTCTTTTATTGGTCCTCCATTATTGGACTTTGACAATTGGAAATTATAATTTGATGGGTTTTGCTTCATCAGCCACGGTTCATTTCTACACTCTACATCTGTCAATTTTTTCCTTTTTTTTAAGATGTGTGGTATAAAATAGTAAATAGTAATTGTAATTTGATATACACTGTTACCGTGTATGACTCATGTGCGTAGTACTTTTACCTGCAAAACTCCAACTTGTTCGATTACTGATATTTCAGGGAGGTTGAGTTCAAACACGAGGCAAACTGGAGAGATTCTGATCAACGGTCGTAAGCAGGTCCTGGCTTATGGAACATCGGTACGCAAAGTTGATAGATATATTATATTATCAAGTCAGTCAATTAATGTTGTTGTTCGATAGGCCAGAGTCCAGAGTCCATTCAACTCTGTTTTTCGCTCTTTAAACAGTGGGAAGACGTAAGACGACGTATGTAATGGGGGACCGGGTCATGATAAGCTAGCTTGGACTAATTACTTTGTGGGTGTTTCGGTCCAAGTAAACGGTAAAAGTCATTTGGACCCCCAAAAAGAAAACCATCCATCTGTGTTTGAACTCGACCCAACTATTTATTCGGTCAGAAAGCATTAGTCCACCCAACTTAAAATGCCACGGGTCCAAAACACAACCAACCAATACCCTTCTGTGCATCTTCTTTATTTTCTCAAAGAGTAATGCTACGTACAGTCGTGGAGTATATAATAGTCGTGCAGTGGCTTTGAAAAAAAATATAGCCCACCATTAAAAATTAATTTTATTTTCATGTGGATCCTGTATTTATTCACTTTTTTCAAAGTGATTATACGGCGCTTATACACTCACGACTACAACTATGATTTCTATTTCTCAAAACTTTGTCAAGTTTCAATTTACAAACAGAAAATTTATTTGGCAAAAAATAAAAATAAAAATAAAAATGATTGGATCTTGTCGGGTTTTCTAATTTAATTGACACAAGTTTATCAGAGTGATTAGTACTATAAATTTGAGATTTGAAGTAGTTGATAATTGGAGTAAAACATATTAATATATATTGGGGATAACAAAATATGTTATTCTATTAATTCTGACCGATTTCCCATTTACATTCTGTCGAACCTAGGCATATGTAACACAAGATGACACTTTAATGATGACTTTGACGGTTAGAGAAGCAGTGTACTACTCAGCCCAGCTCCAATTACCGGACTCAATGTCAAAATCAGAGAAGAAGGAGAGAGCAGACATGACAATAAGAGAGATGGGTTTGCAAGAAGCCATGAATACCAGAATTGGAGGTTGGGGAGTCAAAGGCATTAGTGGTGGACAAAAGAGGAGAGTAAGCATTTGCATAGAGATCCTAACCCGCCCCAAGCTTCTCTTCCTAGACGAGCCAACAAGTGGGCTTGATAGTGCAGCTTCATACTATGTCATGAGCAGGATTGCACGCCTAGGTCAGAGAGATGGGATTGGAAGGACCGTTATTGCATCTATTCATCAGCCTAGCAGCGAAGTCTTTCAGCTCTTCCACAATCTCTGTCTCCTGTCTTCAGGTAGAGCTGTATACTTTGGTCCTGCTTCAGCAGCAAATGAGGTAAATGAATGGAACTTTTTCTATATTTTTTAAGCATATTAGAGTTGGAGTAAAGTAACTAACTACTCTTTCTTCAATTCAATTAATGTAGTTTTTCTCTTTGAGTGGTTTCCCTTGCCCGACCCTCCAAAATCCATCTGATCACTTCCTAAAAACCATAAACAATGATTTCGAAAAGGTAAGCCATTTTTCCTACAAGTTCTCCAGTCCTAGCAGTATATAACCTCTCTCCTGTTATTTAATATAGTGTATTTTGATTATCATAGGACTTTGAAGAGGGTTTAGCTGGAGCGCTATCCACAGAGGAAGTAATTCAGTTACTTATAGAGTCGTATAAATCATCAGAAAGGTACCAACAAGTACCAAAGCAGGTAGCTGAAATATGTAAACAGGTGAGCGCGCATCTAACATATTGAATAATCACGTTGTTCACATGACAAACATGCATGCTAGCTATACCAATCGATGAATGGCATTTGAGCCCAAAATAGAAAATCGATGAACGGCATTTTTAACTTGTTTTTCAGGCCTACGGAGATTTGGAGACGAAGAGAAGCCATGCCAGCTTCCTTACTCAGTGTCTTGTTCTAACAAGAAGATCTTTTGTGAATATGTATCGTGATCTAGGCTACTACTGGTTGCGCCTGGCAATTTATATCGCATTGGCTATTGGCCTTGGTACTGTGTATTTCAACATTGGGGATTCTTATGCTTCAATTCAGGTGCGTGCGTGCGTGTGTGTGTGTGTGTGTGTGTGTGAGAGAGAGAGAGAGAGAGAGGCTGATACTAGCATAATTTGATTCCATTCTTGCAAATTACGTGACATGAGTATTTAAATTGAACATTGTGCTTTCAGGCTAGAGGTTCACTGCTCACATTTATAGCTTCATTCCTAACGTTCATGGCCATCGGTGGTTTTCCTTCATTTGTGGAGGACATGAAGGTACGTACTTGGACCTTTTTTTTTTGGAACTTTTTTGTCAGTTAATCCCAAGGATCGTATAGCATACTCCGGCCAAGAATACATCTAGCTAGCTAGCTGGAATATCATCATGTTAGTAGGCGCATAATCAGTATTAATTACTAAATTCTCATTCCACCATGATCATCCAGATATTTGAGCGAGAAAGATTAAATGGGCATTACGGTGCTGGTGCATTTGTCATTAGCAACACACTCTCTGCCGTGCCCTACTTGTTACTGGTTTCAATAATTCCTGGAGCAATAGCTTATTACCTACCTGGACTACGCAAAGGACAAGAATACTTTCTTTACTTTGTTTCGGTTCTGTTTGCTTGCATGATGTTGGTGGAGAGCCTAATGATGCTTGTGGCAAGCATTGTGCCCAATTATCTCATGGGTATAATAACTGGTGCTGGAATTCAAGGGCTAATGATTTTAGTTGGGGGATTCTTCAGACTGCCAAATGATCTTCCTAAACCAGTGTGGAAATACCCATTACATGAAATGGCTTTCCATAAGTATGCCTACCAAGGAATGTTCAAGAATGAGTTTGAAGGAGCAGTGTTTCAGAATAACCAGAAATTAGATGGAGGGCGGCCAGTACCCATGATCATCACTGGGGATGAAATCTTGAGAGATACATGGCAAGCTGAAATGGGTTACTCCAAGTGGGGTGATCTTGCTGTTTTGCTAGGAATGATAGCTTGCTATCGACTCTTGTTTCTGGTCATCATCAAGGGTACTGAAAAGTTCAAGCCCCTGATCAAGGCTCTCAAGTCTAGGCCTTCCAAACAAGCTGCTGTACCGGTTGCCGTGAATCCTTCTTCTACACCCTTGCATGAAGATCAGAGGCTTTACTAGTAGATTAGGTTTAAATATCATGTACTGAAAATCAAGCATCATATCCTTGCGAAAACAAATTATAAGATTGAACCTGTGTTTGATAATAATGCTACAGTACAGGTTGCAGTAGATGATTAGTACTACCTGAAAAGTTATGTACCATATTTATAATATATATATATATATGCTTGTGTGTACGTGTGTTTTTTTTTATAGAATGCATCAAAAGTAAATGATTCAATTTGCCAGCCTAGCTAGCTTGCAAGGTTCTCAATTGGCGTAAATTGGAAGCATAAAAAATCCATCTTTTTCTTGATCTTGGTCTACTGTTAGGGATCAAGTAGCTAAATTTGAACTAAAATGGTGTAAAGTTGTCCTATATCCCCTTATATCTTAAAAGTGCCTATAAGATCTACAGTAATGAACAGTGGTTCAATGGATTCAACAGCATCGTCCTCTTCTATCGTTCATTTCCTTTCATTTCAGTCACATTTTTACATCTTAATTGAATGTTAAACGTCTGGTTAGCTTTTCTTCGACAGTCCAAAATATCTAGCCTTCATAAAAGAGATGGAATGCAAGATACTTTCTACAATCTGCAGACGTCTCGAGTTGAGGAAGAAATATCTCCTACGGTGCTGTTTGAGAGTTTTCTTCTCACCGTTTGGTATGCAAAAATTCCTAATTTCACTTCTGCATGTTGTTTTTCATCTTTCTCGCATATTTGTTTCCTCTGTGTTTGTTTTTGGTTTGACGAGAGGAAGAGAGAGTTGCCGTCTGCGTGTTAATGGTAGTGTGCGACGGAGAGGGAAAGGGAAGTTCGTGGTCGCCGGGTCTGGTAGAGATTGTCGCCGGTGTGAGGTGGTGGAGGTCTGGTGACCTGGGTGGCCGCCTACGGCGGCGCTGGTTGAGAGAAATGGGAGAAACCCATTTCGGATGTGTTTCCACGGGAGAAACTTAGGGCTGCGCGTGGGGGACATCGTTGGTGGCTGGGTTGGTCGCCGGCGTGAGGGAGAGTCGGCTGTGGTTGTCGTGACGGTAGTTGGCCGTGTACGGCGGCGCCGGTTGAGAGAAATGGGAAAAACCCATTTCGGATGGGTTTCCGCGGGGGAGACCTACGGCTGCGCGTGGGGGACATCCATGGTGTCTCGGGTGGTCGTCGGCGTGAGAGGGACTCCCCGGTGGTGGCGGTGAGACTGGCCGGCGCATGGCGGCGCCGGGCTGGGCTGAAGAAGAAATGGCCGTGGGGATGAACGGGCCAGAGAGAGAGACAACGTGAAGAAAAAAAAAATTTAATAAAATCATTATAAATTCACTACAAAAAAATAATATATACAAAAAAATCATAAACAAATTATCAGCAGCTATACTAATATTAAGACTCATATTGTGCAATGCAGATGCTATATATCTATATATCTATTTCTGATAAAGAAGCTAGCTTGACCCCAAAAGGTACTTTTTAAATTATCTTTTTGAGCCTTTCTTTCACAAGACATTAAAGTGCATAAAATTTGTTATTTTTTGCAATTATTTAGTAATATGAGATTAATTGAAGTCTGAGGATATGAAAACACTACTGTATCATATTTTCATCTCTTTTCTATAGAAGACCCAAATCATTTGTTTGTCCTTGTTCATTCTCATCACTTCCTATACCCCCACAATAAGTGGCATCCTCTACCTATATCTTGTTAAAGCATCTATCTGTAGCAAACATCGAATGATAGAGCATGACAAAAAAATAATATATGTTGAAAAAATATCTAATTATTTGTTATTAATATATAGAAAATAGCTCTAGATGGAAAAATCAGGAATGTCCCTAATAACATACAGGATTTCAAAGCCAATTTTCCCCCCACTAGCTGAAAAACTTCCTTTCTTTTTACAGAGCCTTGTATCATAATTCCTGACCTTACCAAATTTATAAACAGATATCATCAAAGAATTCTAATAAGTTGACTGCATTAAAAATCAGTATCATAGTAGATAAAGAAATATAAAAGAATTATCTGCATGTCAACTATTTTTAAACAAATAAAATATCCAGCATGCTCATCTTAAATGGATTCATTTCCAATAGCCAATAATCAAACGGAATACAAAATAATAAAAAAAAAATTAATGACTTCAAACCTAATGTATTTGGCCATCAGTAGATAATGTGTGAGGATTGGTAGAATAACTCCATGGTATCAAAAATTAATAATTATAAGCTATTGCATATTTAATATGAATAATACAAAAAAGAAAAATTTAAAGCACAAGTAGGTGTTCAAAATACGTCAGTATGAATTGGAACACTTTCAAACAACTTTCTATAACTAACTAAAGGCTCCAAGATTAACCTAAAAGATTCACACCTCAGGACCCATCCACCTATATGTCCCAGTTTCTGCAGTCATAACCCCAGATTGAGGTTTTACTCTTGCAACCCCAAAATCAGCTACCTTAACAACCTAAAAGAAAAAAAATTAAAACATTCATCAAAGCTAATTTACGTTTTCCTGCTATATAAGACCGTTGAGAAAACATTAGAAATAAGAAAGATTTCAAACAATAAAAAGAACATTATTCGGATGACCAGGCCAGGAAAACCTATTCAGATCGTGAAGAACATTATTCTTTGTGAAGACTGCCACACATTCTTGAGGTATGTTTCGGTTGTTACCAAAAGAGAGATATTCCTAAGAGATTCTGCGGGGTTTCATTGCTTCTGTGGTGGCCAATTCTCATGTAAAGATTATTGGTGATAACCTGAGCCCCTTGCTGCTTACTAACTGGTAACTTCCATTCTTATTGTCACAAGTAAGTAGTTACAAGCTGTCAATGTAAGATAATTGTAGATAGATATGAAATTTTGCATACTGGATTGAATTCGTTACATATATTTGAATGTATAGATTAATATCTATTGTTAATGTCGATAGGAAATAATTAATGTCTTGTTGGAGTGACTAAAATAATAAAGTTTATTAGAGTGAAGTCGTACCTAAATTCCATTAAACCAAACTAATCATTAGCTAATTCCAAGCCAATTTTGTTGCTTTTATCATCCCTTCTCTGGCTAACGCATACATGCCTTCTAGCTAGCTATTATTAGTTACTTCTTTAAAGAGAGAGTCAGGTTTAGTTAGTATTTAAACAAGTAGCTACAATAAATCACAGGACTTTTGCGTTACCACCTTCCTGGCCAACCATATATAAATATATAAGAAGCAGCTTGTCTCAATCAGAAAATAAGAAAAAAAAATTAATCTTAACGAATGTAGTGCGTACATGTGAGTGTATTTAATAATGTGTGCAAAAGTAAGGACAAAATCGTAATCTAGCTATCTGGAATTTTGGTTCATGCATATATTGTCACATTTAAAAAATAAAATGCATTCGTGGTCACATGGCAGCAAAACAAAACTTGCAGGTATGTTTGTATGACCAAAGAATTTCTTAAGGATAATTAGGTTAACTACTCTCTTATCATCTATTTATTATTTTTTTGTTTTATTTATTAGTTAAGAAAGTGACTATTAATATTTAAATTTTTGTGTTTCACTTTATCATTATTTTGTTCTCTTTTACTTCATTGACCAACAAATGAGCTGTAGCCTACTTCATTACCTTCCTATGATGTTTTATATGGTGTTCTGGTTGCATATGGCACCCCAGTGTATATGATTTGATTGTTCATTAGAAGTAGTTAATGGTGTCTATTTGTTGGCCAACAAGTTGATTGTCTGTAAACTATCTCTCAATCTATTTTGGTTTGTAAATATTTATCACATGAAAAAATCTATATATATATATATATATATATATATTTCTTTCAACCGGACAAACGTGCCTCGCACGTTGGCACCACCGCTAGTACATACATACATATATATATATATATATATATATATATATATATGGACTTAGCTAAATTCTGGCTATAACTAGCATTGAGCTACATGAGTATATAACATATTACAAATATATGAGTCTTTTTATCCGGTTGCTTACATCGCAAAATACTACTGTTGGTTTAATTTTGTTTTAAACTGATTGAGTTTTTCTTCTCATCATCCCTACATCAAATACTTAAAAATAAAAATAAATATTTTGTGTAAAGAGGATGAATAGAATTATTAATTACAAATATGTTATCTCTAATATAGTATTAGACTCTTATATTATTAAACGTTAGAAAGGTGTACTTTTTTATAATATTTAAAATGAGAAATGATTTGTACAAGTCCCAAATAGACAAGTCTCATACAAGCCATTGTAAAAAAATGGACCTTAACTTAAAAAAGTATAAAAAAAACTATTATTTATTAGTGAGACCTATTATTTTACAAAAAATTTATATGAAGTTTGTCTATTTAAGACTTGTATCTAGCCTTATTTATTTAGAATATTTTGATACAAATAACGTCGTAAAACTCTCTTTATTTTAAAATGATTATTCTTAGGCTTCGTTTGGATCATCAACTACTCTCAACTCATCATTACAACTTTTTCAAATCCCAACATAAAATATAATAAACAATTCAACTTTTTCAAATCTTAAAATAATAATAATATTAAAAAATAATATTCTAACAATATTTTATCATCTCAACTCAACTCAACTCAACTCATTTCCACAGTAAACACCGACAGTGGGAACCTGAATCCGAGGTGGCTGACAGTCCGGCTGTGAAATGTATAAATATGGCATAATTATTTTAAAAAAGATTGGATTAATGATTAAAAATTAATTTTATTTTAAAAAAATATTTATAATTATGTAATTTTTACAAAATTAGTTTAAAAAAATAATAAAATATAAGATTTATATTAAAAAATTAATTTTTTAATAATAAATTATATTATTTTTTAAAATGATTATACGATGGTTGCATATTTTATGATTATATATAAAAGAGAAAATATATTTACAATCGTGAATTATGCAACCGCTACGTAGTCGTTTTGAAAAAAGTGAATAAAACATGAGACTCACATGAAAAATAATAATTTTTTAGTAATGTACTCCACTTTTTTTAAAAGCGATTACGCGGCGTTTACGTACTTCACGGTTGTATGTAGAATTACTCTATATAAAATTATTATTTTTATATAAGTTTTATATTTTATTTTTTTTTAAAACGCGAAATATATAATTAATAATTACAAATATATTTACTCTATTTTTAGAATTGGATCTTCGTTAGACACAGATATCTCCCTTCTAGATATTTCCTCGCACTCCGCCGTTGACTCTCTCTCTCTCTCGATGGCTCTCACCGCCGTCTCTCCCCTCTCCTCCAAACCCCTTTTCCGCGACCATCACCGCTATCTGCCCACTTCTCACAAACCCATCTTAGCCGTCCACGCCGCTGACCCCTCCAAGTCCTCCAAATCATCTGCCGCGGCCGTAACCCCCTCAATTCCAACCAAATGGAGCCTGGAAAGCTGGAAAGCCAAGAAGGCCATCCAGCTCCCTGAATACCCTGATCAAAATGAGCTAGAATCCGTCCTCAACACCCTCGAGTCTTTCCCTCCCATCGTCTTCGCCGGTGAGGCCAGGAGCCTCGAGGACCGCCTGGCCGAGGCCTCTATGGGCAAGGCTTTCCTGCTTCAGGGTGGTGATTGTGCTGAGAGCTTCAAGGAGTTCAATGCCAACAACATTCGTGACACCTTCCGTGTTATTCTCCAGATGGGCGTCGTTCTCATGTTCGGAGGACAAATGCCTGTCATCAAGGTCTTGCATTCCGGCTTATTTATATTAGTCTGTTTTTTTCTTTTTTCTTTTTATTTATCCGCGATCCAATTCGGACTTGAGGTTTGTAGGGCTGGATAATTTTAGATTCTATCATTTAGAACCCGAGAAGACAAATTCAAAACGAAGAAGAGCATTGCTCTTATGAAATTATGGAAAATTCAGAAAGCTGACATTAAGGCGGAATATATTTATGATAATTGATTGATGTTATTTGAGTTGATGATGATTTTAAAGACGAAATGATCGCATACAAATTGAATAATTTTGAAAGATTGTGGGTATAATTATTTAGGTGGGGAGAATGGCGGGCCAGTTTGCAAAGCCTCGATCGGATCCATTTGAAGAGAAGGATGGAGTGAAGCTGCCAAGTTACAGAGGTGACAACATCAACGGCGATGCATTTGATAAAGAATCAAGAAATCCAGACCCTGATAGGATGATTAGGGCCTATTGCCAATCCGTCGCAACTTTGAACCTCTTAAGGGCGTTTGCCACTGGAGGGTACGCGGCTATGCAGAGAGTCACCCACTGGAATCTAGATTTCATGGAGCACTGTGAGCAGGGAGATAGGTATATTGCTTACTGACTCACTGAGTTTAATTTACCACCAATTCCGTTTTGTTTTTGCCTTCGTTTAAAGCTTCATACCTAAATTTCTAAAGAGCAGGGCGATAGGTATATTACAAGGACAGTTGGAATTAATATTTTACTAAAATAAAAAATTTCTGTACAAAATATATCGTATCAATTTTTTCTTTTACTATGTATTTTAGTTAGACTTTAAATCCACTGAAACATTTCCGCCACTTCCCCCAAGCAAAAGCTTCCTTTGTTAAGTTTTTTTTTCCTTAATCCTGCCTCTCGGAGAATTAAATGGTCATTTTCTATGACTCAAAAGGTACCGGGAACTGGCTCACCGAGTGGACGAGGCCCTTGGATTCATGGGTGCTGCTGGACTGACTGCTGAACATCCAATCATGACCACAACAGATTTCTGGACATCTCATGAATGCTTACTTCTGCCTTATGAGCAAGCACTTACAAGAGAGGATTCTACTTCTGGGCTGTACTATGACTGCTCTGCTCACATGCTTTGGGTGGGGGAACGTACCCGCCAACTTGATGGTGCACATGTTGAGTTTTTGAGTGGAGTTGCCAATCCTCTTGGCATCAAGGTATATATTATGTTTTGCTTTTATTTATATTTTATATTTCAATGTTATTTCGTTGCTTCCCCCCGCCCCGGGGGACGGCGGCAGCCAGCAAAAAAACATTTTTCTCGTGCAAATTTGGTACTCCTATTTTATTCCAGTGTTAATGAATTTACTTCCGTGGATGATGACTTAATTTTGCTCTGATGTGAAAAATCTGAGAGCCAATAAAAGATTTCATTGTGCTGCAGGTGAGTGACAAAATGGATCCGAATGAGCTTGTTAGGCTCATAGATATTCTAAATCCCAAGAACAAGCCAGGAAGATTAACAATAATTGTAAGAATGGGAGCTGAGAACATGAGAGTAAAGCTTCCTCATCTGATCAGAGCTGTTCGTAGAGCAGGTCAAATTGTCACTTGGGTCAGTGACCCCATGCATGGGAATACCATTAAAGCTCCCTGTGGACTTAAAACCCGCTCCTTCGATGCAATTAGGGTATGGTTTATGCCTTCATTTAAATCTTTTATCTGCCACATGGATTTGGATGGTTAGATTTACTTCCGTTGGTATTCAAATATATCTTGCAGAACAGCTTAGAATCAAGTTTCTATATAACTTCCTCATAGGTCATTCAACTTATAGTTGTGATCTTTAGCCACCTTAACCAGTGTGATTGCCCATTTTGATTACCTCTATTGCTGGCATATTTGGTTGGCACAGAACTTCTACAATTGCTTATTGATGAGGCTTACTGCAGATATATGAGGACTCTGCATCAGGTGGCATAAAGACATTTGTTAGAATGTCTGGTAGAACTAATTCAAAAATAACTTAGGCGGTGAATACTTTGAAGGAAAACTCCTTTTCCTCTACTTCTTTACTTTGGAAGAGGTTAGATGTTGACTTGTACAATACTATGGAACTGTTAAAAGAAAAAAATTTCAAGGTTGTGAACTGAACATATGCAAAATAGTTTCTGAAAAGAAGCTGTTGATTGATTTGGAAATCTTTGGCTCCCTAGATGACTGGAACTCTTTTAGCAATATCTCATTCACAGGTGTCCTTATTGATGACATGTTCTTCTGACATAAAATATTAGTCAATTGCTTAACAGTTTAGTTTATTTAGTTGTAGACATTTAAGAATAAACCCATAAAGAAACAAGAAGTTGGGAACCTTTCTAGTTAAGTCCGAAACCTCATTTATATTTTGTAATTCATAGAGACTTCTTTTGGGCCTTCACCTTGTAACACTCCTTTGTAGTTACTGTTTTGGTTTTCTCTTCCTCTGTGATGTAGAAGAAACTCACTTCGAAACATTTATAGACTCCTTTGGAAATAAAAAATAATAACAACAATTATGTTATTGTGTTGTTGGTAGGCTGAGGTGAGAGCATTCTTTGATGTACATGATCAAGAAGGAAGCTACCCTGGCGGGGTTCATTTGGAGATGACGGGGCAGAACGTGACAGAATGCGTGGGAGGCTCACTAACTGTAACATATAATGATCTCAGCTCGCGGTACCATACCCATTGTGACCCAAGGCTGAATGCTTCGCAATCTCTAGAGCTTGCCTTTATTATTGCAGAGCGGCTACGAAGGAGAAGAATCGGATCAAGTCATTTGCTGGCCTCAATTGGATTCTAGTAGGCTTTTTGTTTGTTTAATGGTATAACCTTTAGGATGTGTTTGTTTTCTTCTTATGAACTTAGATGTTGTTTTGTGGAGTATCTGTGATTTCTGTAGTGATGGTGTGAAAGGGGGATTCAATTGGGGGAAAATAAATAAAATGAGAACTAAAGAAACCACCAGTAATGGTAATGTATTATATGGACTTGGACAGTGGACTAGTGCTTTTATGATCGACGAAAATGCAAGACTTGCATCAGTTATGTGGATCTAAAAATAAATGCTCTGAATTACCTCTCTTCCACGGAAGGCGATCAAATTATGAAAAGAGTGATACCGATATTTTTGTACTTTTGAATCTGCTTTTCTCATGTTTTGCCGGATTTTCCAAAGTTAATATCTTTCCTGTTTTCGAACCTCCTAAATTATGTCGAGAGTGCAAGCGAATTCAGAATTCGAAGATGCTGAAGATTGATTGACGTGCGATCTCTCTGTTTTGTATCGCTTTGCTTTCCATAATAATTTTTCTTTTGTGTTTTTTCTTTGGCGTTCAATCTACAACCCATTAAAGCAATGCAGCGAAAGGGAAAAAAGAAGAAGTAATGGGGTCAATAAATCGTTCGATTTCTATCTTATGTTCATATTAAGTTAAAGAATGCCTCCCTCGTGCCTCTTCTCCAACATCTAAATTCCCACAACAACATTCCCTCAACAATTATGGTGGTTAAAAGTAAACAAATAAATTAAACTATTTTATACAAATAATTATAAAATATTTAACCCACTTTATATCTCTATTTTCTTTTTAGACAATTTAAGGTGATTTTTCCATTAATTAGCATATTTTTTAAAAAAGAACTGATATAGCCACAAGAGATATTACAAGTAAACTTATAAAATAATATAATTTTATATGATACGTTAGATTTACTTTATAATAAAAGTAATTTCATATGATATGAATACACGTTAATTTGTAAATTTATTTTTATGAAATCACTTTGTGGTTGAAAGATCTCTTTTTTCAAAAAGTACGTATGAAAACTTTAATGAAGCTTAAAATCACTTTAATGTAGCTTTTGATGCGAGTTAATGTCCAAAATACATAAATGTAATTACTTAAATATTGATCTTTAGCTTCACTACAAGTTTGGATCTTAATTCACTCACAGGTGTCAAAGTAAACACACAAATAATCGATCTTACAGTCTATAAAGTAAATCCAAAAGGTAAAAAATATTAAAAGGAAATTGAGATTATAGTATGAGGGGGGATAAAAGGAGATCCTTTCATCATTTGGGAAGGACATTTGTAATAAGCCAAAACACAAAACGCATTTCTTTCTTCGTCGTGTTTCCTTTAGAGAATCAGTTCCCTTCTTTACTCCACGATTCTCATGGGCTGCCGCTTCGTTTTGGTCCCCACTGCCCCGCCAACACCTCCCCAAACCCCTTACCATTTCGATATGAGTAATGCCATGCAGTCGTGAAATGCGCAAACGCCGTGCAGTCGTTTTGAAAAAGAGTAGAGTCTACTATTAAAAAATTAATTTCTTTTCATGTAGATCCTATATTTATTCACTTTTTTCAAAGCGACTTGCATACTCACGACTGCAAGTATCATTTCTCTTTCGATATATGCCTAAACACCAGAGGATAAATCGTTATGAGTCGTCTCTCTTTAGCCCACACTGCTCATCATTTCCACTGGCCCCACCCCCCATTCATCTCAACCCCCTTTGTTCCTATCACAATCCACAGAAACTCCGAAACCCCTTTTTTTTATAATATATTTATTTATTGCCCAATTTCAACATCTTTATTTGCAATTTTCTGAAAAAGAGAAAAATTTACACGTCACAAAAGACGACAAACTTAGAATGTCGACAAAAATATGGGAAAGCCTATCCTCTTCATTCCCCCCATAACACGGACCCCCCCAACATCCGTATTTACAATACGATACGAACACACATTTCCTGACACATATTATGACACGTCGTCATTTATATATCTCTGTCTATCTCGCTCTTTTACACGAGGGTCTTGCAGGCTGACGTCTGTGGGTCCCACATCGCCGGCAATAGATATTTCCGTCCGTTTACCCCGTTAGCGTTGTAGCTCGCTCCACTGCTTTTGTCCGTCAGGACCTCACCCGGGTATCCCGGGTACGCTCCAGACCCGAAAATCCCCGTGCATGCCGATACAGCCTCCAAAGGAGCCGTAGCCGGGCCCTGGAAGTAACCGTTGTTGAACGGGTTCGTAACGGTGCCAGCGAGAAGCGTGGCCAGGTTAATGATTATCCCGTCGACTCCTACATCTCCGTTGGGCGCCACCAAAGGTGGGGTCTGTGGGCCGTAAATGGGCTGGTGAAAGGGCCACGCGCACTGACCCGGGCACTGAGTCTCCGAGTTACCAACCCAGATATACGCCGACCGAGTCTTTCCATCACGAGAACGAGTCGACCCGTGGGTCCCGCACCTACTCATGCAAAATCCATCGACAGCGACATCCTTTGAGGTCAGAACGACGTTAATGGCGTTCAGCTGGTTGCCCTTGTTGGCCAAGGCCACCAAGTGCGTGGTTTTGAGTGACTTCCCAAGAGAATATTGCGGATGGAGGATCTGTTTCCCGACGACGAGGGTGGACGCACCACCCTTGTACTTCTCCGTCGTTTTCCACCACAAGGACGCGGAGGGGAGCGGAGCACGTGGCGAGTTCAGTGACTGGATAAAGTCCACGATTACGGAACGTTGGATGGGGGTGAACTGGCCGTACCATATGAGGTTAACGACGATGTTACCCTTGAGGAGAGCTCCGTTGTGGTATTTGAGTACGAGCGGCTGTTGCTCCACCAGAGCGGTGAGCTTCCGGGAAGAGGCCACAGTGGGGCGGATGGAACAGAAGAGAAAGAGAATGGCGAGACGGCAAATTAAAGCCATGGTGGGTGAAGTGAGGGCCAAAAGGCTTCGAATCGTTCGAGGCTGAGTTTGAGTTGGAAAGGAGGGCTGCTTAAGTTTTGGAAAGGAAGAGAAAGCGGGGTTTGGTATTTATAGTTGTGGACGACTAAAAGTATTAGAATTGGTTTGATCAAAATTAACTCTAAAATTTATTAAAAAGCACATAATTTTTATAAATTCAAAACTTTTTAAACTATAACTTCACGTTTAATTAGCTATTGAATTCATCAAAATAATAATATAATATTATTTTTTTCATATTTTACAATTACATTAATCATATATTAATTAATAATTTAATTTGATTTTTACATTATTATTACAAGACGGTTGGAGATTAAACATGAATAAAAAACATTTTTAGAGATTAAAAGTGAATAAAAAATAGATTTGATGAATGAATAGTAATCATTCAAATTTAAAGAAACCTATCTATTTATTATAGCTCAAAGTTTCACATTTATATTTTTAACTAATCTAATACAGTTATATTTTAATAAAATTTATCAAATTTTATATTTAGTTAAACTTTTAATCAAGCAATACCATTACTTAAAGTAGGAAGACAGCTGTTTGAAGCGGAGGTGTCAACATCAAGACATTGCCACGTGGAGATCTATGGTTGGGCATTGAATTGTAAGGGAAGGTTTGCCAGGCTGTCAAGGTTCTGGGAGATGACGTGGTGGTCTAGTTTATGCGGCAGCCGATATTGATTGTATTATGAGGACGAGACGTGGACGCGGACATCAATTATATTCGTTGATTTTGTATAAGATTAATAATACACAAACATTTTATAATACATATTATAAAATAAAGGTATTTTAATAAAATTATGTTATTTTTACAAATTAATTTATAAAAATAATATAAAATATTGTAAAAAATGATATGTATTTATTATTTTTCTCTATATAATACGCCATTGACTCGAAATGAGGGTGGTTCAATAGGTTCATCATCGTATGGACTTGGATTGGCTGTAATTTCTGTTCAAACGGTGGGCATAACAATCCCTGTAGGAAAGAAAGAACAAAAAGAAAACATGAGCATTGATACAGGTGGATAGGATAAGTGGGCAACTAGGTAAGAGCATTCTTATCCAGTGTCTTATAACTTTATTTTTTTTGTTTTAACTAAAGCCACCATATATCCGAGTCTCTATTTTAAGAAAAATGTTTAGGAAATAAACAGTAATTCTTTAAATATAAAAAATTACTATTTATTTCCTAAATTATTTTTATTAATATTTTATTCATTTTACAATCATGTATAATTTCTCTCATATTCATATTTGTTATAATTTTAAAAATAAATTAAATAACTAAGAAAACAAAAAAAAAATTAATTTTAAAAATATTATCATACCTGCAAAAAAAAAAAAATTTAAATTTTTGTTTAAAATATAAACTAAAGTAATAGTTCAAAACATAAGAAAAAATATTGAATAATTAAGAAGTGAGAAAAAAAAGTAATAAATAAGAAATAGAGAAATATGATTTTAATATAATAGAAAAATGATAGAGAATGAAATGTATGAAATTTTTAAAAAATGAGTAAAATTTAAAAATTATAGTTTTTATTTAAATTATAAGAAATTTTATAGAAAATGTGAAAATCCTACAAAATCCGCAACACTGAGCAGTAAAGTATAAGTGGGGGAGGTCCAATGCGGAGTTTTTGTGGACAATGACGTGAGCTCAAGGTTAGGGATGGTTTAGGAATACATTTTTAAATATTTTATTTCTAAACATCATTCACTTATAAAATATTTTTTATTTTAAATTTTTAACTTTTTAATATAAAAATTATCTAATAATTATATTTTTTTAAAAACTTACAAATAAAACATAACCAACAATACAATTTTTTGAAATTCTTAAATAAAAAACTATATAAGTTTATAATATTTTTATTTAATTTTTTTTCTCAATTTTTAAAATTTAATAAAATATTTAAATTCTAATTACTTCATTACTATTTATAAATATTTTACAATATTCTTTTGATCTAAACGAGTGATAACTTCGAGATAGGGTTGATTCAACAGTAGTACTTATTTTAATTTTGAGGTATTACAGTTTTAAATATGGTCACGCGTGATGGAACGCACTTCATTTTTTTTAAATCAAGAACAAATACTACTGACTCATATCCTAGAGGACCTCAGCCCTCACTAGAGTCTAGAATCGAGCTGTGTTCAAGTATGGAGCTTGGACCTATGGGAGATAGGTGGGCGAAGTTTCGCCGGCTTCTTTTGTTAAGCTACGTGGGGTGGGCCACCTTAGTATTTATACTCTTTTATTGCAGGAAAAGTTTTATTCCAAACGAGTTCTCGCATCAACTGTATATCGATGTTCTAAAGTATTAATGAAATTATACGAATTAAAATAAAAATTATTTTTATGTGATGGAAGATTTTTTTTATTATTTTTTAAATTAAAAAAATCATGTTAATATTGATACGCGATTTAATGCATCAAATTGTTTATATCTAACAAGGCTATTGATTGTATGCTTCGAGACATGATGGTAAAGAGTAATATTAGATATAAATCTTAAATAGATAAACCTGATACAAATCTTTTGTAAAATAATAAATCTCACTAAAAAAGAATAGTTTTTTTATATTTTTTTTAGATGAAGTCTATTATTTTATAAAAATTTATATGAGATTTATCTATTTAAGACTTGTATAAATTATTTCCCGACGTTAAAATAAGAAAAGAGGAAAGCAATTTAGGACCCACCACCGAGATTAGGTTGGCGGTAGTGGTGGGGTTTTGTTTTGTGTTTTATTTAGGACCAAGTGTCTAGAGATACTCAATAGTTTCTAAAAAAACAAACTTTTGAGAAAGTTTTCGCCAACACTTTTTACTGTTCCCTGTTAATTATTAGGATTATTAAAAGGGTAATGTAAATTACAAAGAAGGTAGTGGGAAAACGTGGGAATTGTGGGCCGGTGCCGACTGCTCTCGTGAGTTGCGCGCAGCACGTGACCTGGGTTTTCATGATCAACATTTTGACGTACGTTTTATGATCTTGTTTTCTGTTCCTCTACTCTTTCTCATGTCTTTTTATTCCGGTCTCATGATGTTTTTTTGGGGTCCATATGAGTGTGTACATAGGGCTCTTCAAGATACTAATTAATAACGAATTCCATATCTCTTTTGTTTGTTTGTTTATGTTTATCATGAGATTTATTTATTTATACATTTGAACTTGATACAAACCAAAGGAGACATCAAGGAAGGGAGGAGCCGAAGTACATCGAAATGTAGCTGTAAGGCTTTGTTAGCAGTTGAAAGAATGGGCAGAATGTAGAAGCCGAATGTTTCAAAGTACTGTCCATGGACTGTGTCGGCACATACGGCAACTGGGGTGTCTCTGGTCAAATTTTGGGTATTGGTGGAGCCCAATCGAGGCATATATCCCCAAGGCTTTTAAGCCTTTTTATAGAGTTTCGACTTCTTGCCTTTCGGATAAGTTTCACATTGGCCCCACCATTCACACGTGCGTTCACGAGAGTTATGGTCAAGTGCGTCCATTCCCCCTCCCACTGCATTGGAAATTTGGTATCCATAAACAGATTAAGGACGATTTAGTCCCGTTTAAGGATACGTTTGGGTAGTGGAAAGTGTTGAGAAGTGTTGAGAATGTTTGTGAATAGTTATGAGTAGAGATTGAAATGAGTTTGTGGATCCCATTGAGAGTATTTTGAGTTGTTTGGATGTGTGAAGTATGTTGAGTTGTTGACTTTTGAATAGGTAGTTGAAAAATTAGAGTGATTTGATTTTTAGTAATAAATATTATAATGATTTTATTATAGTGATTTTTTAATATTAATAAATATTGTAGTGATTTTATTTTACTTTTATATATAATAATGATAAATATTATAATGATTTTATTTTTAATTTATATATAATAGTGATAAATTTTATAATGATTTTATTTATTAATTTATATATTATAGTGATATTTAATATTATAGTGATTTTATTTTTTATTTATATATAATAATGATTTTATTTTTTATTTATATATAATAGAGATAAATATTATAATGATTTTATTTTTTATTTATATATTATAGTGATTTTATTTTTTATTTATATATTATAGTGATTTTATTTTTTATTTATATATTATAATGATTTTACTTTTTATTTATATTTAATAGTGATTTTATTTTTTATTTATATATTATAGTGATAAGTATTATAGAATGTTTGTGAATAGTTATGAGTAGAGATTGAAGTGGGTTTGTGAGTCCCATTGAAAGTATTTTAAGTTGTTTGGCATGTGAAGTATTTTCAAAAGTACGAAAATACTTTGAAAGTGTTGAGGATACTCTAGTACCCAAACATAGCCTTAAATCTTGAGTTGAGTTGAGATAATTTTAAATGTATTAGAATATTATTTTTAATATTATTATTATTTTAAAATTAAAATAAAATTATTTATTATATTTTGTATAGAAATTTGATAAAGTTATAATGATGAGATCAGTTGAGGTAAGTTTCGCATCCAAACGAGACATTAGAGACTGTTTTATCTCATTATCTCATTATTACAATTTTTTTAAATTTTCATACAAAATATAATAAATAATTCAACATTTTTCAATATCAAAACAATAAAAATATTAAAAAATAATATTCTAGTAATATTTTATTCAACTTTCAACTTTCATCTAAAACTATCTTATTTCATCTCACTATCCAAACTAGCTCTAATGTGAAGTTTGAATAGTGAGTCGAGATGAGATGAATTGAGATGAAAATTAAAAGTTGAATAAAATATTATTAGAATATTATTTTAAAAATTGAAAATTTTGAATTTTGAATTTTTTATTATATTTTGTGTAAAAATTTTAAAAAATTATAATAATGAGAAGATATAAAATTAATGAGATGAGATGAAATATTTTTACTATTCAAACCGACCTAGCTAACACGGAGAGAGAGATAAATTCACATAACCTACACCAATTCGATAAAATTAAATCAAACCAAAAAATAATTATAAAATAACCTACACTTTTATTATAAATTAAATATAATATATGACATGAAATTACGTCAATATAAAAATTTAATTTTATAAAATTTCTTTGTCACGATAATATTTCTAAAAAAAAATAATACTATCTTCCTTACGTTTTGATTTATTTTGTTTTAGATTTGTTTTTATTTACCTCGATCCCATGGGAAGGTTAGGACTCGGTCGATTTATGAGAAGACAATATTATTGATGGATGCGCATCTTTTGCCTACTCCTAAACGTCTCATTTAGACGACAAAGCATGCATGTTTGAGTCGTGTCATAAACACATGAGGTTTGGTTGGATCCATTCTCACTCGCAGGCAAAGCTAAATCAACCCAACTCCACCACAGCTACTTTCTCATCTTCTCAATGATCAACGTTTGCCCAAAAAGTTTGGCCCTCAGTACTTTAACTCGGGTTAATACATGAGCTGGCAGCTGCTCCTTAATTGGAAGCCATTAAACATCCGAAAAATTTGTATGGCGTGGGCATTAATTAATTTGTAGTCTACATGATGACAACATTTATTTTAGTTTTTATTACTTTATTAGCTATCCGTAACAAAGTTTTAAATGCTGTTTTAATGACCGTTTCTGTGAAGATATTGAATATTTCAATATCGATATTATTTTGGGATAGTTTATATATAGATAAATTAATTATATATGTATAAATTATGAAAAATACTTTAGCCACAAAGATATTATACAAAAATAAACCTACAAACTGATGTAGATTGATGTAGTAAGTTAGATTGTAAAATTACTTTTATTACAAAGTACATCTAACAGATTTCATGAAACCATATCAATTTATAGGTTTACTTTGTATAATCTCTTTGTATTTATAGCAGTTTTTATAAATTATATTTCAAAATAACATCAATGAAAAGCTAAAATACATATTTATAAAACTAATCAATATTAATATTTCTAAGTTCTCAATCTAATTATTAAAAAAAAATCACTCATCTTCATCACAAAAATGAGAGTAGAGATTTAATTTTCAGTTCTCGAGAAAATGTGATTTAAAATAAGTTAAGGAAATCATCTTTAGATGTAAGAATTAGAGTGAAAATTATAAAAATATATTAAAAATACAAAAATCCATTCATTTTAGCCAGTACATCAAAACCGACCGATACACCGAAAACTCGCTGATATTAACAGAAACGTACTGGTACGACGTATTTGATCCGATACAATACACAATATGCCTTCCCTATATCAGTCATTTTTCGAAACGGTATTTAAACTCTGAAGGAATCGGTACTACTTTAATTAGACATTCATTTAGAATCATTTAATTAAAAGTTTTATTTCTTATAATTTTATTTATTTGGGTCTCTCCTCTTCTCGAGACTCGCACAAACGCATTGTTTTTAGTACTTCTTAAAATTAGGCTTAAGTTCGAATATTTTCATCCTTAAAATTTAAGAATTCAAAGTACCGTCCATTTCATCTTTAAATAATTTAATAAACACAAGTAGTCATGTTGTCCTTGCGACGACCTAATGAATTGAGGTTGGGTGCGTACGTACGTGTTCACTTCCGATTGTTTATGCCATTTCAAATAAATTCGTAATCATTGAGGGCCATGATCAATATATATATATATATATAAGAAAAATAACAAAAACCACTATATATATTAAAAAAAAAAAAAAAAAAAATTGGGAGACGTAAGATATTCGGAGAATGCGACATGCACGGGACAAAATCATCCTTAGGATTTTCTTTTCCTTTTCAATTTATGGTAGTGAGAATATGAGATACAGAGATCACCATGAAAGAGCAAACTAAACAGACCAGATGTGATTGACAAAGACAATAGAACTAACAGAGCTTTTTCCTTTGGGGTGTCCAAAAGAACACGTTCATGAATATGCTTTCCTTCCTTTTTTTGGTGTATATGTGATATATGGATTAAGTCCTGTACGTGTAAATTGCTTATTAATCTGTACGTACGTAGTTGCAAAAGGCAGCTTTAGTCAAGATCATCAGTTCACCCAAATTATTGCAGATGCCTCAATTATAAGCTGGTAGGGGACTCGTACTGCAACCTTCAAAACCCTAAATTGACGTGTCATAAATGCGCGCACTTAACTCAATTTCAACGATGTGCATTGTACGAGTTACAGCCTAGAAAATTGACTATACATCATGATTCGGAAGTTAATATGATTGCCATAGTTTTGTTTTGCTTCCATAGGGCCATGGCCCTATCCATCCATACAATTATGTCCCGGCAGGCATGCATGCCTCCATCTCTATTGGCAGAGCGCAATCAACAAATTTTCTGCACACGAGATCTACAATTTTTTCTCGTCGGGGCGTTTACTCTTATGATCATTCAAGGAGTATATATACAAATTTTATTGATTGTGTTTGGTTGTAAGACTCAGTTGAACTCAGTCTAATTTTAAGTTGATCATGAGTCTAATATGCATTCAAATACCTACCTCTTAAATTACTAAACTCATCCTAATTCAAAATCTCCTTACACATAGGACCCACAACCTTTTTCAACTTAACATATCTTATACGTGAAACTCACAACCTTTTTCAACTTTTCATAAAAAGAACTAAAGTCATCTTAACATCTAAACATACTTTAAACTCAATTTAAATGAGCCCTACATAATTCCTTCCACTATTCAACTTATTACTGTTCATAAAGAACTAAACTCAGCCGAGTTTAGCTCAACGTCTAAATATAGCCTTATAATTAAACTATATATCTCAGAGTCGACATCCAGGAAAAAGAAGGTATTGGGAATATTGAAGATTTTGATCATGGATAAGTACTTGTTGCTCGATCATTGGGTAGATAGTATTGTGTGTGTGTTTTTTTTTCCTTAAAAGCCTCTGATCTCCATTTTAAAACACAAAGGAATCAATGCAGAGAATCGATATACTTGTGGGATGAAAATTACAACCCGTCTCGATCCATGAGTGGGTCGTGATGAACGATGGAACCCAGTACGTACGAATCATGTGTTGCAACAAATTAAATGGCCGGAAAATCTATTTCAACAGCAAAGTTTTGTGGCCATTAAATCCCAAGCTGTCAACGCCATGCACCAATGCATGCATGCATGCGTTGCAACAAATAGCCAAAAAATTAAACACATCCACATCCACATCCACATCGATCTCGATCCCATCTGCATTAATTATGCTGGTCATGATTATATATAGTTAATTAGTAACAGGCTGTAGTTAGAAAGAATGTCGACGCATATTAATACTCCGGGCAATAGAAAATATAGTCGGCCAACTTAATAATTGACATAATTTTAATTTCCGTGTACCAATTTGCAGTAGTAGTACTGTTTCTGAGATTGATGGTCAAGAAGATCAAGATGCATGCATGCATGCCGACTCCAAACATTAATAATACAAATTAAGGCCGTGTGCATGCATGGCTCCATCAAAGTGATGATGGATTGGCGGTTTGGAGTATGAGTTTAAGATACATATTCATCATATACACATTACCTGCATGCTCATGAGTTTGCATATATTAATTAGCGGGGACCAACACATTATTGTGATCAACTACAACAGCTCAGAGAAAAGGGTAGTTATCAGTACATGAACCTCGACGAACCCAGCGCGCTTGAATGGAAAATGACAGATATAGGGAAAAAAAAAAAAACTGGTAATAGAGTTGTCTTTAAATGTTTACTTGGGTTTTCTTTGACCAGAGTCAATTTCTTTTAATTTGAATTAGTTTAAAAAGATTTTGCCTTTAATTTCTAGTGTTGGGCCTCTATGTGTAGAATCTGGTTGTGTTTGCATGTGGCGGCCCGGTTCGATTACCTGACTTTGACAAGGATTTATTGCAATATTTTTATAGATTTTTAATGAAAAATTTCTAACCCCTTTTTACTCTTAATTCTATCATACCAGCCGGTAATTAAGACTTATTATATAATTTTATTAAACCCCAATACGGTTGTTGCACTATATATTTAATTATTATTTAAATAAAATCTTCTATAATTACGTAAACATAAGCATGTTATCAAACTACGTAAATTTTGAATCGTATAATTTATTACAATTTTCTTTTATTTTTTTATTTTTTATCTAGTAGTTTGGTTATAATTAATTAACGATGCCTCGTAGTTGGAATCGGAACCATGCTACTCTACCTTATGTCATGATCATGATCATCAATTCAATAAACAAGTATAGGATACTCCAAAATAGTTTAAAATAAATAATTCCATGAACTTAAAATGGAAATTAGCTTTTCTTTTTCTAGACTTAGGTCCATTGGATTTCACATATAGTTTCAACTTATCTCATCTCAATATACAAACATAATTCAAAATATAAATATTTTTTAATTTCAAATTTTCATTAATTTTTTTATCTAATCATTATCCAATCATTATAACTTTTTTAAACTTTTAAATAAAATATAAAAAATAATTCAATTTTTTTAAATATCAAAATAGAAATAATATTAAAAAAAAATTTCCATCTCATCTTATATGGTCAACCAATTAACTAGGCGTTAAGCTTTTGCCAATAATGCTGCCTGCCTATCAGTCTATCTATTTCCAATAATAATTAACAATTTTAAATCTTTATGCTAAGAGCTAGGCGTGAGTCACGACATGTATCTAAAGCATCCGATCGAAGACTACCTACTCCTATGTAATGAAGTACTCCTCGATATATTTATAATTGGAAAATAATAGAATTAGTATTCTTCTACTACTTATTTATTATTATTTTTCATTTGATTTATTTAAATTTTAATTTTACTTAATAGTTAAGGAAGTGGCTATTAGTAAAATTATATATATTTTTTTATTTTTTCTTAATGACTAAGGATGTTAAAAAAATATTTAAAAAAAATAAAAAAAATTTCAAATATAGTATAAATAGTAAAAGAGTAATTTTCAAAAAAAGTAAAAAAAGTAGTGAACCCGTTGCAAGGGTAGTCCTCTCTCATTTTCGTAAAACCAATCGCTACCTCCAGGAGTTTGATCCATTCGCTGGGGGGAGGGGGATTGAAGCTTTGGCTTCACCCACCTCCCTCCCTCGCCAGCCTTAGTCTTTGTTTAGGTTTTTTCTTCCCTGATTTTTATGTTAGTTTTTCACCGGTTGTATCGAAACTAGTTGATCTATTGATTTCCGACGAGCAAAGTCCGACACGCGCCCCGCCATCAGCCTCCCCAGGCGCTGATCTTCAAGGCAGCAGAATAAATCTATCCATTTGAGTGGCTCGTAAACCTCACACGCGGTCTATGTTGTGCGCGAGTTTCACGCGCTGCCACGTCTGCGGAAGCTTCTTGCCGCCATGCGCAGCACCGTCGGGATCAGCGACGTCGGATCTTCCTGTTCCATCATTTCAACCCTCTCCAGGTGTGGCGTGTATACTGCACGCGCCGCCACAGCTAGTGGTGGCTCGTCGCTGGCGATTTGTCTCAGCTTTTGGTTGCTACACTATGTTCCCGCTTTCCCTAACCAATGATCGAGTGAAAATGGAAGTGATAGTTCTTTTCAGCCAATCCAGACCAACACGTTGTAGCACACCCCTTTGTATTGTGGCTTTTAGATGCAGTTTAATAGTCTGTTCATCAGACTATTTAAAAGTTATCGCCAAGTGGTCTCCCTTTGTGAAAATTGGGTGGGAGTCAATTTTTTGGCTCCGATCATCCTATTTGTTTTTTTACTTTCGTGTTGTAATGCCTGTTAGCTTTGAGAAGATTGTAAGGGACTCTCAGCCCACCGAACTAGCGTCTTATATCCGTTAATTTATCTATAAATACTTACTTGTCAAGAAAAAAAAGAAGAAGAACCTGTTGCAAAGATATCATTACCCTTTATAATTATTACATGCTTCATGTGCACTTCGGTAGAAAATTAACACTAATAATAATAGGATAAAACTACTATATCAATACATTTAAAATCATTTCTTTAACCATTAAATATAAAAAATATTTAACCGGCGGTCAACTAGAGGTCAAACGTGAAGGGCAAAGAAGGTTTTCCCCATACTAATTTAAATATAATCCAGGAATCTGGCGAGTCTGACGGCTGAGGATCAAGTTGGCTTCTTATTTGTCTAGCAGACATGATTACACTAACCAATGAAGCTTTTTCTATAATCAAAGTTGTAGGAGCCGACGAGCGGTGTTTCCAATTGGAACCACCCAATTGCCCAAGCCATCATATATTCTTTAAAAAAAATGTACTAGTAATTCTAATAAACTGGAGAAAAGTGCAGATTCTCAGACATATCGACGGTGCATTTTCTGGGACTTGAATAACAGTGTGGAAATGGAATGCATATATATTTTCGAGGAACACACTTAGGATGTCTAGCAAATTACTTTTTCTGTAAAAACGCACGAACAGCAATTTTTATGTTCCTCCGTACAGAGGCACCATTTTTTCTTATAAAAGATTTAATAGAAAGAGTGTGATAATTCTTTATAAAGATCAGGATGAATTTATTTATAAGTCGTGTGTGACTTCTCAACACGCCCTCTCACGTGTAGGCTGGTATTTCTTGTACCATTATCGTGAGTATGTCACAGGAACTCATCATCGGTCATAGGTTAACCTGACTCTGATACCATATAGAGATATTAATTTCTCTTTATAAAAGACTTAATAGGAGGAGTGAGATAACTCCTTAATTATAAAGATTAGAATGAATTTATTCCTAAGCCGTATAAGAATTTTCAACACTCCAATTTGCTACTGCTTGAATGCTTCTTCACATACGTCGTCTTGGGCTAGTAATAAAAGTTTTTAACTTTAATCTCGTTCTGTCTGCTTGATGCTTTCCACTAGCAAGTTGTACATGTTCAAGGTATATATTCATGACAAATTTCAACTTTCTCATGAATTTTAAGGCTAAGTGTGGTGGAAATTATGAAATTGGCTACTTCCTCTTGGTTTGCTTGCGAATCTATATAACTTGTTTTATCGTGAAAATGAATGGAAATGGGAGGCGACAAGAAATTCGGCCTTCACAGACAGGTCAATTCTGAAAAGACTTAAACGTACATTGAGTTTGAGTAGAAACCAAAGTCATATTATTGAAGGGGTTGTAGATCGTGGTAATCAGCGATTCAGCAGAAAGCGATTAGCAGTGATAGTACCCATACCTCTTAAGTAAGAGGAAACTATTGATCCATTATTTAATGTGACGACAGTTAGGCAGGAAACTCATCTGCATTATTCGACTGCAGGTTGATGGTGCTGATGATTATAATTATCAGAACTCTAGCTAGCTATAATTAATAAGGTTGCATGGTTGAGCAAATTGTTACGAAATTATAGTCCAACAACAAGCTAGCTAGGTCTTAGTTTTTCAGTCAATGTATACATATATAGAAGAAGTTAGGACGGTGCTAGCTAGCTGCCTAGCTACCCACAAGAAAAAGAACACACGACGACGGCACGAGGAGTACTGCTGCTGAAGTTTGGGTGACAAGGAATCATGAGTACTGGGCCGGGCAGCATGCGAAAAAAGTATTCAATTGATTTGATGAATATTCAAAGTCATTAATGTTAGAGAAAGAAAAATAAGATAAATCCAAGTCATGTTTTTGTCCATGCATTGATATTAGGATAGAACTAGTCATGTACAGGTACAGAGAATGTTCAAGCCTTAGCTCTTTCTAGTCTTTACTCGCAGATCATATGAATTAGATAGCTAGGGGATTTGGTAGATGCATTATTGCTTGAAGCCAAATAAGTAGATAGCTAGAGAGCCAGTCATTGAATTGGAATAGAAACCAAAGTGGCATTTTCTTGGTGTGGAAACGACAGTAGTGTGTTTAAGACTTTAATTTGATCAGGACAAGATCAAAGAGTGGCCCATTGGATAATCTATGGGAGTGATTGGCTGAAAATTCAAAGAGGCTGGCTCACCTCAAACAAGTACTCTTTTCGACCAATTTGAAAAATCCGAGTCAAATATGTATGGTTGTGGCTTCATTGTCTTGTCAATTAATTATTTGAGTTATGGTATTATATTATATATATTTATATATATATATATATAAATAAATGAGATAAAACCAATCATCTTATCTTATTTAATTTTAATTAATAATTTAATTATTATTTATAAATTATCTTAACTCATTTAATTATCCAAACAGCATTAAAAGATAGAGACGAGGGTGATAGCTGGAAATGATGCCTGCCTTTGAAAGCAATTACTGTAGCTTTGAAGTTTGATTAGAGCAAAACAGGTAATGGGCATTGGTCGAATTTGGGTCATGGATATTAGTTACAGTTATGAGTAAGTAAATTTCGTATAATTATTTTTAAAAAAATTAAATAAATATGATACCCATATGAAAAAATTTAATTTTTTAATGATAAATTCTACTCTTTTTCAAAACAATTATAAGATGCTTGTGCACTCCACAATTATATGTAACATTACTCATATATATATATATATATATATAAAAGAATTCTATTTGCAGTCTCCACTTGAAGACTGTATATGCAGGCCCTTAATTAAATGAAAAAAAATATCATTTTAAAAGGGATATTTTTATAATTTTAAAAAAATTTAAAAATAAAATTAGCTAAACTAATATTAACATTACTCATATTTATATTTGGCCAAAACTTCGTAAAAACCAGAGACTGACGAAAGAAGGTCAACAAGATGCCTTTGAAAGCAATTATTGTAGGTTCGAACTTTGATACCAAGCTAACACCGCCAAGTAACTTTTGTGTTGGTTGTCCCACATTGGTAGCAGAAGGGACCGATCAGTGTGAGAAAATGTCCTACTTTTTGAACTAACTTTGAACTAACTTTTGAAATTGAAAGAGATTCATGACCACCTAACACTTTGGCCGTCTAGATTTTTAGGCCAAGTAACAATGACTTGGATACAAGCTGAGGAAAGCATGCACTTCGTGGTTTTTTGCTCTTTTATTTGTTGATAATTCATATAAATAACTCTGTTATTTATAAGTTGGTGTTTAAACACACTTTATAATTATAAAAAATACCAAAAATCTATAATTTACTAACATGTTGGGAATGTCAATAAATCAGTTTATAAACATATATTTTAAAAATAAATAAATAAATAAAATAAATGGCCGCCATCTTCATTGGGTTTGGTCCTGCGTTTAACCATTAACTTGAAGCCCATCATATATATGTTGGGTTAACAATCCTCGTCTTCTTGGTGTGTATTTGCTTACTAGATTTTGTCTGTGAGCAGCACAGCCCATGCAGTACCCTATAAGGTGCCATAAAGCATGAGGCATTGCATCACACATGAGTCGTTTTACTCGTAATTTGTCAAAGCTGGGTAGCACTGATCAATGGACCTTAAAAACAATCTGAATGCGAAATACACCAATCCTCTTGTTATATAAATAAAGTACTCTTTTCTCGAATACATGTGAAAAGTTCGAGCCCAAAGGATGTTTCAACACATGAATTGAAGGTTGCCTTGTAAGGGCTGAAGTCCAGCCCAAATGAAAAAGAAAAAGAGTTTGCCCGAAATATATTTAAAGAATAATGTTATTATGCCGTCTTATTTTATTCTTTTATTTTGATTGCTTATATATTTAATTTTTAATTTTTTTTACTTACTAATTAAGGAAGTTACTATTAATGTATTTTTTTAAAAATATTTAAATATGTAAAAAAATGTAAAATAAAAAAATAAAAAGTAAAATTTATTCTGGACACCTCCAACTTTAACAGCTGGTGGCAAACTAGTACTACTCATATTTAAAAGAAGTTTTTGGCGTCACTTGAAATTAAATATAGAAAGCTATACAAAATGGAATCAAAAGAACGTCCTCGCTTACGTTACGATGCATTATTCTTATCTATAATAGTAAAGAATACACCACATTTTGCTTTCTAGTGATTGTAAAAAAAAGGTCCTGCGCAGCCCAACGTCAAGATTAGGACGGATATGGGGGAGGTCACAGACTCACAAGTTACAATACTATTTTCAAGTAAGATTGAAATTTATGTTCTTGGTCGGACATTTGATTATACAAGTCAATTCGTATCCGATCCGTTAAGTTAAATGGATCAGACGTTTAATAACGGATTGGGTCATCTGTTTAATAACTAATTAGAAATATGTTAACAGTTTAATCTGTTTTATGTAAATGAGTTGAATTACTCAGTATAACTCATTTAACTTGATTAACATAATTTTATATAAAAGCTATAATCTATATTTATTAGTAACCAAAAAAAAAAACAATATTAGTTAATGAAAAAAACTATGAATATTCTTCAGATTTTAATATATAATAATACCAATATTACAAATCCAACAATAACAAAAATCAGCATAGGTCCAGAATTATAATCTCAACAATAAAAATATAAGCATATTGACAAATAGTTCTTCCACTCAGTAGCCCTATACTATACACCTATTAAGGAAAAAAATAAAAAATAAAAACAGATGTGTAGTGTAGGACTAATAAATAGAATTTTTTATCGACAAATATCAATATTACAACCCGATAAAAATAAAATTGTAATTTTAAAATAAAATTTAAACAATTTATTACTAATTAATCGAATTAACCCGTTATTAATCTATTTATTAATAATATATTAATAAATCAGCCTATTTCACTCAAACTCATTTATATCAAATTTAGATCTTATTGTATGGAGTTCACCTACGGCGTCACGTATTACCGCAGCTTATCTTCAAGTGGCGACCAAACCATATTGAATGACTTGGATTTGTGTTGGTTTTTTATTTTGTTTTCTCGACCGAAACGCAGCCAAACCCTTGCTTGCTTTTTTTCCGTGGGTCCCTGCTGCCTGTGTCAGTTTTAACGAAAGCCACCATCGAGAGAGAGCAAAATCCTTCCGGTACTCGAAACAAAAATCCAGCCGGCTGGCCTTAGGCAGAGAACGAGAGACAGAGTCTCAGAGAGATGGGATGGAGAGGGATATTGGGTTTTGAGTATGGCATCGTTCAGGGACCATTGGGACCTGATATTTCTGGTCCAGACCTTGTTGCTGCAGTTGCTAATGCCGGTGGACTTGGTTTCCTCCGAGCCCCCGATTGGGTATTACTCCTTATTTTTTCTCACCTTCTTTTTATGTTTGCGCTAATCTTCATCTTACAATAGAATCAACAGGCAAGTTTGCGATGCTGCCTTCATGCTATTCATATTTTTAGATTAGTGAACATCTTTTCCATTTTATCCCTGCTATATTTATGAATTTATTATTTTTATAAATTTAATTGAAATATACGGTCTTTATCTTTTCAAATTATCGGTACCAGGAGTCGCCGGACTACTTACGGGAGTTGATACGAAAAACACGAAACTTAACTGACAAACCATTTGGGGTCGGTGTTGTTCTGGCCTTTCCCCATGAGGAAAATATAAAGGCTGTATTGGAAGAGAAGGTAGGGTTCCTGCAACTTTCATGGGGTGAATTTTCCAAGGAGCTTGTACATGAAGCTCATTGTGCTGGGGTTAAGGTTGTTCCCCAAGTGAGTATTTTCTACCTGAATAGTCTTTTCACGTGCATGAGGCTTTTAAAGGTCATATTTTCATGAAGATAATTTATCTTGACATATTACACCTATATTAGGCACCATAAGTAATGCCTACTTGAAAATAGGGGACCCACTACAATTCCATGTGTGTAAGAGAAAATGTTTTAGAGTTGAATCAATCAGTAACTATCAAAAGTGGATTACTTTCAATGGTGGCGCTCAAGAAAACCATTTCACAACATAAAAGCATGAAGTCCTTACCATCGTGGTATCATGTTTTCTAGTGGTTTTCGTTTAGCAATTTGTGTCTTATTTGATCTATCATGCTGAATACAGCTCCGTAGAAAATTTGACTATTGACCATTGATTATGTGCAAAAAATTGTGCAATAGGGAAAATAGTCGCCATTCCATATGTCATAAAGGATTCATTTACTATCTTCATGTTGAATGTGAATCCATTCTCTCCAACCCACAAGTTAAATAGTAGTATGATATTTATTTGTTCCTTTTCTTTTGTTTAGGTTTTATGTTTTTTTGTTTTTTTTGTTTTTTTGTGCTTATCATGTGTAACATATGATTGCATTGGAGGTTGGGAGTTTAGAAGAAGCAAAAAAAGCAGTTAATGCAGGTGTAGACGCAATCATTGTTCAAGGACGTGAAGCGGGAGGGCATGTAATTGGCCAGGTATCCATGCTCCTTGTTTCTGGAAGAATTGCTGTATACTTGTGCAGTTATGAATCTGTTATGGCTTTCTGTTGAGATCCAATAATATGCAATAACTTTTGTAGATAAACAAATTGGAACAAGGAAAAATAAAATAAAATAAAATTCAGGGGGTCCAGGAAGACCTTGACCAATGGAAATTAGATAAAAGTTAAGAGCAAGGCCCACAGGCTGAGCAAAATTTACAATTGAAGGAAAAAGAAATAATGTGTGTGTTTGAGAGAGTGAGGGAGAGAGAGAGACAGAGAACGACTAACAGCAAGAAAGATGTGCCTATAAGGGCATAGCCATAAGCTTGCATTTCGGAACTGATGAGTTTAAAACTAAGTCGTGGTCACAGATGTAGAAAATTTGTCGTTTCGATTAAACTGTTGTTATAGAAGATGATGTCTGCTTAAAATCATTTTCCACATGGAAAACTTTCTAGATTGTCCTTGGTGCTCTTCATAGAATAGTTACCTATTTATGTATTAGATTCAGATTGAAATCCCTTTTTCTCTAAGCAGTTCAGATTGAAATGATTTCTTCTAGCTCATTAGCATATTGAACTGAAGTGTCGGAATTGTGGTCTTTGATACGTGCTGTGTTGTATCTTTCCCTAATTTACAAAGTGAGTGATTTCATAGATATTATGCATTGATGATTTTCATGTTTTTGATTTTTTCTTCTTGCTTCTATGCTATTTGAACGTGATACTTATGAAATTGAATAATTGAGTATGTCTTGAACCCCCTTGTTTTATTCAATTACTTGTAGGATGGTTTGATATCATTGTTGCCCAGAGTAGTTGATCTTATTGGGGATCAAGAAATACCGGTAATCGCTTCTGGGGGCATTGTTGATGCACGTGGGTATGTTGCTGCTTTGGCCCTTGGCGCACAAGGCATTTGCTTAGGCACCAGGTTTGGAACAATTCGATTTACATAAAAGTAAATTTAGGGAACTCATTTGTCTAATCATGCTGTGGTATTTCTGCACACATGGCTTGCATTTAGAGTCACGCTGCCATGAAATAGAGGGTTTTCTAGTTGCAGATGCAAAGGAGTTTATCTCATTTGTTTCACAATGGATAAATGATTTCAACGTGTTGCATGGTAGTCATGGTTTTGAACTCTTTTTGAGCCTGAAAAAAGAGAGGATGAAATTGGGTATTATTGTAGTCTTTATTCTGGGGATGATGCTATTTGCAGTGCAAGCTCGATGGAATTTTTAGTTCGCAAATGAAGTGGATTAGTTTTGTGTTCACGTGGTGTCCAATTCTTGGACTCTGCTCTTGTTTTTTGCTTCAAAGTTAGAAGCAAATCCTTTTAATTATTTCTATGATTTTAACATGGGACAAACCATATTTGTTTTCTGAAAAAGTTGAGTATGGGTTTATTTCTTTTGTTATTTATGCAAAAGCCAAGGAAATGCGATCTGGCCAGTCCCGGGTAGCTTCTTAACAAAATTTACAAAGTGGTTACAATTATGTTGCAGGTTCGTTGCAACTGTGGAAAGCTATGCTCACCCTACATACAAGAGGAAGTTAATTCAACTTGACAAAACTGGGTATACTGATATATTTGGCCGGGCAAGGTGGCCCGGTGCACCGCAACGTGTCCTGCAAACACCTTTCTTCAGTGATCATAAATCGCTTCCTTTTAACGTGAATGAACTCGACAAGCCTGTTATTGGTCGTGCAACAATACATGGCATGGTGAGAACCAAATCTTGTCATCATGATAACTAGAAACTTACTGTTGTTTCCCCACCCGTGGAAAAGTATGTTTCATCTTTTTTAATTGAGGAACATAGCATTTGAGGATTTGAGGATGCCCTTTTTGCCATTCTTTTAGTACTTTGACAAATCTTTTTTGTTGATAAGCCCAATGGCGAGTGTACCGAAGCTCGTTCTTATGGATTTATTTCAAAGTATGGTTTCTAGTTCAAGTTGGAGCCCATATCTATGAGCTGACACTTTCTGTTTCATCAGGAGAAGGAAATTCGCCAGTTTGCAGGTACTGTTCCGAATGCGACAACCACAGGCGACATTGAAAGCATGGCTATGTATGCTGGCCAAGGTGTAGGCCTTATCAAGGAAATTTTACCAGCAGGTGAAGTTGTCGAAAGACTGGTTGAAGGGGCTCAGCATCTGATCCAACAAAAATTTGGTGGCATTTAAATGTTGTTGATTTTGCAAATTGGGGTACAGTGGACGACAAAATCTGAATTTGTACCGTTGAGAGACTGTAAAAGAGGAGATGATGCTTGGGGCAATTCACCGCTCATATGGAATGGATGTCTGTCTGTGCATGTGCATGTGCATGTGCATGTGCATGTTTGCGTCTCATGTGTATAATTTTTACTTAAATAAGTTGCCTTAATTACGTATCAAATTATTAAATCTCATGCATAGACATTGTGGATACAATATTCAAAGACGGGTGCTTTTCAATGTCCTTTACTCCTAAATTAACAATCATTAATTAAACCCAATCTTGGTAGGGTGTAACCGGTCCGGTTCGGTTCGGTTCGGTTTTGGATAAAATTTAAGACCGAACCGGTATGTACCGGTTTTGTATTTTTTAAAACCGATTACGCACCGGTTATCTTCCTAAACCGGTACTTTAGGTTTTACCGGTTTCCGGTCCGGTCCGATTTTTCGATTTTTTTAAAATGTAAATTTCACAATTTGTCATTTAAAATTTGTTTATAAAAAAAAAAACTGATTTATGCTTTTATTAATATATTAGAATATGTAATAGTATTAATATTAGACTATTGGTATAGTTATAAGTTATATATTAGTATTACTTATAAGCTTTTAGTGATTTAGTATTAACATTTTATATAATAATTTATAAATTATAATAAAAAATTATTTCATATATGAATATATATAATTATATATATTATATATAAAAATTTTACATAAAAATTTATAATTATACATTATATATAAAACTTATACATATTAATATTTAATATATAAAAAATATTTTATATAAAACTTATATATAAAAATATTATTTTTTATTTTTTTTAATCAACCGGTCCGGTCCAAAAAATTTCAAAACCAGAATCGGTCGATTTTTACATTTTAAAAACCGGTTTCGGACCAGACCGGTTCAAAACTGATAAAACCAGTTTTTCGGTTTGAGTTTATATCCCTAAATATTGGGATAGTCTTTTTGGTAATAGTTGATCAATATCTCCAAGGGCATTAATTGTACGTACGTAGATAGAGTAAAGATAATCTTAAAGAAAAGATTCAACAAATATAAATAAAAATCTACGGATTCAACTGTAGCAGCACCTCCTTGACCACCTTGTCGAGATTTAAGTTTGAAGAGCCATCTGGACCAACTGCTTCCTCTGTCATTTTCTTCCACTTCATGGCATGTTTCCTCATCTCCTTACCCTTCTTTCCCTCCATCAACTCTCTCACAAGCTTCTCCACTTCATCTCTTTTCACATTACAATCGATCTCCATGCCAATGCCCCATTCAACGCATGCGAGCCTACAGTTTGTCTGCTGGTCGGCAAAGAACGGCCAACAGAGCACAGGCACTCCTGCGCACATGCTTTCAATCATCGAGTTCCATCCGCAATGGGTCAAGAATCCTCCGATTGATGGGTGGCTTAGCACATCCTCTTGTGGGCACCAACTTACCACAATGCCTCTGTCTTTGGTTTCACTTAAAAACTTGTGGGGTACAATCACTGAGTCACCCTTCACCATGTCAGGCCTAATCACCCATAAGAAGGCTTTCTTGCTGTTAGCGAGTCCACAAGCAAACTCGGCCATTTGTGGTGGGGTTAGGACTGTGATGCTGCCAAAATTCACGTAAATAACCGAGTTAGGTTCCTTGGAATTGAGCCATTCGAGACAATTAGCTTCATCTTTCCAAAGATTGGAACCGATATTATTCAACTTTGAATTGTTTTGTGGGATCTGACTGAGAAGCAAATGAAGAGGGCCAATGGAGTAAACAGGAGGAAACAAGGAGGAAAGAGCATCTAATCCTTCATGCTCCAATGCATCAAAAGTGTTCACAACTATGGCGGAAGCTTTCGAAGCTTTCTCTACCATCTCCAAAATAAAGTTGATCAGCATGATACCTTTCGGATGATCTGATGCGAATAGAAAGCTGTGGAGATCCTTGATGCGAATATTTTTCATCCCAGGAATCCAATCAATTGTAGTCTCCATGTACCCGTTTGGAAGATCATGGCTCTCATCTGCATGATTTTCATTCAAATATTTTAAAATATAGTTCATTGAAGATTAATCACGTGTAATTAATTAAAACTTTATACGAACTTTAAACATCTCGTCTAGTCTATACGTTCAAACCTAAGTGGAACATTCGTATAAAAAACGTCTAACGGTGGAATCTCCCATCTCCAAACTCCCGCGAACGTAGGCTTATTACTGAACCACGTAAATCTGTGTATCTATATCTCCTTATTTTCTCTACATTTAAATACTGTTTACCACTATAGACATACACACCGACACCGTACAGCTATACCAGATCATTGCCGGGAGCTCCTTACCTCACCGATCAAGCTCCAGCCCACCTCAGCGCAATCGAGAATGGATATTTCTTCCCTTTGGGGCTGCACCCTTTTTAATTAGACGTTAACACTGAGGTTGCGTTAAATCTCCCGTCCAAGATTTTGAGATTCGATCGTAAATAGAAGTGCATACGAAGATGTTTGATGAAAGGAAGATCCTGAAGAAGTAACAATTAATAGACCAAGGAATATATCGTACCTTTGGGTGGTATAAGTAGACCACTTTCGACTAGACGACGGGTATGTGCAAGGCCTAAAAAGGCACAGGTATTCGCAGTCCACAACAGAAGGACAGGGATTCCCAGTTCTTCAGCAACGTTATTGGAGAAAGGCATGCTGAAATCACTAACTATGCAGCTCACCGGGGGAACATTTGAGGAGACAGTATCATTAAGTTTCGCAAGTAGATTTCGAAAGGGGACGATGAAATTCTTTGCGACAGAGTCACACAGTGATGGGATGTCTTGGGTTGCGTCGGCATCGGAGGGAGGCAAACCATCGGGGATGGTTTCAAAGCAAAAGTCCGGCAAGCCGTCCAAGGAATCGGGACCTCTGGCCTTGAGCAAGCGTCTGTGATTGAACTCGGTGTTGATAAAAGTTATGTGGAAGCCTCTGTGGTGAAGGACTTTTGCTAGTTTGAGCATCGGATTGACATGGCCTTGAGCTGGGTATGGGATGCAAACAGCATGACGCTTCTCCTCCACAGAACCCATATCTCTCTCTCTCTCTCACACAATAGGCAGAAGGAGATATTAATGTATATATTTATAGCGAGGGCTCCTGCATACGGTGATACAGCGACAGGAATTTATAATGTATTGTTAGAATGCACAGCGGAAAAATACCTCAAGCTCAGCTTAAAGAATTGCTCCACAAGTTTTTCCAGATTGATAAACTCCAAGCGTTTCCTCTTAGTGGCGAAAGTGTACTACGTAGTATGGAACTAGAGTAACACTTACAAATCCACAGCCTAAGTATTTTATCAAGAGAGAACAAAAAAGAGAGAAAGTCTTTTTTCTATATTTCAGATGGTGCCAAAAACACAATTGAGGAGGACTATATATAGTCCTCCTATGCACGGCTGGCCTTAAAGGCCAGCTTGTGTAACGGCAGTAACGCATGGCTTTAAGCCATGCGTTACATACGTTACAAGTAACGCATGGCTTAAAGCCATGCGTTACAAGCAGGAGGGGGTCAGCCCCACGTGGGCGCCCCTCCATCCAATATCTCCCACTCGCACACAGTGGGCATGACCCCAGGTCAGCATCTCTCTAATGTTCTCAATCTTGTTCATACAAATAAATAGGCCGTGCGACCACCAAGCACATCTGTAGAAAGGAGGGAGTACATACACCAAATCTCTCCCAGAGAAGACCAGCATAGTAACATCCCTAACGTGTCTGGTCATGTCCTAGACTTATTCAATCGCATCAAGATCAAGCATTTTCGAACCCTCTTGAGTTTAAAAAACTCAGAACAATGCTTGACTACCTCCAAATATTTCAATGTGTTCACAACCTTTAGCCGCTACCGAGATGTAGCGTCATTTGTGTGACGTCAGCAAACACTATCGAAGATACGATATTGAATAGTCTTCCCTTTACACTCATATCACTCAATTTTGGTCGAACTGCTTTCCCAACAATGCCTCTTTAGACCGTATCAATCATGGCCATAGACAGCATGCCAAAGTAGCAAACATCACAACCTCCATCTCGTGACATAGTTAAAAGTAAAGGACATTTTTTTTAAGAAATGAGACTCACACAGTGAGAAAGAGGGAAACATTTTACTCACTTACTCATATGGTCGTATAAGCACATATAGTATGAAACACATGCTACGGTGGATTTCTCTTTCTCAAAGAGCATATGTCTATATCAACACCGTACAGATCTAAGTCTAGCCGCTCCTTAAGCGTCTAACCTGAATACCTCAATTTGCACGTCTCCAAGGCGTCAAAGAGGAACTCGCATCTGGCTTACTACAGGCTACATGGATGGTGGGGTAACCCATGCATAGTCCTATCAATGGACCTCATCTTAGCTCCCACTAAGGCGACATAACTTTGTGTCAACCAACTTATCCCTTTGGACAAGTACCTAGGGACACAATGTCTCATCTCTACTCGCTACTTAAGCGCTAGAGGCGATCGCTCGTGTGAGTGAGCCGATCTAAGCCTGTTGACATATCTTGTGTGTGTGTAGTAAAAACAATACGATAAAGACAAGAACTGAATCATATTGTATTAATATCCCAAAGGAAATGTTACATCTTTATGTCATTTGAAACACAAATTACATTTATAGTCTACGCAGTCCTAGATTCCTAACATGAGCCTCAAATACATCTCTTGCTATAGGCTTCGTTAAGGGATCAGCAACCATGCGACTCGTAGAAAGATGTTTCAGAACCACTTCCTTTTGCGTTATCATGTCTCTGATGTAGTGATATCTGATATCTATGTGTTTGGTTCTTCCATGATACTTTGAGTCCTTAGCATATGCGAGAGCTGCCATGCTATCGCAGAATATTGTCACCGGATCTGATGTATCCGTGCCAATATCTAAATGCTTGAGGAACCTTCGTAACCAAACAGCTTCTTGAACTGCTGCAGAACATGCTATGTATTCTGCCTCCATGGTGGATAAAGCTATACAGGGTTGTTTCTTGCTGCTCCATGTAATGGCGCCTTGATTGAGCAGAAAGACATACCCAGTGGTTGATTTGCGCTCATCTAGGTCGCTGCCCCAATCGGCATCACTGTAACCTCTTAGCTGCAAATCTGAACCCTGATAGCACAGCACATAGTCCGCAGTTCCCTTGAGATATCGCATAATCCTTTTGACCGCTTTCCAGTGAGCTAGTCCGGGGTTTGATTGGAATCTACTCACTAAGCCAACTGTATAGCATATGTCAGGCCGAGTACACATCATTGCGTACATCAGACTACCCACAGCATTAGCATAAGGGACACGGGCCATCTTTTCTTTTTCTTTTTGAGTCTTAGGACACATCATTTTAGACAAGTTCTCGCTCCTTGCAACAGGGGTGTCAATGGGTTTACATCCATTCATTAGGAAGCGCTCGAGGACTTTCTTTATGTAAGTCTGTTGAGACAAACACAAAAGTCCCTTTGAGCGATCTCTGTAGATCTTAACTCCCAGAATGTATTCTGCCTCACCCATATCCTTCATCTCAAAATTGAAGGATAACCACTCTTTTGTGGCGACTATCAACCCTTTATTATTTCCAGCTAGTAGTATATCGTCAACATATAATGACAACATAATGAAACTCTTCTTAGACCTTTTGACATAAACACAATGATCCTCTGTGATCATCGTAAACCCATTCGAGAGAATGGCTCGATGGAATCTTAGGTACCATTGTCTAGATGATTGCTTTAGGCCATATATAGATCGTTTGAGCTTGCACACTTTGCGCTCTTGACCTTTGACCACAAAACCAGTTGGTTGATCCATATAGATCTCCTCATCTAGTTCTCCATTGAGAAATGCTGTCTTAACGTCCATCTGGTAGAGTTCCAAATCCATGTTTGCTACTATAGCTAGAATCAGGCGAATTGAGGCAAACCTCACCACTGGTGAAAAAGTCTCCTCATAGTCTATACCTTCCTGTTGGGTATATCCTTTCGCCACTAAGCGAGCTTTGTACTTATCTATTGATCCATCCGACTTGCGTTTGACCTTAAGAACCCATTTGTTCCCAATAGTCTTACGCCCTATTGGTAGATCAACCAGATCCCAGACCTGGTTAGTCTTCATAGACTCAATCTCATCATTAAGAGCTTTCATCCACTCATCTTTAGTAGAAGATGAGAGAGCCTCATAAATTGTCCTAAGCTCGTCATCATCATGCGGAGCTACCATAAAAGCTTCCCCTTCAATCTCAAAACGACGACGGGGAATACTTTCACGTGTGCTTCTACGCGGCTGAGGTTGTTGTGATTGATTGACAAGTGATGTGCTCCCACTCGGATTCAAATAATTTGTAGGAGCTTGAAGAATTTCTTCTTCATTCTCAACTAAATTCCTTGGAGCACTTTCCTCTTGTTCCACAATCTCATGAAGTTCTAAACTCCTATCAACCTCACCTCTACTTGGAAACTCATCTTCAATAAAATCCACATCTCGTGACTCAACCTCAGTCACACTTCCATCAGATTGTTCACCTATTAATACATACCCTTTAGAGTGTTCTGAGTACCTTATAAAGATACACTTCTTCCCTCTAGGGCCTAACTTCCCATACTTATGAGAAAGATTGTGAACAAAACCCGTTGAACCCCATGGCCGCAAGTTACTCAAATTGGGTTTCTCGCCGGTCCATAGTTCATATGGGGTGGAAGTTACTGATTTGGAGGGCACTCGGTTAAGAATGTAGGTAGCAGTCAAAAGTGCATCCCCCCAAAAAGAAATTGGTAGGTTTGCTTGCGCCATCATTGACCTAACCATCTCAAGAAGTGTTCGATTTCTCCTTTCCGCCACGCCATTTTGCTGTGGCGTATTCGGCATCGTCAACTGTCTTTTGATTCCTTTTTCATCACAGAGCCTTTTAAATTGCTCAGAGAGATATTCTCGTCCTCGGTCAGTTCTTAGAGCTTTTAAACTCTTGTCTAACTGATTCTCAACCATTCTTAAATATCGCCTAAAGCATTCCAATGCTTCAGACTTATGGGAGATTAAGTAGACATGACCGTAACGTGAAAAATCATCTATAAATGTGATGAAGTAGACACCTCCGTGTCTTGCCCTCACACTCATTGGACCACAGATGTCTGAGTGGACTAATTGCAGTGGAAAAGATGCCCTTGTGGCTTTTCCAAATGGTTTTTCCAAATGGTTTTCTTTTAGCTTTTCCCATTAGACAATGTTCACATGTGGGCAGGATGACCTTAGCGAGATTGCCTATTAGGCCTTCTCTAGCTAACCTAGCCATTCTATCTTGCCCTATATGGCCAAGCCTAGCATGCCATTTATATGAATCCAAATTATCAGATGTAGAAAGAAAAGCAATAGACTCATTTATATTTGAATATTCCAAATTCAAAATCATAAAACCGTCTTGAAGAAAAGCATTGCCATAAAACACATGGCCCAAATGAAAAGAAACATAATTGTTTTCAAATACAATTTGAAAACCAAGTCTTAATAAAGTGACTACAGAAAGTAAGTTTCGTCGGATTTCGGGAGCGTATAGCACATTGTGAAGGAAAAGAGTGCGGCCACCCCGCAAGTCCAGCTTGTAGGTACCAAGTCCCAGTACCTCCACGCTAGCTCCATTCCCCACCTTGATATCACGACTCCCAGCTGGAATCCGGCGATACTCAACAAATCCGACTCTGTCTCGCGCTATGTGTTCGGTCGCTCCTGAATCAACAGTCTACACAGGATAGGAGTGAGCAACCATCACATGGCTAGTTACAAAAACAATGCGAGAAAAGTCAGAGTGTACCTTCTTCGGCTCAGTGCAGTCACGAGCGAAGTGGCCATTCTTTCCACAGTTGAAGCACTCTAATTTCGACTTGTTCTTCCCGCGCTTGCCCCTCTTGCTGCGCTGAGAAGTTCCTGACGCCTTCTTAATTTGTCCAGCAGCTACCCCATTCTTGGACTTCTTGCGCTTAGGCCTTGATGCCTTACGCGAACCAGAATCAGCCACATAGGCCGTGTGATTGGGCTTGGCAGCCTCTAGGCGCTCAGCCTCCAATTCCAAGTGACGCGAGACATCATCAAAGTCTTTGATATTCTCGTTATGCGTCAGGTTCTGGCTCATATTCTCCCAAGAATTCGGCAGTGATCTTATCACTGCCTGGACTTGCTGTTCATCAGTCAGGTTGTTTCCTGCCGACTTAAGTTCGCGGATCATGGTTGACATAGCCCTAAGATGCTGCTTCATCGTGTGGTCAGAGCGCATCTTATAGGAGTCAAACCTCATGGTTAACCCACGCAACCTAGTGGCTGAAGTTCCACCAAACTTCAATTTCAAAGCCTCCCACATGCTTTGGGCAGTGTCGTAGATCTCGAACTCACACATTAGATCATTGTGCATGCTGCTTAACATTATTATGCGCGCGCACCGACTTTTCTTAGCCCATTGAGTATAGGCTAGTTGATCTATTTTGTGTTGTTCCGAGGTCCCTTCCCCGGGCTCAGTAAGGGAGTGAGATAAGGCCTCCAAGACCTCTTGCTCATCTAAAACATATTGGATCTTGCGATGCCAAATGTCGTAGTTCTCCCCATCCAATTTCTCCCCTTTGTTTAAATCGGCAACTATACTCTTGGATGCCATTTCACTACAATACGCAAAGAAGGGATATTACACACACACCTAAGAAATCTGCCGCGTCCATCCAAGTTAGAAAAAAAATAATTTAGACATGTCACAAGATCGAAAAATCGCTAGGCTTCAGAATCATCTCTTGCGCCACAATATCCAATTATTAAATTTCTAACTTAATTCCCGCGCAAATTCAAAAAAAATATGGGAGAATTAATCATAAATCTCAACCATACTCCCACTATCTTAAGTAGTCATCTAGTCCTAGTCACATGTAAAGACATAACCTACTAAAATCGCAGTAACCTTTTGGGCCAGTCTACAAGGACAACTACTCCAACCACAGTAACCTATTGGGCCAGTCTACAAAGATGGTTCATATAAGACCATTACAGTCCATTTTTCTTGTTCCATCAGTGCATTTACAGTTCTTACTGGGGTCACTGTGGTCTTTTGGCTATACAGTGCATTTACTGTTCTTACTGGGGTCACTGCAATTTTTTTCAGTCTATCATCTACATTGACATTTCTAACTAAGACTACTTAGTGGGAATTTTTTCTATTTTATCAATAAAGACTAATGTATAAACATTCAAGCCTAACATTCATAGATGATAAAATAATCACATATCCACATGTTCAATTCACATATACATGTAATCACATTTAATATAACAAATTAAATAAAAGATCACATGTAATATAACATAATGGAAAAAAAATAGCATGAATATAACTATATATTCACATGTGATCACATTTAATCTAAAAAATTAAATAAAAAATCACATGTAATATAACAATATATCTTAGAGCAAATTTCATCCCCTCATTTTATTTTCTGTTTTAAAAAAAATAGGCTTGAACAAAGTTGGGCTTTAAAAAAAAATATGCCCAGTTTTTTTTTTTTTTTTTGAAAGGGCCGAATGGCCCAAAAAAAATTGGGCCAAGCCCAGCCCGTGGTATTTAAAAAAAAAAAGAAAAAAAAAGAGGTGTGGGCCGGGCCATGAGGCCCAAGCCCATGGAAATCAGATGACCTAATGGTCATCTTCTTCCCCCTTCGGCTACTGTTCACGTGAACAGTAGCCGTTCGAAGCAGCACGCCCTGGAGCCTCCCACGCAGCACCGCAGGCGGCGGAAGTGATCGGTCCATGCAGCAGGGTGCTGCCGACCACCTCGCCGGTGCGCGCTGCGCCTCCGTGGTGCGAGCAGCACCTCTCTGGTGCGCGCGGCACCGCAGGGGTGCGCGCTGCACCACGGTGGTGCGCGCGGCACCGCAAGGGTGCGCGCAGCACCTCGCTGGTGCGCGCAGCGCCTCTGTGGTGCGCGCAGCACCTCTGGGGTGCGCACAGCACCTCGCGGTGGTGCGCGCAGCACCACTGCGTTGGTGCGCGCAGCACCTCTGTGGTGCAGCGCAGCACCTCGCGGTGGTGCGCGCAGCACCACTGGGTTGGTGCGCGCAACACCTCTGTGGTGCAGCGCAGCACCTCGCGGTGGTGCGCGCAGCACCACTGCGTTGGTGCGCGCAGCACCACCAGATGCGCCTCCCTTCTCTTTTTTTTTTTTTTTTAAACAGAAAAAAAAGAGGAAATAAAAAACACACCATATAAATCTCAAGCATATGCGAGAAAAAAAATATAAACTGGAAGCAATTTAAAAAAGAGCTCTGATACCAATGTTAGAATGCACAGCGGAAAAATACCTCAAGCTCAGCTTAAAGAATTGCTCCACAAGTTTTTCCAGATTGATAAACTCCAAGCGTTTCCTCTTAGTGGCGAAAGTGTACTACGTAGTATGGAACTAGAGTAACACTTACAAATCCACAGCCTAAGTATTTTATCAAGAGAGAACAAAAAAGAGAGAGAGTCTTTTTTCTATATTTCAGATGGTGCCAAAAACACAATTGAGGAGGACTATATATAGTCCTCCTATGCACGGCTGGCCTTAAAGGCCAGCTTGTGTAACGGCAGTAATGCATGGCTTTAAGCCATGCGTTACATACGTTACAAGTAACGCATGGCTTAAAGCCATGCGTTACAAGCAGGAGGGGTCAGCCCCACGTGGGCGCCCCTCCATCCAATATGTATATAGAGGAAGCCTGGACGTACTTTTTTCTCCAGCCACATGACTCGTCTACTCGATCGCTCCTAACCCGCCTCTCCCTTACAGGAGCGTAACCTTCATCATCATGATTTTATTGTATATAGAGAAACCTTACATACCCTGATCAAGCATGGGGTCCAATGTTTTCTAGACTGGTAATTTTCTCAACAAATTAATGAAGCTCTACCTCTTTTTTCCTTATTTTTTTGCTAATATAAATGGCCTTCTCTAATTAGAGATCGAGGAGCTCTTCTTGCTGAAATTAGAAAGTCGACCAGTAGTACTTCAATTAATTTGTATATATCATGATGTCACGTGTCTTTGAATATTTTTTTTAGGGATATATTTTGGGCTACTTTTAATTATTTTTTTAATATATTTGAATACTTTTAAAAAATAAAAAAAATACACCAATATATTTAAAATTATTTCCTTAATGATTAAGTAAAAAAGAAAAATATTTTGCCTAGCGGTCACTTGAGCGGTTAAATTGGGAGGCAAGTAGTTTTTTCCAACATGTTATTATGGTTTTAAAAGATTAATGCGTTTTAATGCCTTAGCTGGAAGCCAAATTTGATTGACCGACTGTACAGAGTTTTTTCACAAATTAAGCATAATATATATACTAAAATTAAAGGGACTATTATTAATCATCAAGGCTGCATGCACGAAGACCATTAGCCGAATCAATTAAATACCACTGTATTACAAATGGATTTTATAAAAATAAATTCATAAATTAACGTGATTTTATATAATGTATTAAATTTATTTTACAATAAAAATAATTTTACAGTCTAATATACTCATATTAAATCACATTAATTTATAAGTTTATTTTTATAAAATCTTTTTATAACTAAAATATTTATGAAAGATGATTCCGTCTATTCGGCCTGGCTTACACTTTAATGTCTAAGTAGTCTAAGTAGATATATAATATTAAAAAAGCTTTTTTCATCGGTCATTATTCATCATCTCACATCTAACACTCTATGAAAAACACCCTCATACCCTATGAAAAAACTATAGATATAGAGTGTGAGAGTAAATAACGGATGATGCATAATAAATCTCACAATATTAAATGGTAAACCTACTACTGTTGAAGTGTTGTTGCATATTTATTATATATTTTGTGCAGACATAATATCAACACAAGTACGATTCACTTGGAGTACTAGGGATACGATTGAATTGCAAGGGATGGACCGTGTTTCATATTTCAAATATATATGCTATTTATAAGTTAGGTATGCAGCATAATAATTATTGTAGGGCTTATTAATATATGAGTAATGCTATTTATAGTAATTGAATGCGTAAGCGCTGCGCAATGGGTATGGAGTGTGAGATAGCATATATGAAAAATACCTCACACCATATGAAAAGCATCCCATATTCTATGAAAAATATCTCATATTCTATGAAAAACATCCAACACCCTATGAATCCTATGGAGTGTGAGAGTGAATTGCGACTGATGCATAGTAAAGAGTAATGATATACACACAACACATTGCACAATAATGTTATAAAATAAGGATATTTTTATAAAATGATGTTACTTTTATAAGATATTTTATAAAAATATTTCTAATTTAAAATATAGTTGTATAAAATGTTATAAAAAATGTTACGTGTAAATATCCCATTTTTGCCATTCTTTTAGTACTTTGACAAATCTTTTTTGTTGATAAGCCCAGTGGCGAGTGTACCGAAGCTCGTTCTTATCGATTTATTTCAAAGTATGGTTTCTAGTTCAAGTTGGAGCCCATATCTATGAGCTGACACTTTCTGTTTCATCAGGAGAAGGAAATTCGCCAGTTTGCAGGTACTGTTCCGAATGCGACAACCACAGGCGACATTGAAAGCATGGCTATGTATGCTGGCCAAGGTGTAGGCCTTATCAAGGAAATTTTACCAGCAGGTGAAGTTGTCGAAAGACTGGTTGAAGGGGCTCAGCATCTGATCCAACAAAAATTTGGTGGCATTTAAATGTTGTTGATTTTGCAAATTGGGGTACAGTAAAGACAAAATCTGAATTTGTACCGTCTTGAGAGACTGTAAAAGAGGAGATGATGCTTGGGGCAATTCACCGCTCATATGGAATGGATGTCTGTCTGTGCATGTGCATGCATGTTTGCGTCTCATGTATAATTTTTACTTTATAAGTTGCCTTAATCACATCAAATTATTAAGTCCCATACGCGGATATTGTTGATACAATATTCAAAGATAGGTGCTTTTCAATGTCCTTAACAATCAAGCCCAATGCTCGGAAAGCTAATTAAGAGAGAGCAATCTCTCTCTGTTGCAAAAATAATTTGTGATCTTGGGATAGACTTTTTGGTAGTTGTTGAATATGTCCCACGGTATTGTACCTAGATAGAGTAAAGATAATCTTTCAAAGTAGAGATTCAACAAAAAAAATCTACGGATGCAACTGCAGCAGCACCTCATTGACCACTTTGTCCAGATTCGAGTTTGAAGAGCCATCTGGACGAATTGCTTCCTTTGTCATTTTCTTCCACTTCATGGCACGTGTCCTCATCTCCTTACCCTTCTCTCCCTCCATCAACTCTCTCACAAGCTTCTCCACTTCATCTCTTTTCACATTACAATCAATCGATCTCCATGCCAATGCCCCATTCAACGCACGCGAACCTACAGTTTGTCTGCTGCTCAGAATAGAATGGCCAGCAGAGCACAGGCACTCCAGCGCACATGCTTTCAATCATCGAGTTCCATACACAATGGGTCAAGAAACCTCCGATTGATGGGTGGCTTAGCACATGCTCTTGTGGGCACCAACTTACCACAATACCTTTGTCTTTGGTTTCACTTAAAAATTCATGGGGTCATCGAGTCACCTTTCACCATGTCAGGCCTTGTTTTTGTTAGCGAGTCCGCAAGCAAACTCGACCATTTGTGGGTTAGGACTGTGATGCGGCCGAAATTCACGTAAATTATCACGAATTATTTGTAAATACATGTGTCTCTATTTGATTATTTTGTACATACTATAAATATTGTTCTTTATTTTATTTTTGTAACTCATTTCCAATCTTCCAAACCCTTCCTCTCTAAGGTTTCTTCTCTTTTCCTGTAGGGTTTGAACTTTACATAGTATCAGACGTTTTTTCCTTCCATGGCGCCCTCTCACATAGTCGTCTTTGAGGGTGCTACATCTCCTTTCTTTCTTCATCCTAGTAACAACCCTAGTGTTCTCCTAGTCACTCAGCCCCTTGTCAGCGACAACTACATACCATGCTTGGTCTTGATCGATGTCCATGGCGCTTTCGGCGAAGAACAAACTCGGTTTTGTCGATGGATCTCTCACCATGCCTTCGGGATCTACAGATCCTCTTCTTTCTCCATGGCTTCGATGCAATAATATGATGATATCTTGGCTCTTAAACTTTGTTTCTCCTGATATCTCTGCTAGTATTTTGTACATCACTACTGTGCATGAAATCTGGATAAATCTTAAGGAACATTTTTCACAAAAGAATGGTCCTCGCATTTTTCAATTGTAGAAATCGATTTATGCTCTCTCAAGGCCAGCTTTCCGTGAATAATTATTTTACTTGCATAAAAGCTTTTTGGGATGAATTAGTTAATTTCCATGAGTAAGTTATTTAACAGAAATTTCTCTTTAAAAAATGAGGCCAATGGCCAACAGGTTCTCTGTGGTTATAGAAAAAAAAATGAGAAAGCAACTTGTAGATAAGCGACTATCTTCAAGTGGTAAGAATGAACATCATCAATCAAGTAAAGGCATTTTACCATGAGTTGTACAAAAAAATGCAATTGACAGATTGTGATTTCCTTTATGGTTAAAGAAGAACAAGGTTAATAATAGTTTTAATTTCCAAAACCATGATATAAAAGGCCCCAAAACTTTGCTCTCACAATTTCTCAGAAACCAACCAAATTATTGACAAAATCAGACCCTAGAAACCTGCAATAGACCTCAAAAAGATCTTCACAGATGGTAAGCCCCAAATTCCTCAGTCCCAAACTTCTCTTTATATAATAAATGATAAATTAATGAGCATTGCTTCCTAGAGCTCCGAACTGATAAAGTTAGGGTTTTAGGTTTGGAATTAAAGATCGTGTGTTTCGTGGGGGTTTTGTTGGAGAATTTAAGATTGTTATCATAATGAGAAATGATGTTATTATTGCAAGGGATTCAAGAAATGGGGAAGATGAAATACCTGGTCGAGAGGAAGAGAAATGCGAGAGAGAGAGAGAGAGAGAGAGAGAGAGAGAGAGAGAGAGAGAGAGAGAGAGAGAGAGAGGAGAGGGTGGTGCAGTGGTGTTGTTGCCGACAAGACTTTTAGCTATTGCGGGGTGTGAGTCTGTAGCTGTGATTTTACCAACATCTACGATTTTTCACCAGGGCAGAAGAAAGAAGCAAAAACGTGAATGAAAAAATTGAAAGGGAAAGAAACCGACAGTAGTTTGTGAGAAAATGTCGAGAGAAGAGAGAGAGTGTTACAAAAGAAATAATAAAATAAAGATTTGGTTCATCTACAATATACATCAAATATGACTTTTATTTAACTCTAAGAAATCTTGTCATATGAAATTTTTTCAGCCGGCCCTAGAGAGAGAACCTCTCCATTCTCTCTAAAACCTCACCCAAAATCGAAACCAGTTTGAGGGGGGTGGGAGCTTCGGCTCCTCCCTCCCTCCCTGACCAGACGTTGTTTTCCTGTATTTTGTTTTTGTTTTGTGTGTTTTTTCAGGTCAAATAAGGGAGAAATGCCGATCTGGGATTTCCCGGCGACCAAAAGACTACACGTGCCCCACCATGGTGTTCCTCAACCGCCGATCTTTCAGTCTACCGAACGCAGCGACAGAAGGAGTGGTGCGTAGCACGCATGCGCAGGTTGAAGGTGCGTGCGTGGCTTCCATGCGCCATCGCAAGAAGCTTTATGTCGATGCCATGCGCGCCGTTTCTGGGGCTAGCGACATCGGGTTTTCAGGATCAACAGTGGGGCTAACTCCTAGAGTTTTTGCACAGTGTTTTTGTTCAGTCCAGTGTTTCTGGTTGAAGATCTGTTTTATTTTTTAGTTTTTTTCTATGTATTTTGTGTTCTGTCTTTTGTTGTTAGTTACAAATAAAAGAAATAGGTTATTAGACTTGATATCCATAGTAGAAGAGTACCTTATCTCCTTTGGAGGAGTGGGTTTGTTTAGTTCTGTTTTTACAGAGTACTTTTCTCTCGGATGTTTGTCTGGAGAAAGTTTATAGAAATTAAGACAATGTCCGCCACAAAGAAATTTGTGGCCGGGGGAGCCCCTAACAGATGAGTAGTTTGGCTGGTAATCTAGGTTTTTCCTGTATTAATTAGTCATAGCTGTAACTTTAGATTCATTGAATGAAATAAAATCTATTTTAAAAAAAAACAATATATATGACTTTTATTTTAAAATACTGTAGCTAAAACTAACTGTAGCTACCCTTTATCTAATCCAATGCCACCGGTTTTTTGGTGCTAATAGCTAGTAACCTGTTATTATGGTTTTACTAAATACGTTTTAGTGCTTGAGAAGCTACCATTTTGATTGACCATTAAAGGAACTATATATATTTATTATCTAGCTTGCTAGACATGCACATATATAGACCATTAGCCGAATCAATTAAATACCATGTGTTATATTTATCTATATTCGCTTGCAATATCTATATATTCGGTCTGGTTTACACTTTTACTAAGTAATTAACTATATATATATATATATATGTAATAAGCAAAATATTATTAAATGGCAAACCTACCACTGTTGAAGTGGCCGTAGATGTATATGTAATATTATTCCGTGCAGACATAATAACAACATATATATGTAAGATTCAGTACGTGGAGGAATTACAATTAATATGGGAGGCTGTTTTATTTGTCAGTTAGTTAATGCCATCCTACAAGTTTGGTGTCTGCCAACACAATAACTATTGCAAGGCTGTAAAGGAGGAGATGATTGCGACAATAACATGCATGGGAGACTGCTTTATTTGTCTGTCTTTGCATGTGTATGCATGTTTGCGTCTCATGTGTATAAGTTTTACTTTATAAGTTGCCTTAATTACGTATCACATTGATATTGTGGATACAATATTCAAAGACGGGTGCTTTTCAATGTCCTTGCACACCTTAGTTAACAACCAATTAAGCCCAATCTCGGGATAGTCTTTTTGGTAGTAGTTGATCAATATCTCCAAGGGCATTAATTGTACGTACGTGGATAGATAAAGATAATCTTAAAGAAAAGATTCAACAAATTTTTCATAAATAAAAATCTACGGATTCAACTTCAACAGCACCTCCTTGACCACTTTGTCGAGATTTAAGTTTGAAGAACCATCTGTACCAACTGCTTCCTCTGCCATTTTCTTCCACTTCATGGCATGTTTCCTCATCTCCTTACCCTTCTCTCCCTCCATCAACTCTCTCACAAGCTTCTCCACTTCATCTCTTTTCACATTACAATCGATCTTCATGCCAATGCCCCATTCAACGCACGCGAGCCTACAGTTTGTCTGCTGGTCGGCAAAGAACGGCCAACCGAGCACAGGCACTCCTGCGCACATACTTTCAATCATCGAGTTCCATCCGCAATGGGTCAAGAATCCTCCGATTGATGGGTGGCTTAGCACATCCTCTTGTGGGCACCAACTTACCTGAACAATACCTCTGTCTTTGGTTTCACTTAAAAACTCGTGGGGTACAATCACTGAGTCACCCTTCACCATGTCAGGCCTAATCACCCACAGGAAGGCTTTCTTGCTGTTAGTGAGTCCGCAAGCAAACTCGACCATTTGTGATGGGGTTAGGACTGTGATGCTGCCGAAATTCACGTAAATAACGGAGTTGGGTTCCTTGGAATTGAGCCATTCGAGACAATCAGTTTCATTTTTCCAAAGATTGGAACCGATATTATTCAACTTTGAATTGTTTTGTGGAATCTGACTGAGAAGCAAATGAAGAGGGCCAATGGAGTAAACAGGAGGAAACGAGGAGGAAAGAGCATCCAATCCTTCATGCTCCAATGCATCAAAAGTGTTCACAACTATGGCGGAAGCTTTCGAAGCTTTCTCTACCATCTCCAAAATAAAGTTCCGCATGATACCTTTCGGATCTGATGCGAATAGAAAGCTGGGGAGATCCTTGATGCGAATATTTTTCATCCCAGGAATCCAATCAATTGTAGTCTCCATGTACCCGTTTGGAAGATGGCTCTCATCTGCATGATTTTCATTAAAAAACAAATTAAAATATAGTTCATTGAAGATTAATCACGTGTAATTAATTAAAACTTTTTACAAAATTTAAACATCTTGTCTAACCTATACATTCGAACCTAAGTGGAACATTCATATAAAGAACGCCTAACGGCCTAGGTGGAAACATTTTATCTGCAAACAAATGTTGCAATTTTAACTTTTTAATAGAGAAATGCTATAAAGAAATCTTTCACCACACCTCAACCTAACCAATATGTGATTTATCATTTTTATCTTTTTATTTAAACACATACATATTTAAACGTTAAGATAGAATGATAAAAATGACAAATCACTTGTTGATTAGTAGATGTATGATGTAAGGCTTAATTCCATATAGAACTTTTATTTTTTATTTTTAATATAGTTCACAATGTATTCATGATGGTAAAGTTAAACAAGAAACCCCGCTAATATTTTTAAGTGAGGTTAATATTTCTATTTTATGAAAAGTAAAAGGTAATGACTTCATTAATATTGTACAATTCATGATGGCTTTGAACATTTTTATGTCTGTAACATATTGTGAGAATGTTTTGTAACGTGTATAGATGATTTAATATTGTAAGTCAGATTGTAAACTTTCTTTCATAATTTTTTTAAAGACTTGAAAACACTTTTCATAATATATAATTTCCAACAAATTTGATTGTGGGTCTTCCATTCATGTGGGGTAAAAATACACCAAGCCCAAAACGATTCTTAAGGCTCAGTCCATCAAGGGGTCATCACTAGAAGACAAAGTAAGAGACAGAGAGAGGGGACAAGAAGAGACAGGGGTCAGGAGACAAGGAAGTGTCAGGAGAAAGTGAGAAATGGAGAGACGATTAGACACGCAAAACAAACATTCATTACCACTATCGAGACGCACACAAGAAGATGGTCAGATAAAAGAGACTGGGTGCCTACGATTTTAAGGACTTTTCACTTTGGACATTGAGTAGGGTTTTTGAGGAGGTTTCTTCTTCGATCTCTAGGGAGAGAGCTCCAGAGAAAACATCTTCTCTAGCAAGTAAATCTCCAACTCCTATTGTACAGTGAAAAATGTGAGGCTATGAGAGACTGTAAACAGGTATATTATAGTAGAATCTCTCATTCTCAAACCCCGTGGACGTAGACCTAGTGCCGAATCACGTAAATTTGTGTATCTATTTCTCTTTATTTTTCGGCATTTAAATATTGTTTACCGCTAGGGGTGTAAACCGGTCAGTCCATTCGGTCCGACCTTTTTTTTTTTTAAATCAATTAATAAAAAAATTTATTTAAAATACTAAATTAAATTAAGTGACTTATTAATGTGAATTATGTAACAAACTCAATAAAAAAATATTTTATATGGTTAATGATAATAAATTAAATGAAAATTACATTATTAATTTATATAATTACTATATAATTAACTAATTGATATTATATATTAGTTAATTTATAGAATATAACAAGTGTTAATAACATATTTAAAATTTTACATTGTTAATAGTGATAAGTTAGATGAAGATATATATAAAATATTGTTAATTTATAAAATATTAACAAGTACTAATAACATATTTAAAATTTTATATTATTAATTGTACAATTATTATATAAATAATATATATAATTTTTTATTTATTTTTATTTTTTATTCGGTCGGTCCGGTCCGGTCCGAGAAATCTCCACCCCGAGACCGGACTGAAGACCGAAATTCTCCTATTTACTGGACCGAAACCGATCATGCATTTGGTCGGTCCGGTCCGGACCGGACCGAACCGGTCAGTTTCTCCGGTCCGGACCGACCGGTTTACACCCCTATTTACCGCTATGGATGTACGCACTAATCAGCCACACGGGATCACCGACGGGCTCCTCACCTCACCGATCAAGACCCAGCCCTCCTCAGTGTTATGGAAATAAATTATTCTTCTCTTTCGGACTACACCGCTTTTTAGCGTTAACGCTGAGGTTGCGTTAAATCTCCTGTCCAAGATTAGGCTTCATTTGCATTCAAAATCCATCTCAACTCATCTCATCTCATCATTACAATTTTTTCAAATTCTCACACAAAATATAATAAACAATTCAACTTTTTCAAATCTCCATACAACTTTTTCAAATTCTCACACAAAATATAATAAATAATTTAACTTTTATTCTATTATTCACAAATCATTTTAACTTATCTCTAAATCCAAACCACTCCATTCGATCGTAAATAGAAGTGCATACGAAGACGTTTGATAAAAGAAGATATCGTACCTTTGGGTGGTATAAGTATACCACTTTCGACTAGACGGCGGGTATGTGCAAAGCCTAAAAAGTTACAGGCACTCGCAGTGGACAACAGAAGGATAGGGATTCCCAGTTCTTCAGCAACGTTATTGGAGAAATGCATGCTGAAATCACTAACTATGCAGCTCACCGGGGGAACATTCGAGGAGACAGTATCATTAAGTTTCGCAAGTAGATTTCGAAAGGGGACCATGAAATTCTTTGCGATAGAGTCACACAGTGATGGGATGTCTTGTGTTGCGTCGGCATCGGAGGGAGGCAAACCATCGGGGATGGTTTCAAGGCAAAAGTCCGGCAAGCCGTCCAAGGAATCGGGACCTCTGGCCTTGAGCAAGCGTCTGTGATTGAACTCGGTGTTGATAAAAGTTATGTGGAAGCCTCTGTGATGAAGGACTTTTGCTAGTTTGAGCATCGGATTAACATGGCCTTGAGCCGGGTATGGGATGCAAACAGCATGAGGCTTCTCCTCCGCAGAACCCATCTCTCTATCTCTCTGAATGGGCAGAACAAGATGTTAATGTATTGAAAATGGTAAGCGTCCCAGCTGGGAGCCGCATGCATTAGTGTATATATATATAGATTTTTTTTTTGAGTTTTTTTTTAATTTTTTTTTATATAGATTTTGTTAATAATTTAAATATTTTAAAAAATTAAAAAATTATAATATTATTAAAAAATATTTTCTTAATCATGAAGAAAATAAAAAAATAATTTTTTATTTTATTTCGTGCTTAAGAAAATATTTTTTAATAATTTTTTTTACTTTTTGATTAAAGAAGTATTTTTTAATAATGTTTTAAATTTATTTTATTTTTTTAAAATATGTAAAAGTGTTAAAAAATAATTAAAAAAAAAATACTTGAAAGAACAATGCTAGAGCCCAGCGAGGGCTATAGCATTGTCTTTAATGTACATTTATAGCGAGGGCTCCTGCATACAGTGATACACCGACATGAATTATTGTATGAGTTTTTCTACAAATTAACAACCGTTTACATCACACATTCTGCATTTATAATTTTTAATATAGAGATGTTTTTCTTAGGATATATAGATATTTTTCACAAGGATTAGGGTGTGAAATGATAAATAATAATTGATAAGAAGAATTTGGATAGTGAGATAAGAATTTTTTATTTTAGATGAAAGTTTAAATATTATTTTTTAATATTATTATTGTTTTAAAATTTAAAAAAATTAAATTATTTATTATATTTTATGTGAAAATTTAAAAAAATTATAGAGATAAGATAAGATGAGATGAAAATTTTATGTCACATTCCACTTGTCAAATCGACTAAGCCTGGACGTACTTTTTTCTCCATGCACATGACTTGTACGTGATCGCTCCTAACCTGCCTCTCCCTTACATGTGCGCAACCTTCATCATTCTTCATCATGATTTGAGTGGTTTAAATTCAGAGATGAGTTAAGATGATTTGTGAATAGTAGAATAAAAGTTGAATTATTTATTATATTTTATGTGAGAATTTGAAAAAGTTATTTTGAAATTTGAAAAAGTTGAATTGTTTATTATATTTTGTGTAGAAATTTGATAAAGTTATAATAATGATATGAGATGAGTTGAGGTGAGTTTTGAATACAAATAATTTATTGTATATAGAAAAACCTTACTGTTGAATTTTTTATTTTAATAATATTGTGATTTTTTTAATATTTTAAAAAATATTTAAAAGTGTAAAAAAATACATGTAAAAAAGACAAAAAAAAAAAAAAAAAAAAAAACAATTAAGCATAACAGTAGCTCCAGCGACAGTAGGGAGCGGTGGACGGACGTAGGACGGTCCATGTAGAAAAATCTTACATACTGGCCTGATCAAGCATGGGGTCCAATGTTTTCTAGATTGGTAATTTACTCAACAAATTAATGAAGCTCTACCTCTTTTTTCCTTATTTTTTTGCTAATATTAATGGTCCTCTCTCAGAGATCGAGGAGCTCTTCTTGCTGAAATTAGAAAGTCGACCAGTAGTACTTCAATTAATTTGTATATATCATGGTTAATATTTTAATAAATTCACATATATAAAAAGCGTACGTACCAAGCATGCTGGCGCTAAAATTTACAGGTGCAACCCGGCCCCTAGCCAGTAATAACCTGTTGTTATGGTTTTAATAAATACGTTTTAATGTCATTTATCATTCCTTTTTTTTCTTTTTCTCTGGAAAGGGAAGGTCTGACTTCTCTCTGAAAAAAACTCATTCTTATACTCGTGATAGCCTTTGCTGGAGAGGAGGGCTCTCTCAATTTCCTTCTCTTTTTTCCTTTTCCTTTTTGCTATCCAGGTGTAAATATACTTTCATGGTGGTATGTTTTTCCTTTTCCTTCTACCGATTTGGTTTTTTCTCATATCAATTGCTCTCCGTCCACCATCAGTCGACATGTGCCCCACCACGCCACTCCTCAGCCATCGATCTACTGGGACGACGCGGAACCGTACCAAAAAAGTCTGCATGTGGTCCTTACGCGCGGCTTGTTTTTACGTACCAGTTCCACCGGCTACACGTTACCAGTAGATTCCCCACCTCCCGATCTTTCAAATCGGCTTCACCTCACATCCAAACCAACGGCGCGTGGCCCACATGCGCCATTACAGAGGCAAGGGAAGACTTTTATTTAGCCGCAGATCTGTCATTTCGATATCGATTTTCCTACTAAGTTATCGCTTTTCCTAACCGATGATCTTGAAAAAGGAACTACGAATCTCTCTAAAAAATATCTCAAGACAACTGATTGCAGTGTACCCGTTTACACTGCCTCCAGCGGTGGCTTATCAACAGACCGTCTTTTAAGACGGAACCCTCTTTGTAAGGTAAGGGTAGGGACCAAGAAATTGATACCAAAATCCTTTTTTTTTCTTCCTTTTTTTCACCATTTTTACACTGTGGTTATTGTAATGAGGTATTTGTTGGGATCCCCACCCCCTCATCATGTATCATCTTTTTCAATTTTAATAAAGTTCATTTGCTTGCTTAAGAAAAAAAAAACGTTTTGATGCCTTAGCTAGAAGCCAAATTTGATTGATCGACTGTACTGAGTTTTTTCACAAATTAAGCATTATATATATATATATATATATATATATATATATATATATATATACACACTAAAACTAAAGGAACTATTCTTAAACATCAAGGCTGCATGCACGAAGAGCATTAGCTGAATCAATTAAATATTTACAAATTTACGAGATTTCATATAAAATATTAAATCTATTTTATAATAAAAATAGTTTTAGAATTTAACGTACTGACATTAAATTACATTAATTTATGAGTTTATTTTTATAAAATCGTTTTATAACTAAAATATTTATGATGGATGATTCATCTATTCGGCCTGGCTTACACTCTAACGTCTAAGTAGATATATAATATTAAATATTACAAGGCGGTTTGGCTTTTAGAAAGAGAAAGTCTTTCTTCTTTCTAGAAACCTCAACCCTTCTTGAGTGTTCTCGCCGGAGAGGAGGGTGTCCTCTCCTTTCCCTTTTTATATACTTTTATGGAAGTGTTTTTTTTTCTCCTCCCCTCTACCAGTTCGATTTTGGTCAGATCTACCACTCTCCAGCACCCCACCACGCAACACTACAGTCACCGATCTATTGGAAGTTGGCAAAATCGAGGAGAATATGTCGGCGTGTGAGCCGCATGCGCAACTTGCTTCCGTGCGTGGCACTCACGCGCCGCCGCACCTCGACCTGTCTGCCAGTTACACGCGCTACACCAGCAGATTGCCCACCTCGAGATCCTTCAGATTTGCCCCACCTCACCTCTCAACCATTGGGGCATGGGCTCCACGCACCACCACAGGGGGCAAGCCGCAGACCAGTCCATCCGATGCTGGTATTGTAAAAGAGACTATTATGTTATTGATTTTCCTAACCGATGATCTCGAAAAAGTGACTAAGGATCTCTCCAAAAAATATCTCTAGACAACAAACTATATTGAATCGACAGTTTACACCACCTCTAGCGGTGGCTTACTTAAAAACCATCTTTTAAGATGGCGCCCTCTTTGTATGGCATGAGTGGAGAACAAGAAATTGGTCCCAAAATCAATTTTTATTTTCTTTTTTCCATCACTTTTGCACTGTAGTTATTGTACAGAGATATTTGTTAGGGAACCTCACCCCTCCTCATATATCATTTTTTTTTCTAATGAAATTTACTTGCTTAGAAAAAATAAAAATAAAAAGAAGATATATAATATTAAATGGAAAACCTACTACTGTTGAAGTGGTTGTTGTATATTTATTACTTGGAGTACTAGGGATACGATTGAATTGCATAGGATGGACCGTGTTTCATATTTCAATTATACAGGCTATCTTTTTTCTAATCAATTATATATGTTATTTATTAGTTAGGTATGCACATAATAATTATTGTAGGACTTATTAATATATGAGTAATGCTATTTATAATCGTGGAATGTATAAATTCTGCACAATCGTTTTGAAAAATAGTGAGATTTATTATTAAAAAATTAATTTTTTCTTTTCACGTGAGTCTCATATTTACTCACTTTTTTAAAGGAATTACAGGGTACTTGCGTACTCCACGACTACAAATATCATTTCTCTTGATGTATTTAAATAAAGAATTTAATTAAATATTAATAATTTTTAGTATGCTGATCTGGCAAGCTACCACATAAGTGATGTATATATAGTTCGCGTGTCAATCCAGAAACTTACAAATAGATCATTTATTTTTTCCTTGACTAATTTAGATATAAAATTAGAAATGATCTCTTTTATTTAAAAATTGAAAAAAGGGTAGTGATGAGTGTACGAAAGTACACTCTAAATACCCTATTATTAGACTAAAATGCTAAAATGTGAATAGAAATCATAAGAATTAATGTGTATTTTGAATTGAGTTTCTATTTACTTTGGGATACTCCTAAACAAATTTTTATGTTTAATTTCAGGGTTTATAAAAGAGCAAGTCAAAGCCATGTCAAATTTAAAGGAGGATTTTCAAGTGGACAAGACGTTGGAACAACCTAAGAACTTTCAATGAGTGTAGGACTTTGCAAATAAGGATAATGGTGAGGTTTGAGGGTAATTTAGATTAGAGTCCAAAACGCGCTAGAAGACATCCTGAACATATTTTAGTAATTTGATCGTAACTTTCTACTCACATATTGGCTTGATGCAATTCTTGATGCGTTGGAAAGCTATCTTAAAGAACTACAAATTTATCTGGAATAAGGCTTTCTAAATTCGAACTGCTGAAGTGTGTACATGGCTGCCAAGATGAGTCCTAAAATTTAGGCTATTTTTTATGTAGGAATCATGAAGATATTAGAGTTTCTTTCCTGAGAAATTCTATTTGCAGTCCCCTCTTGGGGACTGCATATGCAGGCCCTTTGTTAAATGAGAAAAAATATCATTTCAGGAAGGATAATTTTGTAATTTTAAAAAATTTAAAGATAAAATTATCTAGGCTTGCATTGCAGTCCCCAAATGGGGACTGTATCTAGCATTGCTCTTCTTTCCTACCCTATTTAAGCATATCATTAGCATGAAATTGTGGAGTTTTTGAAGAGGATGAGGCACAGTTCTAGAGAAGAGAAAAATTCTATTTTTATTATTTAGTTCTTCTATAGAGAACTAAATCTTGGATAAAACTTAGGGCGAAAATTGATTGGTAAAAATATTTTGACTATATTTCAATTCATAGATTAAGTTTTATTGTTTAAGATTCTAGGATTCAATTCTCTATTTGTTTTCGATATTATAAGTTTGAGACAATTATATTAAATCTTGTTATGATTTGATTTTGTTGAGCTATAGGATTATGAATATAGAATTGTGACTTAAACAGGCTTTTCATGCCATTGACTTAAACAAATCCTGAGGTATTCACATGATTTCTAATGCACTCATCCAAGTTTTGTGGTAAGATGGTGGTTTGACACATGTATCTAGAGAACTCTTTTGCTTAAGTCTTTATTTGTGAGTTTTGGAGAGGATTAAGAGCCAACAAATACTAGAAATTGTGATAAGCGTTCAATGATTTTTTTGAATTGGGCACTTCTTTTGAGAATATCATTGTATGGTTTGTGGTATGATGGTAAATATATTTAGGATATGATAAAGGTCAATTTAGGATTAACGTTTGAGCCTTTGAAGCCAACCATTTGAATTATAGATCCCTAGTAGCCAACTTTGAGCCAAGAAACATATATAGCCTTTTTTTTAAGACTGTTCATCCAGGCATGATTTTTTCCTGGCCTGGACTGGAACCCAGAAAATCGGTTTCCGATTCCGGGTTTAGCTCGATCAAATCTGCAACTGGGTTGTCAAAACTTGGACCTGTCCGGTCCAAGTAGGGTTTGAAATCCGAGTACCGTATTTAAACCCGGTACCCTGTTTCCATTTAAAAAAAAAATTTCCCAAGTCTCGGTACCCTACCGCCGCTTTCGTTTTTGCCTCTCTCTCTCTCTCTCTCTCTCTCTCTCTCTCTCTCTCTCTCGTCTAAACACTGCCCCTACTCCAGCCGAAACTCTCATCCTTCTCCTCCTTCTCTCCATTCTTCTCGTTCTCCAGTCCAAACCCAGAGTCCAAACCAAAACCTCTCGATGTCTCTCTCTGAAACCCTAGCTCTCGATATGCTGCTCTCTCTCGCTCCTAAACCGAAACCCTAGCCTTCAGAGTGGCCGCCGTCCTCTCTCTCTCTCTCTCCAAAGCCATAGCCTTTGAGTTTTTTAGGCAGTTTTCTTTTTTTGGAAAAAAAAATCTTTTTGAGGTACTAGATATTTCCAAAGAAGATCGGTATTTTCCAAAAGTTCAATAACTCTGTGTTTTTCAGTTTTCACTCTATGCTTTTATCGTGTATTGATAAGAATCGGCACTCTAGTTTTGTTAAGCTCTAGACCCACAAACAAAGGGTTTTGTTTTGATGCAGAGAGATTTGTTAGTATTTGCCATTTGGAAGAATTGGTTTTTAGGATATTGTATCTTTGATTTTTCTAGATTTTTTTTAAAAAAATCAGTTGTGTTTCTGGGTGGAGTGTAAAATAAGAGCAACACATTTATGGTGAAGGGGTTCATGTCTTAGAAAAATGAGAATCCATTTGTGTGCTTGGATTGTCGGTAATTGTTGAACATACATGTTGCAGTTGACCAAAGTTGCGCGCTTTATGCTTGTAATTCAATGGAACTCAGTACTGATGATTATATTGATGCATAAAAGATTAATTAAAGACAATAATACAGTACTGCAAGAGGCAAGTTGTACTACCTTCAAAGCTTAAACATATCAAAGACTAGAACAGAGAAATCCTCTTCCCCTTCTTTCTGTCTGGAACTCCTACTACTTCTTTATATGCTCTCATAATGTATTTGCAGAACAATATTGACTTTTTATTATTTACTTCAAGTCTTTCAACATATCTTTGATAATGCCTGCGTACTCATATGGAGGGAGATTTGAAGAACTCACATATTTTTATATTGTTGAACATTTTGGGTTTCTATGTTGTTGCTTTCAAGACTCGATCTAATTTTATATAAATGAGAAAAAACATTTTTTTTTTCAGTTTTCACATAGGTCTGTTGTTGGATTGATTTTGTATTGGTGTGTGCATAGCCAAGGTTTGTGATTTTGTGTTAGCTGTTTATGAGAGAATATGTTCATCTTCAATGGAGGTAAGATATTTCTGCATTCTTTTTTAATTTTGGCAATGGAGTTGTTTTTCTTGAACGATATCAAATAATTGTCATTTTTCAGGATTGTATGCTATGGTTGTCATTTGTTTTCTTGATTGAATGTCTGTGTTGTTAGTATTACATTTGGGCATTAGTTCTTAATACATTCTGTAGCTATTTATGATTTAATTAGTTTTCAATAGGCCAAGTTATCATTCAGATTATTTAGTTTTCAGTTTCCAAACTGCAAGTAGAAAATTACTTAAATCACTAAACTCCTTGTCCATTTCCTCTATTGCCTGTGTTCATTTTCATCTCAAGTGCTGCATGTGGTTCATATCATACTTAATTGATGATTTCTCATTTGATATCTTGTTTTAAATTAGCTGAATATCATATTTTGTTATGTCCCTTGATCATGCATGAAGCACCTACTCAAGGTTGTCCCCATGGTAGGCCTACTTGCTAGGAAATGAGATTTCAGGCCTTCACTCAACACAGATGAAGTTGATGCTATTTTCGATGTTCCTGTAATTTTCATATATTGTAATTTTGTATTTTGTAATGTAATATATAAATACCGAATAATGTAATATGTAGTGAATTGCATTATGTGTTGCATGCATTTTGCTTTATAAATATTGAATTTCTTTTTTTAGATGCATTTAGTTAAAAATGTAATTAGTTTTATATATATAAAAAAAATGCTTTTCAACATTTTTTCTTGAAAAAATTGTAATAGAATATAGGCTTTTAGATACAAAAAAAATTATGCTTATCAGCATTACCTTTTTTCTAATTTTTTTTTTAATAATATAGGCTTTCTGCTTTTGAAAAAATAATAATAATAACAAATAAAATAAAATAAAACGGATTTCCAGGTTGTAAAATCCCAGATGAATCCGAGTTTTGGCCCAGGTCATAACCCGGGTAGGGCCGGAACTCGGCTCGGGTTTGAAGTCTAGATTCCAGGTCGGGTATACCCGGGTACCCGATCCGGAACCCGAATGAACATCCCTACTTTTTTCTTCATATACCTACATTATCCATACCTCTCCGCATTGAAGTATAACCTAAAAACTGATTTTTCTTACCCTTTTTACTTTCAGGTGTGTATTAGATGTGGAATTCTTCTTTTTTGCACGGAATAATAATAAATAAATAAAGAGAGAGAGAGAGAGAGAGAGAGAGAATGGAAGAACGTGAGTTACAAAGTGTTCAAGTGAGTGAGTTTCAAAGGCAAAAATACTAAGGCTGGGTAGAAATAGCAAAATACCAGGGTGATATAATTGTTCACCAAATTATAAAAAAAAATGAAAAAAAAAAGAACAAAAAGAAAAAAAAATGAAGAAGATGCATTATTCGATGATTTGAAAGGCTGAATAGTACATCAAGTGATATATGTGGTTTATTGAGATGTTCAATAAGATTCCTTAGGTATGTACGTGGAAGTTTTTAAATATTTTTCCTTTTCTTGTCATATAGCTTAACCTAAACCACATTACAATATTTTGTTTTGATCGTTCTGATCCTAAGTAAGCCTGTGGAAAGAATAGTTGAATTCTCATTTGTTAGTTTTCCTATCATAAGATCAATGCTTGTTTGTTGCTTATTCATAATTACCTAAATCTCCATGTGATTGTGTGTACACCACTTGTCAACTCCATAGAGAGAGCCCTTACACGAAACACTATTATACCCGTGAGTTATGGAGTTGAACTTTTTGCTTAAGATATTCTTGATGTTGCATGTGTCAAGGCTAATGGTAAGATGGTTATGGCTTGGAGAACACACACACACTTTGTGAATTGCTACAAGTATATTGATCTTGATGGTTTATTGGATTCCTTAGTTTGTTTTGATATGTGAATTGGTGGCCTATTTTAGTGATTCTCATCTCTTTCATCTCTTTAGTATAGAAATTGCTAGGGACTAGCAATAAGCAAATTGGGGGGGTGTGATGAGTGTACGAAAGTGCACTCTAAATACCCTATTATTAGACTAAAATGCTAAAATGTGAATAGAAATCATAAGAATTAATGTGTATTCTTGAATTGAGTTTCTATTTACTTTAGGATACTCCTAATCATATTTTTATGTTTAATTTCAGGGTTTATAAAAGAGTAAGTCAAAGCTCAGTCAGATTCAAAGAAGGACTTTCAAGTAGGCAAGACGTTGGAACAATTTAAGAACTTCAACAAGTGTAGGACTCTGCAAATAAAGATAATGATGAGGTTTGAGAGTAATTCGGATCAGAGTCCAAAACACGCTAGGAGACACCATGGACATACTTTAGTAATTTGATCGTAACTTTCCACTTCCATATCGGATTGATTTGATTCTTAATGCGTTGGAAAGATATCTTAAAGGGCTATAAATTTGTCTCTAATAAGGATTTCTAAATTAGAACTGCTGAAGCGTGTACGTGGCTGCCAAGTTGAATCCTAAAATTTAGGCATTTTTTATGCTGGAATCATGAAGATATTAGGGTTTCTTTCCTACCCTATTTAAGAATATCATTAGCACGAAATTTTGGAGTTTTTGAAGAAGAGGAGGAGGCACAGTTCTAGAGAAAAAAAATTCTATTTTTATTATTTAGTTCTTCTATGGAGAACTAAATTTTGGGTAAAGCCTAGGGCGGAAATTAATTGGTAAAAATACTTTGACTATATTTCAATTCATAGATTAAGTTTTATTATTTAATATTCTAGGATTCAATTTTTTATTTGTTTTCGATATTATAAGTTTGAGACAATTATATTAAATCTTGCTATGGTTTGATTTTGTTGAGATATACGATTATGAATATGTGATTGTGACTTAAAAAGACTATTATGTCATTAATGTGATCTTTTGCTACATTATTATTTGTAAATATAATGTTGTCTCTAGATCTTATATTCATTTTTATATATAAAAACTGTAGTTTGTAAAGGGAGAATATATTCTAGAATTAAATTTGAGAAATTAGATGAATATAATGTCATATCTTTCAATTAGGAATTTGGTACTATAATTCTTAATTGTGTATATCGTTTGGATTGAAAAAGTCAGAATACTTTTTCCGGTTGATGAAAGCCTAAAGTTTTACTTGTCTTCTTATCCATGCCCTAATCTCATTTTAATTATGTGCTTTAAGTAGACTTTTCAGATTCTTATCATATTATAATTTAATTTTTTCTTTTAAGCTTGCGTCTTGTTGTCTTTCTTCCGACTCCTTGTGGATCGACACCCTGAACTATACTATAAGACCGCGTATTAGTTTAGGCGTAACTAGTGTACTATAGAGTGTCGACCCTCCTAATTAGGACCTGTTTGGGGTTGTTTAAATAGTCTTGAAAGCTCTTTAATGAACAAATTAGGTTGTTTAGGCATTACATATTAAAGCAGTACTTTTTAATCTCAAATAAATCCTAAAACTATAAATTATATTTTTCACCGCAATCTCAAACATGCCTTAAGAGTCGCTGTAAATATCAAGTATATAGTTATAGATTTATCTATCTGTTTTTTTTTCAATAAATATAGATGGATGTAGAATGTGATATAATATTCTTAAAACTGAAAGCATTCGGTAATTTAATTTAATTTTTCATTCCTATTATTATCATTTTTATTTTTCGCCTATTGGTGGTTCTCTTTTATTTGGACTCCTCCGATGCGGACTTACTCTATGTTGGACTATGGTTCTTCTTTTGTTAGGACTTATATTTCTTTGGGTAGGACTCTGGCTTCTCCGAGCAGAACTTTGATTCCGCCGAGTGGAATCTTGATTCCTCCGAGCGGGATTGTGATTCTTGCAAGTGGGACTTCGATTTCTCTGAGGAGGACTTTGGCTTCTCCGAGAGTAGGGATGATCGTCACTTGTTGTCCGCTTCTCTCATTACCACGTTGATCTATTTGGGCCTCCATTTCCTCCAGTTTTCAATTCCTAGTGAAGCAATTTTCAGTTCTATGTCCATTGGTCTTGTGGTAGGTACAATACTTGGGATGTGATGAATCCCGCCTTCGTTCATCTTAGGAGTTAGGTTCTCCCTCAGTTTCTACCGTTAGGTTGGAGTGGATGCGTTGCTTGGGCTTCCCTCGCGAGATCTGCTCTCCCTTGCTCTTTGTTTCATAGGTCCTTTTCTTGTTGTTGTCCCGGTTCGACCCTCTACTTTGGTCAACTGTCCTCTTGTCCACCCTTTCCATCTCGGTTTGCCTAGGGGTAGTTAGTGCTCGAAGCGTGTCTTCCGCGTTTATAAAACCGTTTGCCCGGTCCATGAACTCTCTTAGTAAAGTCAGGGTTTTTCGAGCAATTTCCGTCATGAAGGGGTTGCGAGGCTAGACCCCCTAATAATGCTGGTAAGGTGATTTTCTCATCTTGGTCATCCGTCGTCATATGTTCTTTGTTAAAGCGAGAAAGGTATGACTTGGAGACTCTCATCATCTCTTTGCTTCACAGTCAGGAGGTAGGTTGATGGTCTTCTCCTTTTCCGGCTAGCCATGGACTATGTTAAGAAGAGACGGGCCAGCTCGATGAAATTGACAATAGTCCTAGGACGTAGGGACCCAAACCATGCTCCCTCTGCTCCCTTCAAAGTAAGGGGAATGCTTAACATGGGACCTCATTATATGGGCCTTGAAAGTTTCTAAATATTCTAAACAATCTTTTGACCCGTCATATGCGTCTATCTGTGGAACTTTGAATCTCGGAGGTAGAGGTACCGCCATAACCTCAGCGTTGTATGGCAGCTGTCAGCGCTGGTGAGAAGTTGATCCACAGTTGATGGTAGGCCTATCTGCTTTGCCACCTCATTGTTCTTATTATGGAGCTTCTAGATCTGGAGGTCCACCATACGTCGTTCTTCCTCCGACGCTGTTGCATTGGGGGTTGGCAGATCTCGGAGTGATGGCTCTGTTGATCTTCTTCTGGTTCCCCGTCGCCCCTTCACAGGATAGCATTCTCTCGACGAAGGGTCTTCATTTCGTCCATGAGTTTCTATATTGTCTCAGCCTATTCAGTGAGTCTTCCTTCCATTGCTTCGAATCTTGCTTCTTCACGTCGTGAGTTCTGAGAGCGCGTTGTCACCGGCATACGATGGACACGCTATTTATGGGAAACAGAAGATCCCACAGATAGCTCCACTGTTGATGTCGTGTTTCGCAGGCCTGGACAACTCCACACTGGCAGCACTCAGACTCTTCCCTGCACGATGGAGAAAGGGACCTCGGGGTCCATTGTACCTCTGACGCTCAAGTTAGTTTCGATGTTGAAGATGAAGAGAGGAAATAATAGTATAGATATGTGTAGATATCAACCTTCTTGTTGATTGTTGGAGGCGTCTATTTATACCTATTGGTCTGATCTCCATGGTAGTGAAGTGTTGCTTTGTAGGAGATCGGATATTCATGATGTCCACTTGTCGCATCTTAGGCTGCATTGAATGCGGCGAACCTTCTTCCCTAAGTGTCTTCTGTTCCATTAATGCTCGGTGTGAACTGCACTGGATATTCTTGGGTTGCATTGAATGCGGCATACATTCTCCTTTAAGTCTCTCAGTGCCACATTAATGCAGGGGTGCACCGCCCTGCACATTTTTGGGTTGTATTGAATGCATCATCCATTTTTCCTTAGTCTTTATCATGTCTTCTAGTTGGGCTTCCGACATATGCACGACCCAACCCAGATCTCATGCCCGGGTTTCGACCCAAGTCCTCCTAGCACACTCAACCATGCCTAGACATCACATCTAGGCTTCAACTTGGGCCTTTCTCCTTGTCCCGCCCAAGGAATAACTCCCTTCACAAGATGCAAACAGCTTGAGCCTTCAGAGGCTTCTTCTCCACAGAACCCACTCTCTTTCAATATGCAACACATGATATAAATGTCTATTTATAGCGAGGGGCTTCATGTACGGTTGATGCACACTCGTGTACTCGATCGCTCCTAATCCGCCTCTCCCTACTTACGTAACCTTTATCATGATTATGATTTTATTATAGAAAAATTATATTTATTATTTTCACATTATATTCCACACACTATGCATAATTTTTTTATTTTTTATTTTTTCTCTTTTCTCTTACTAAATATGATGTGGTATATGGATGATAAGTAGAAGAATTCAATTAATTTAACAATAATAAAACAAAAAAAAATAAAGATAAGTGTAATAGTATGTGTTATGTAAGAATGATGAATAGTAAAACAAAACCCTATATACCCTGATCAAGCACGGGTCCAACGTTTTCTAGACTGGTAACTTACTGGTATGTTAATGAAGCTCTGCTTTTTTTTCCTTATTTTTTGCTAATTTTGGCCACCTCTCAGAGTTCGAGAAGCTCCTCTTTTCGAACATAGAAAGTCGGTCACGATTAATTTGTATGAAAATGATATAACTACCGAGAGTTGGTCCTGATATAGATTTCGATATTTTTATTTATTTTTATTTTATGATTAAGATTGTATTTTTTAATGATATTATAATTTTTTTTAAAAGATATTTAAGGATATAAAAAAATTTATGAAAAAATATCAAAAAACAAAAGAGGATTTGGCCTTCTCGTGCTACACTGTAGCACTATTCTAATTTATATATATTATGATTAATATTTGAGAAGTGTTATTGTCACAAAAAATTCACATAAAGGTAAATTTATAAACTAACATGATTTTATATATAAGATACGTTAAATTTATTTTATAATAAAAATAATTTTACAATCTAACGACGTAGCATATCGAACAACGTCAATTTTAATAAGTTCCCATAAAAGTAGTGTACTAAGTATAAAAATAATATTGGGCTACTTTTAATAATTTCAATCTTTTTTCCATGTCTAAGTAGCTAGCTAGTAACCAGTTATATATTATGGTTTTACTAAATACGTTTTAATGCCTGAGAAGCCACCATTTTGATTGACCATTAAAGGAACTATATATATTTATTATCAAGCTTGCTAGACATGCACATATATAGACCATTAGCCGAATCAATTAAATACCATGGCACGTGTTATATTTATCTATATTCGCTTGCAATATAGATAAATATAACACATGGTATAAATAAATATATATATATATATATATATATATATATTCCGTCTGGTTTACACTTTTACTAAGTAATTAACTATATATATAATAAGCAAAATATTATTAAATGGCAAACCTACCAGTACTGTTGAAGTGGCCGTAGATGCATGCATGTATATATAATGAGTAATGCTGTGCATGTGTATGTGTATGCATGCGTCGTCTCATGTGTATAATTTTTACTTTATAAGTTGCCTTAATAACGTATCACATTATTAAATCTCATACATAGACATTGTGGATACAATATTCAAAGACGGGTGCTTTTCAATGCCCAATTGACTCGGGTCTTAATTAACAATCAATTAGGCCCAATCTTGGGATAGTCTTTTTGGTAGTAGTTGATCAATATCTCCAAGGGCATTAATTGTACGTTAGTAGATAGAGTAAAGATAATCTTAAAGAAAATATTCAATAAATATAAATATAAATCTACGGATTCAACTGCAGCAGCACCTCCTTGACCACTTTGTCGAGATTTAAGTTTGAAGAGCCATCTGTACCAACTGCTTCCTCTGCCATTTTCTTCCACTTCATGGCATGTTTCCTCATCTCCTTACCCTTCTCTCCCTCCATCAACTCTCTCACAAGCTTCTCCACTTCATCTCTTTTCACATTACAATCGATCTCCATGCCAATGCCCCATTCAATACACGCGAACCTACAGTTTGTCTGCTGGTCGGCAAAGAACGGCCAGCAGAGCACAGGCACTCCTGTGCACATGCTTTCAATCATCGAGTTCAATCCACAATGGGTCAAGAATCCTCCGATTGATGGGTGGCTTAGCACATGCTCTTGTGGGCACCAACTTACCACAATGCCTCTGTCTTTGGTTTCACTTAAAAAATCGTGGGGTGCAATCACTGAGTCACCCTTCACCATGTCAGGCCTTATCACCCATAGGAAGGCTTTCTTGCTGTTAGCAAGTCCGCAAGCAAACTGGTGCTGCCGAAATTCACGTAAAAAACCGAGTTGGGTTCCTTGGATTTGAGCCATTCGAGACAATCAACTTCATTTTTTCAAAGATTGGAATCGATATTATTCAACTTTGGATTGTTTTGTGGAATCTGACTGAGAAGCAAATGAAGAGGGCCAACGGAGTAAACAGGAGGAAACAAGGAGGAAAGAGCATCCAATCCTTCATGCTCCAATGCATCAAAAGTGTTCACAACTATGGCGGAAGCTTTCGAAGCTTTCTCTACCATCTCCAAAATAAAGTTCAGCATGATACCTTTTGGATCTGATGCGAATAGAAAGCTGTGGAGATCCTTGATTAGAATATTTTTCATCTCAGGAATTCAGTCAATTGTAGTGTCCATGTACTCATTTGGAAGATGGATCTCATCTGCATGATTTTCATTCAAAAATTTTAAGATATAGTTCGTTGAAGATTAATCACGTGTAATTAATTAAAACATTTTACGAAATTTGAACATCTCGTCTAGCGTATACGTTCGAACTAAGTGGAACATTCGTATAAAGAACGCCTAATGGCCTAAGTGGAAACATCTTATCTGCAAGAAAAATGTTGCAATTTTAACTTTTTAATAGAGAAATGCTACAAAGAATTAAACCTTACACCACACACCGCAATCTAACCAATATGTAATTTGTTATTTTTATCTTTTTATTTAAACACATACATATTTAAGTATTAAGATAAAAGGATAAAAATAACAAATCACTTGTTGATTAGATGAATGTATGGTGTAAGGCTTAATTCCATATAGAACTTTTATTTTTTCTAACAATGTATTCATGATGGTAAACGAGAAACCCCGCTAATGTTTTTAAGTGAGGTTAATATTTCTATTTTATGAAAAGTAAAAGGTAATGACTTCATTAATATTGTACAATTTATGATGGATTTGAACATTTTTATGTCTGTAACATTGTGAGAATGTCTTGTAACATATGAGAAATATTTGGTCTAAAAAATATTTTATAAAAGAAAACTTATAAATTGTGATGATTTTATATTGTAAGTTGGATTATACATATTTTTTTTTATTATAAAGTAGATATGATGTAGTATAATATTCCAAGTCAGTTATTAAACTTTCTTTAATAATTTTTTAAAAGACTTAAAACACTTTTCATAATAATATAATTTCCAATAAACTTGATCGTCGGCTTTCCATTTTGTGAAATCACAACTCCCCTTACATCTGGGTCTGATTGATCTCCTTCAATGGGTTTAACATGTAGAATATTTAATTAAATGGGATAGAATGTAAAGTTAGAGTTCGAACTCAAGACTTTTAATCGTATATATACCATATGAAATCATCACTTATTTTAAAAGTTTAAAATGATAAGAAAACATAGATTTTTATTATTTATTATATATCTTTAACCCATTTAAACTGAGGTTGCGTTAAATCTCCCGTCCATGATTTTGAGATTCGATCGTAAACAGAACTGCATATGAAGATGTTGGATAAAAGGATGATCGTGAAGAAGTAACAATTAATAGGACCAAGCTGGAATATATCGATCGTTCCTTTGAGTGGTATAAGTAGACCACTTTCGACTAGACGGCGGGTATGTGCAAAGCCTAAAAAGGCACAGGCACTCGCAGGCCACAACAGAAGGACAGGGATTCCCAGTTCTTCAGCAACGTTATTGGCGAAATGCATGCTAAAATCACTAACTATGCAGCTCACCGGGGGAACATTCGAGGAGACAGTATCATTAAGTTTCGCAAGTAGATTGCGAAAGAGGACCATGAAATTCTTTGTGATAGAGTCACACAGTGATGGGATGTCTTGGTTTGCGTCAGCATCGGAGGGAGGCAAACCATCGGGGATGGTTTCAAAGCAAAAGTCCGGCAAGCCGTCCAAGGAATCGGGACCTCTGGCATTGAGCAAGCGTCTGTGAATGAACTCGGTGTTGATAAAAGTTATGTGGAAGCCTCTGTGGTGAAGGACTTTTGCTAGTTTGAGCATCGGATTAACATGGCCTTGAGCTGGGTGTGGGATGCAAACAGCATGAGGCTTCTCCTCCACAGAACCCATATCTCTCTCTCTCTCTCTCTCTACAATCAGTAGGCAGAACAATATATTAATCATGTATATGTATAGCGAGGGCTCCAGCATGCAGTGATACACCGACAGAAATTTATAATGTATATAGAGGAAGCCCGGACGTACTTTTTTTTCCATTCACATGACTCGTGTACGCGATCGCTCGATCCTAACCCGCCTTTCCCTTACAGGTGCGTATAACCTTCATCATCATGATTTTATTGTATATAGAAAGACCTTACATATCGGCCTGATCAAGCATGGGTTCCAATGTTTTTTAGACTGTAATTTACTCAACAAATTAACGAAGCTCTACCACTTTTTTCCTTATTTTATTGCTAATATTAATAGCCCTCTCTCAGAGATCGAGGAGCTCTTTTTGCTGAAATTAGAAAGTCGACCAATACTTCAATTAATTTGTATATATCATGCATGGTTAATATTTTTCTTTAACAAATTCACATATATAAAAAGGCCTACGTACCAAGCATGCTGGCTCTAAAATTTACAGGTGCAACCCGGCCCCAGCACGCGATGGTATCCTGGAGCAACTTATAAAGGGCATGAGGTTCCGTACGTATTTCCTCGTCCGCTTAAGTACTAACGTCTCCGGACGTGATCTCGCTTTAAAAAATTAATTATTTTTTTTATGAAAGTGATTTGTTGTTAATGTAAATCTTGAGAAAAACACTCGCGCGTGAAAAATGGAATTAACTAATTCCGGCCTCTTATTTTATTTTTTCTTACATTAATTTGCCCCTAAGTTGTAGTTTTGATTCCACCCTAGCAGCATCAATATCAGCATGCATGCATGTCACAGGCCAATTAATATCCCAGATCATGCATGGCTCCTACTACTGTACGTTGAAGTGGTTGTTGTATACTTATTATATAATATTCTATGCAGAAATAATATCAAAATAAGTACGATTCAGTTGGAGTAGTTGGGATACGATTTAATTGCATGGGATGGACCGTCTTTCATATTTCAATTATATAATATGCTATTAATTATAAGTTAGGTATGCAGCATAATAATTATTCTTATTAATATATGAGTAATGTTATTTATAGTCGTGGAATGCGTAAATATTGTCGTGCAATAATTTTGAAAAAGAGTTAGATCTATTATTAAAAAAAAAATTTATATGGATTCCGTATTTACTCACTTTTTTTAAAAGAATTGCACAACACTTATGCACTTTACGACTACAAATATCATTTTTCTTAATATATTTAAATAAAGAGTTTAATTAAGGCTTCGTTTGGATGCTGAAAGCAGCTCAGATTAGTTCCTTTTTAAACTTCGTCTGCCATCCAAATGTACTTTTGAGCTGAGTTTCAAACCGTAACTCATTTTTACACTGTAGATGAAAGCGACATTGAACTACTTTGCAGAGATTCCTGACTCGTCTGCCCATTTGAATTTTTTTTTTCATTCTGTTACACCTCCTCTACTGTCTCTCCCTCTCTCTTTCCCGTCCTTCTTCCCCAACAATCCCAAAACTACCGTTTCATTCAAAATCCAACGGATTCCTCCATACCAATCTTCATCGCGCGCCTTAGGAATGTTAGTTGGAGTCGCAAGAAGCCAACTTGAAAACTAGCGGCAATCGATGAATCGTATCATCGTCCCCCATAGTCGACGGGTTGGTTGTTAGATGTGTGCAGCCCCTGTTTCAACGGAAGAGCTTCCCATCGTGAAGGAAACAGTCGTCTGCAGCCCGCGTGCTCCAACAGTAGTGGAAAAACCTTTGGGCTTGTCCTTCCCGTTTGAACCTATATGTAGCCCCTGGCGAACATCCCTTCGGCGTGGTAAATAAACAGAACACATCTCAGTACAATTTGATTCCTTACCTCTGCTCTCAACTCAATTCTTTCCAATCACTTTCAGGTGCTAGTACAAACCCGTGTGATCATCTCCTCTGTTGTATTCCTATATAATGGCCATGCCGAACTCAACTAAAACCACCACGATTTTTTTACTACGGAAGCAAAGCGCCTCCACGGTCAAACTTCGCAACCGAAGGCGAACCATCAAGAGATCAGTAATCACGGCTCCGAGGACGCGATCTTACCGGGTAAGCGACTATTTGAACTTTATTTTACACATTTGGCGTATATGCATTTCATCAGAATTTAGTCAAACATGTGGAGTGCAATGTATGATTTACTTATGAAAGATTGGTATGGTAGCTTAATCAAGAGTTTATGTGATTTCATTAGTTTATATCTTGCACTTAATTCAAAAAATTACTTTTCTTAGGAGGATGGAAAGATTGCCATCAGTGCAAGATGTTGTCTCTTTTTCTTCCTCTCACAAACAATGTTTGTATGAGTCTGAGACAATATTTATTCCAAATAAAACTCGCTCTTTGCTTAAAACGTCCACTGATTTTGGTTGTTAGGCGTGACTTAAGTCACTTAACTAGTGGTTTGTCAAATTTGTTGTATGGAGGTTGTTTTGTGCTAAATTTTGCTTGAATTTTGAGAATTTTTTTGTGCCCATCAACTGTTTGATTGAATTACTGAACTAAAAGGAAATTGTGTGTCCAAAATTTGCAGTATGTGTGTGCCCATCGACTATTGTTACACACACTGAAACCCTCATTTTGAAGTTTCAATATTTTTTTCCCATTTGTCTTTGTTGTTTTTAGAATGATCTCTGTATTATTTCTGTAAATTTCAAACATATTTTTTGGGATGTATATGCTATGATGAGATTAAACACTATATGTGTTTTGGGGTAGAGGACGAGATTGTTTTCTCGCCATGAGCCCATTTTACTAAACGATTTCTCCTTCCACTAATCACTCTAGTCCCAGAAAAATACTCCCTTGCTATTTGATATTGAATGTCCTTTGAAGCTGCATGGTTTTTTAACATGAATGGGAGATTTATTTTGTGTTTTCTTTTTTGGTGGGGTTTTGGAATATGATATGTAGATGGGATGTGTATGGAGTTGTGTCCATTACCAATTCTGGAACTCCCCCAAGTGCTACTTTGTACTGATAGGCTGAGATAGCAATTATACTTGTTTTTGGTTGGAAGGTTCGAAATAGATCCTTATACTTTCTGAGGTGTATTGACTTCCATTGAGAAAATAGTAAATAAATGCATAAATTGTGTCTACAAATTATGGTACTTCCCTGTCATCAACCTTATGAAACCTATAATTAGTAATAAACAGGAACTTGTGATGATGGGCACAGTGCCAAACAAGTTTGTGATTTTGGCAACTCAAATTTATGAGTGGTATATTCTCTTTGTAAGAATGCCCATCATATATGCCCAGATTATTATCCATCACTTCAAGCAGGCAACTAATCACTTGAAACAGCCAACTTTCATGAATAAGGTGGGGGGTAGCAGATTAAAATTATATTTTAATTTTTTGTCTCACCATGTAAGTCGTAAGAAAATTCATCCAAACATATAGTTTGGCATAAGACCCATCATTTCATGAATTTGACAGGCCAAAGATGTAGATGCTGCGAATGGGTAAGAAATTAAAATACCAGATAAACGTTACTTTTTGCATAGGACCCATCATTGTTTGTTCGGGTGAGCAAAAGCACCTTTAAAGATTAAGGTGTTCCTTCTCCACCATATTTTACTTGCCACCACAGCAAACTCCTGGATGATCTTGCTTTCCATGGTTTGAAATAAGGCTTCGAGGAGTTGTTTCATAGACATGTATGGAAAATGGCATTTTTGTAACCTCTTTGAACATTGACTCCACACATCCTTGGCTGATTCACACCTCCATATAGCATGAAAAGAGTCTTCTTCCTCCACATTGAATATAGGGCAGAGAGTGTGTTTAACTACCTTCTTTTTGAAGAGATTAGACTGGGTTGGAAGTGCCTCTTGACATGCTCTCCAAAGGAAAACTTTAACACTAGGCTGCACTTTTAACTGCTCATTTGCCTCCCTAATTTAATATCATAGTATTGTACCTACATGGACATGATTTGAGTAATGTCATGATTTATTTACTCTTTCATGTCAGCTGGCCAGAATGATAGAATTCTAAATAGTTACATAGCGTGTTTGGTTGTCAATAAACAGATTTGTAGATAAATTTTTTACATCGAATTACTAAGGGGCATTGATTTGTGAGTACTGGTTATGGCATTCACTCAAAAAGATATATATGCCGTGTGGAATGTTAAGAGGTGGCTTGAATTCAGCTAGAACAGTCCATGTGTCATATGTTCGCTCGAGCGAAGCTTCACTTGGCTCGAGCGAAGTCAAACAGAGAGCTTGCTCGACATTCGCTCAACACTCAGCTCGAGCGAATTCAGGCAGAGAGTTTCGCTCGACACTCGCTCGACATGCAGTTCGAGCAATATCCAAGTCAGAGAGCTTCGCTCGACATTCGCTCAACACTCAGCTTGAGCGAAGTCAGACAGAGAGCTTCGCTCGACATTCGCTCGACACTCAGCTCGAGCGAATTCAGGAAGAGAGCTTCGCTCGACACTCGCTCGAAATGCAGCTCGAGCAATATCCAAGTCAGAGAGCTTCGCTCGACCCTCGCTCAACACCCAGCTCGAGCGAAGTCAAAGAGAGCTTCGCTCGACTCTCGCTCGACATGCAGCTCGAGCAATATCCAAGTCAGAGAGCTTCGCTCGACCCTCGCTCAACACCCAGCTCGAGCGAAGTCAGATAGAGAGCTTCGCTCGACTCTCACTCGACTGTTGGCTTGAGCGAAGTGCAAAAAACCTACGTTCGCTCGACACTCGCTCGAGTGTTCGCTCGAGCCAATATAGGATATGATTAGTTCTAATGCTCATAATTTAGTTCCATAAACATGAATTACTGAGTCAGAGAGTCATCATATTGAATCTGCAAAGATATTAGATATATATATATATATAGAGGGGAACGCCAATCTGTGCAGAAGGAAAATCGTCTAAATTATGAATTTTCAATTTAACTGTCAGAACTGTAAGAGGCCTGTTCTGGTTTTAAGTTTGTTAATCGAGCTCACTGCAAAAAAGTAGGATAAGAAAACTACTCTGTTCAGTTAAATCATTAGCTGAAAAAATGAAAAGCTACAGGCCTCCATCATAAACTCCAAACTGATGTCATTGATTACTTATTATCAAATCCCTACCTCGTCTTCTTTTGGATTGAAACAAAAAGAAGCTGTACTCAAATGATTGTGTTTACCTGCATTTGGTCTTCCTTTCAGTCCATTGCATTTGTTTTCTCCTTTTTACCTATTAATTTTTCTTCTGCACACACACACAAGGGAACCTACATCTTACAAAGCAAACATCATCTACCCAATCTTTTTCTTATTCTTTTTTCTTTTAGTTTTGTGTGTTAACAATTTGAATTGAGAGTTGTGGATTGCAAAAAGTAAGCAGCTGCTTCTACAGTTTACTCAAAATAGACTTAAAAACCCATGACTGCAGATTATTATTTTTTTGGCAGATTTCATTCTAATTGCTATGTATGAATTGCAGCCCTACTTTCTTCACTCATCCAGCAGGTCCTCGTACAAGGTATTAAAACATTTTCAGTTCTAATACATTCTAAATTGTTCTTACTCGTAAGTGCATTGTCTATTGTTTGCATTGTCATTGTTCGCCATTAGCAGCATACCATGGATGACGTAGAGGTTATACGTGATCGTGAACTGTGGTCTGGTTGGTTGGAGGAGATGTTAGTTGATATTTTGTACCAGGAAACCTTGGAGGGTAAATTGGTGGGGTCTAGAGTTACAAGTCGTGACATAGACCGACTTGTCACACGCCTCAATCAACTTGGAATTAGACCAGTTAATGCATTACAAGTGAAGGGGAAAATTGCCCGTCTTAAGAAGACGCAACGCGAGTTTACAGATTTAATGGGCCAAACGGGCATGGGTTGGAACCCGATAACAAAAACTGTTATTGGTACGGAAGAACATTGGGCAAACGCGATCCGGGTAATTTGAAATTTTCTTGCATTTTATTCTCAATAATTTATGGCCAATTATATGATTACATGCTTTTATCAATTAGTTTCAACTTGTATAATTATTTTTGCCATTTATTAGGTTCGACACCAAAAAATACAAGACCAACGGATGTGCCAACTATGACATCCTTTGCACGATTTTTGATAGTGCCGTCGCAACAGGGGTCTTGCATTATGCTTCAACGCAGGAACCCCCTTCTAGAGAGGAGGAGCAGCAACTGGAGGAGGAATTGAGGGCCCGAGGTCCCGTGTTGGGTAGTGGCGTTGGATTAGACTCCACCATTAATTTTGATGACATTTCCATGACTCCATCGACGCAAGGAGGGGTCTCACAGTGAAGGGCTCCTCGTAGGCGACGTAGGGATGCAGCCGGACCATCAATCTCACCAGTGCTTAGTGCTGCCATCCAGAAACTTGCCGCCACTTCTGAACAACGGCTAGAATTGGATGCAAAGATGTTTGAACTTTGCAGCACCAAGCGAAGTAGAGGCGAGGGATCGAATAGTGGGTCGGATGCAGGCTTTAGCAGTGTAGCACAGTGTATGAAGTTTTTGCAGGATATCACCCCTCCCCTACCACCGGACGTTCATCTTCGTGCAGTAAAAGCGTTTATGGATCCTCATGTCCTAACTGTCTTTCAGAACATGACCCCATCGATGAGAATAGATTGGGTTTGGTCACTACACTGACCATACCCATTACGGACTTGCTATGTTTTTCTAAACTAAATAAGACTTTATTTTTATGTTTAACTTTATTAGATGGTGTGTGATTTCTAACAATCTTATTTCGTGTTGTCTAATTTAAGTTCAAACTTGGTATTTGGTTTTAAATAATTTTGCATTGCTAAGTTCCTGCTCTATATGAATTCATTTTATTCTTTGGATGACAAATTCCTCTGCAATATGTATTTTTTACTATTTGTGTGAACATCTTTTTTTCAAAGTAAAGCATGGACAATGATAGCGATGCGTGGAATGATGACGACAATATCGAGGAGAATGACACGAGTGCGGAGGGCTCTAGTAGTAACGCATCAAATACATTTGATTTTGATACGTGGGCAGAATGGTACGCATGGTCTAGCCGTAACGATGGTACGGAAGAAGCGGCTCTTCTTTTAAGCATGTTGATGGAGGAGCAGCAATCCCATGCCCCACGTCGTATGCCCAGGCCACAACATAACATTGGCTTGCGTGGTAACCAGTACATCATCGCAGTACTAAATGGACATCCTGACACCTGTTATGAGATGTTTCGAATGGAGGTAGATGCATTTCGTGCCTTATCTGATCGTTTACGTACAGATGCAAGATTGCGTGATTCGTCACGAGAAGTCACGGTTGAGGAAGCCTTAGGAATGTTTTGCTACACTGTCGGGCATGGTGTCGTTCAACGGAATGCAGCTAACTTGTTTCAACATTCGGTTGAAACAATAAATCGACATGTGTACCACGTAATGCGTGCATTATGTCGTCTATCGCGCCGTGTGATTAAACCGAGCCAGACAACTGGGGTGATGCCTTATATTGAAGGAAATCCAAGACATTATCCATGGTTCGAGGTAAATATTCGCCATTACGTGATCTACTTTCTCGCTTAAAATTCTACATATGTCAAAAACTGTTTGCAATACGATATTTTGGAATTTATGAGAATTTAAAACGAAATCTACAGAAATGTCATGGTGCAATGGATGGGGTCATGATCGACGCAGCTGCACCGGCTTCCGTAGCAAATGCATACTTAAATCGGTATCACAGTATTACTCAGAATGTCTTGTGTGTCTGTGATTTCGATATGAAATTCACAATCGTATACGCCGGGTGGGAGGGTACAGCCCATGATGCTCGTGTTTTAATTGATGCGTTGAGGCATCCGGGGAACCATTTTCCATGGCCTGAAAAGGGTAATTTTTACACATTATTTTATTTGTACGTTGAAAGTTTGCAAGAATTTGGATTCTTCAAACATTATAAATGATTAATTTTGTATTATAAATTTTCAGGTTATTATTATCTAGTAGATTCGGCATTTCCATGTACTGAAGGATTTATGCCACCGTATCCGAGGGTAAGGTACCATAGATCTGAACGAAGAGGCTCTCGTACCTTCCAAGGATATAAAGATCTGTTTAATTATCGGCATTCATCCCTTCGGAATGTCATTGAACGAACATTCGGCGTGTTGAAGAAGCGTTTTCGAATTTTAAATTTAATGCCCCCATACCTTCCAACTCGGCAACGATATCTTATTATTGCATGTTGTACGATCCATAACTTTGTCCGCATGGTTACACCTAATGATCGGGATTTTCTAGTATATAACAATCCAAATGATTATCCAGGAATGGATGCGAATCAGAACACCAGTGAAGAGACTCATGTACCTGACATGTCGACTGCATCAGCATAAGCGATGGCCGCAAGAAGAGATGCTATTGCATTACCTATGTGGGAGCATAGTTATGGTCAACAAGGCAACACCTAATTGCTAGTATGGTGTTGCAATTTCTTTTGTTATGTCAGTATGAAACAATAGATTGTCAGTTCGAGACCCTTTATTTACATAAATCGATGTTTAATATGTAAATAAATTATTGAATAAAATGTGTTATACTCCAGGTAGTATTTTTCCCCACTAATTCAATATATATATATATATATATTACATTTCAAGAAGGAATTTACATACAAAATGTAGTGAAAATTCTATTTTTGCATGCTTTGACTCATTTAAATAATAAAGTGATATTCTTTATTAATTTTGTTATTTTTAAAAAATTAAAAATAACAAAATTAAGAACTTTTTTATATAATCAAATAAAAACTTTAGGGAAGATATATAATGGTATTTGGTATTACTAATTTCGTGTCATATCTTAAATAAGAAATAATAAAAATAATGAAATAAAAGTGATAAAAATAGTGAAATGGTAATATGAAAAATGATATAAAAGAAAATGGATAAAAAAAAATTAATGAAAAAGTAATATAAAAAATAACAACTTCAAAGAGTACAAATCTGTGAATAGTGAATACTATTATCAAAACAAAAAAAACATGATGGCATCCAAAAGTTATTTCTGCATGTTCTCGTTGCCGTATAAGCTACAGTGCCCATTTATTTGATATTTTTCCTGCTGCATTTGGCGCCAGCTACGGAAATGATTTCCGTTTTTACTGTGACATGAACAGTATAAAATAATGGTGGGACCCATTTTTTTCTCAACTTTCTATAAATATATCTAAATTTATCTTAACATCCAAACACATTTTAAACTCATTTTAAGTGGACCCCACCAAACTCATTCAACAATCTCAACTCATTACTATTCATAAAAAACTCAACTCATTTCAACATCCAAACGCAACCTAAATATTAATAATTTTTTAAGAATGCTGATCTGGCAAGCTACCACATAAGTGATGTATATATAGTTCACGTGTCAATTCAAAAACTAGATCATTTAGTTTTTATTTTTTCCTTTACTAATTTAGATATAAAATTAGAAATGCTCTTTTATTTAAAAATTGAAAAACGGGTAGACTACTAGAGAATGTCGACCCTCCCAATTAGGACCTGTTTAGGATTGTTTAAATAGTCTTGAAAACTCTTTAATAGACAAATTAAGTTGTTTAGGTATTTCATATTAAAGCAGTATTTTTTAATCTTAAATAAATTTTAAAATTATAAGTTATATTTTCCACCACAATCGCAAACATGCGTTAAGAGTCACTGTAAATATCAAGCATATAGTTATAGATTTATCTCTTTGTTCTTTTTTCAATAAATATAGATGGATGTAGAATGTGATATAATATTCTTAAAACTGAAAACATTCAGTAATTTAATTTAATTTTCCGAATTTCAAAAAATAAATATATAATTTTATTCCTATTATTATCATTTTTATTTCAACATTATGTTTACTTAATTAGTACAATATATACGCATTTATATCAGCTGCTAAAGTTTATGCATTGAAACGTATCGTTTTACCAACTTCAATTATTTCTGGCAATGATCTATAATTAATTAATATATACAGACACAATACCAGTACCAAACCGACCTTAGCTCAGTTGGTAGAGCGGAGGACTGTAGTTGTTTACTCAGCAATCCTTAGGTCGCTGGTTCGAATCCGGCAGGTCGGAAGGTAATATCTTTTTGTATTTTCACCTTCATAGGCCCAAAACATGATCATAGTCAAATTTTTGGTGGTCCATATAGGGCTGAGCACCAACAGTTTCGGAATCGGAGAGCCCAACCTATGACTTCGACTTTGTCGGAGGTCGAATCCGACATGTAGAGAATCCGCTCCGTCGACAAGTTGGAGTCGGATTTTTTGACTTTTTTTTATTTTATTTTTAACTTCATATTTGACCCACTTTTTAAAAAAAAAAAATTTTGTGGGCTTTCAAATTTCAATTTTCTCAAAATTACAATCCAAACTTATTAAACTTTTGATTATAATAAAAAATACAACTAAATAAAACAAGTAACATACTAACATACATTCAAAATTTAAAAATAAAAAGAAAGTCATATTTTTACATGTACTCTCATCATCCATGATTCCATATCCACATCCAACTATTCACTACAATAAACAAAGACACCGCATACAAAATGAAGATTAAAAAAAAAGGCACCGTATAGTTACTATAGTATACTATTATAATTACTATGAATCTATTTTTAATTATATTATATATATTATTATATATATGAATATTAAAAAAAAGGTACCGTATATGAAATGAAATTCAAAAAATAGTATTACTATTTTATATATAATATAGTATTAATATATTATACTATTAGTCTATTACTATATCTTATAGTATAATTACTAATACTATAGTATCATACTATTAGTATGTTAGTGATTTAATATTAGTTGATATATATATATATTAATATATAATACTAATCATTAAATCTCTAATCTTATACTTTATATATATATATTAATATATATAAATATTAGTAATACACTATTAGTATTAATATATTAGTATTAGTATTAGTTATACTAGTAGTGATATTAGTTATACTAATAGTTATATTAGTATTAGTTATTATTAATATTATTAATACTATATATTATATTAATAGTGATATTAATACTATATATAGTTATAATGATTAGTATAACTACATTAGTATTAGTGATAGTGATTAGCATAACTATATTAGTATAAGTTATAGTGATTTAGTATAGGTATAATACTATAAGTTATAACTATAGTCTATAATAGTATTAGTATAAATATTAGTATTAGTTATAGTGATTTAGTATAACTATATTAGTATAAGTTATAGTGATTTAGTATAGGTATAATACTATAAGTTATAATTATAGTCTATATTAGTATTAGTTATAGTGATTAGCATAACTATATATTAGTATTTGCTATAGTGATTTTAATTTAGTATAACTATATAATACTATTAGTATAAATCATTATACTAACTATATCACTGATAGTATTAGTATACTAGTATATCACTATAGTTAATAGTATCATATAGTAATATAGTATTAGTAATTAATACTATAGTGATTTATATAGTAATTTATATATAGACTTAAAGTGGATTACTAATAGTATTAGTATTAGACCATAAATCTAATTAATATACTAATATATATTAGTATTATTAATATATTTATCAAAATGAATATGTTGATAATTTATTAAGTCAAAAAATATAATTAATACAAGATATTATTATATAAAATTTATATGAATAATACATTAGTTATTATATATTAGTATGATATGTTATTCTAAATTTATAAATTAGTGTTTATCCATTAGTATTACATGTTGATGTTATTATGCATCTTAGTGTTTATAGTATATTATATATACATTAGTATTACATGTTATTATATTTATACATTAGTAATTTATTGTTACAACTTACATGTAACATGGTAGTAATATTGTAAATTTGTAATAGTATGATATTTACATATAGTCATATACTAAACTATTATTATTTATTAGTCAATTTAGTCTATATATTATAGTATAAATATATTATTTAACTAGTATATTATTAAGTTTAACTAACTATATAAGATATAGTTGTATAAAATTTAAATGATTAATATATAGAAAAACACATATATTTTTATAAAATATGTATAAAATCGGAGGCGGAGTCGGAGGACCAAGTCGGAGGCAGAGGCGGATTGTCGGAGGGGGAACGGAGCGGAGTCGAAGTCGGTTCTTCAATGACTCCAACTTGTCCGGAGCGGGCCCGGAGCGGAGTCGGATTTTTGCTCAGCTCTAGATCCATACTCCTCACGAAGGCGTGGGCACAGGTCTCGATATTTTCTTTGATATGTGTGTCCGAAGTACGACAGACTCAGATATCTAGATTTTTTATTTTACTTTCAAATATTAATATTTTATGAATTTTATTGAGATGAATTTAATTTTTTTAAATTAATATGAATTTAATTTTTTATTTTAAAATGTATTAAATAGGTTGATATGAGTTTTACTTTTTTATGATAAGTTAGAAAAATAGTGAGTCTCATCAATGATTGGTTTGAGATAAGATAAGTTGAGTTTAGTTCAACAACTAAACACAACATATCTCAAGATCATATCGGAGATAAATAGATTTAATAGAAATACGGGTCCACCATATTTATGAATATCTTAATATAGTAAAACGATCGATGGATCTCCCGTTAACACCTTCTCGCCAAAAGGTGATGTGGTCGAGGGATCTCCCACTAGCCTAATAATTAAAAGGTTAAAACGGTTGAGAAATCTCCCGTTAACACATTCTCGCCAAAAAGTGACGTAGTCAAGGGATCTCCTACTAGCTTAAAACTTAAAGGTTAAAACGATCAATGGATCTCTTGTTAACACCTTCTCGCCAAAATGTGACGTGGTCAAGGGATCTCCTACTAGCCTAAAACTTAAAGGTTAAAACGATCAAGGGATCTCCCATTAACACCTTCTCCCAAAAGGTGACGTGGTCGAGAGATCTCCCACTAGGCTAATAATTAAAGGTTAAAACGGTCGAGAGATCTCCCGTTAACACTTTCTCGCCAAAAGGGGACGTGGTCGAGTGATCTCCCACTAGCCTAATAATTAAAGGTTAAAACGGTCGAGAGATCTCCTGTTAACACCTTCTCGCCAAAAGGAGACGTGGTCGAGGGATTTCCCACTAACCTAATACTTAAAGGTTAAAACGGTTGAGGGATTTCCCGTTAGCATCTTCTCGACGGTTGAGGGATCTCCCATTAACACTTTCTCGCCAAAAGGCAACATGGTCGAGAGATCTCCCACTAGCCTAAAAACTTAAAGGTTAAAATGGTCGAGGGATCTCCAATTAACACATTCTCGCCAACCTAAAAACTTAAAGGTTAAAACGGTCGAAGGATCTCCCACTGACACCTTCTAGCCAAAAGATGACGTGGTCGAGGGATCTCCCACTGACACCTTCTCACCAAAAGACGATGTGGTTGAGGGATCTCCCACTAGCCTAATAATTAAAGGTAAAACGGTTAAGAGATCTCCCATTAACACCTTCTCGCCAAAAGACGACGTGGTCGAGGGATCTCCCACTAGCCTAAAAAAAAATTTTAAAGTTAAAACAATTTAGGAATCTCCCGTTAATACCTTCTCGCCAAAAGGCGACGTGGTCGAGGGATCTCTCACTAGCCTCAAGTTGCGAACGGCATAGCCTAATGCTTAAAGTATAAATAACATACGTTGATATCTTGATATAAATCACCAAGAAATAACAATAAATACTTAATAACCCATCAACAAAGTTCAATAGCCTCAAAGCAACTTATAAAGTTTTGTTATGTACAAAGCTTCATAAAAAGTTAAAACAAATTCCTCACGGGGTGCAAGAACTTCAAAATGTACAAATGCTAGGATGGGTGAGGGAAAGCGTCAGGCATCTTGGCTCGGCCGGAGGAGTCGTAGAAATGAATGGCAACCTCACTAGTCCGAATAGACTTCCACTCAAGAGTATGCAGATTCATTGTGGGTTCCCGAAGAAGAAGCTCACGGAGTTGTTTGACACCCAACTTGAAACCTATACCCAGGCTCGTAATTTGACCTTGGGTATAATACGATTCTTGGGAATTATACGATTATTATTCCAATCACTGACTTAGGCATCGAAGGCGTTTCATCAAACCCCTCAGCCGGCTATTCTTTTGTTGTAGGTGATCGTGAAGTGGTGGCAGTGAAACACGTCCTCAACAACTTGAATGTGAGTTTCTTGTTCATTCTTCTAGGTATGTTTTAGTTTTTAGTGTAGATCCTCTTTCTCTTCTCTTTGTGGGATGTGAATTTAAAGAGCCATTCGAAAATTCTTTCCCGTCTTGTTGTTCTTCGATTCAAAACCTGTGTTGATTTTTTTCCCCTTTTTTCTGCTTGTTGGAAACCGTCTGGATACACCGATAGAGGGCGAGAGAGTGACGGAAAGAGAGAAGAGAACAGGCACGCATGGAGATATGACAGACGCAAAGCAGAAAAGTCGCCGAGGAATTGGGATATATGGCCGAATGAGTAAAAGGGCAAAGTGAAAACTAAATGAGTAATTCTACATACAACCGTGAAGTGCGTAACCGCCGCGTAATCGCTTTGAAAAATAGTGGGGTTCACTATTAAAGAATTAATTTTTTTCATGTGAGTCCCATGTTTTATTCATTTTTTTTAAAACGATTATGTGGCGGTTACACAATTCACAATTGTAAATATATTTTCTCAAACTGAAAAGCAAGAAGTGGACCTGTGATCAATCATGCTCTTGAATTATTGTCAACTAAACTTACTTTTGCCAAACACAAGGTTTTCGGAAGTGATGGCAATTAAGTGACATCTGAAAGTAACATAACTATTTTTTTTTGTTCAAATCATAATATAGATTATACCGACGAACAAAAATCCAAGTGTATTATTATGAACTATATTATGGACCAGAAGAGAGTGGGGGTACTTTTGACTTAGATTATGATTTCAATTATATATATATAGTCGTTAAAATTTAAAGATAAGTTAAAATGGTTTGTGAATCGTAGAATAAAATATTATTTTTTAATATTATTATTATTTTAAAATTTAAAAAAATTAAATTGTTAATTATTTATTATATTTTATATGATAATTTGATAAAATTATAATAATGAGTTGAGTTGAGTTGTGACGAGTAGATAAGAATTTGAATTCAAACTGTTGCCTTTATATGGTTTTTACTGTGATGCCGTTGCCTATATATGGTTTAAAGTGATGAAGTGACACCATCAATGCAATCGCATGCCCACCACATCAAATCATATTAAAGAATCGATTAGATGGGTGATGCTACAGCCCCCGCTGGGGGCTCCCGCTGGGAGCTCCCGCTGGGGGCTGTAGATTATTTTATAAGTATTTTATTTAAATAATTTTTTATATAAATTTTTTAATATTTTAGAATATTTTAAAAAAATAAAATAAATTTAAAATATTATTAAGAAAATATTTTTTTAATCAGAAAGTAAAAAAATATATATTAAAAAATACTTTCTTAATTACGAAGTAAAATAAAAAATTATAAAAAATATTTTTTTATAATTTTTTATTTTATTTCATGATTAAGAAAATATTTTTTAATAATATTATGATTTTTTTTAAATATTTAAAATGGACATGCTACAGTCTCGCTGTGGCTTCCGTTGGGCTTAACATGTATTTTTCTATGTATATTGTTTTAATTTATTTTTTATATAGATTTTTTTTACACTTTTGAAAAATAAAATAAATTTAAAATATCATTAAAAAATATTTCCTTAATCAGAAAGTAAAAAAAATATTAAAAAATACTTCATTAATCACGAAGTAGAATAAATATTATTTTTTATTCTATTTCGTGATTAATAAAGTATTTTTTAATATTTTTATTTTATTTTTTAAAATATTTAAAATTATTAAAAAATATTTATATAAAAAAAATATATATATATATAGATAAAAAAATGCTGCATGCCCAGCGGGAGCTCCCAGCGGGAGCCCCCAGCGGGGCATGCAGCATTTTCCTTTATGCAATGGAATCTCATCTAACACTATGTTATGGCATATATGGATGCACATAATTTCTTTTCTATTTTCTAGGTCATGTAGAAAGCGTGCGTACGTACGTGGACCGAGTGGTATTGACCCTTTTTTTTTTTTTTGCCACTTTCTTTTCATGCACAAATTAAAGTCGATCTTCATGCAGCCAGTTGCTTTTATGAACATGTAGATCATGGATCTTATCTTTCGGTGGAGATTTTCTAAGAGAGTGATTTTAGATATAATTTTGAGTGTGTAATTTTTGAACATTCTTTTTAAATAAAAGTGAAATTCACTATTAAAAAAATAATTTTTTATGTGAGTCTCAAATTTACTTACTTTTTTTAAAGAAAATGTACAAGATTTACACAATTTAAAACTGTAAAAAAATAAATTTAAAATAATTTATTTTTATCAAATATCCAGTGACAAAAAAAGGAATATAATTACTTCAAAAAATAACGTAGAGTCAAAGTAATTGTCTACTTATATGTTAATTGGGACCAAAAGGTTACACTCCACTCATAAAAGGGTTAGGCACAGCTAAAGAGAGAAAGGATCATCATATTTTTCAATAGAGAAATGATACTTGCAGTCGTAAGTGTGCAAACGCTGTGCAGTCACTTTGAAAAAAGTAAATAAATATGGGACCTACATGAAAATAAATTAATTTTTTAATAGTAGACCCATTCTTTTTCAAAGTGACTGTACGACGTTTGTGCATTCCACGACTGTATGTAGCATTACTCTTTTCAATAAGGCGATCTCATCAGATTACTTTACTCAATTTAAAAAGCCTAAGAAATATATGGGAGTTGATAGGGGTGGGCAGTGGGCCCTGCCCCTCGCTACCCCGCCCCCGTATGGGCGGGCGGGCTACCCCGCACCGCCCATGTGGGGGCGGGGGGCGGATTAGGGCCCGCCCCCCGCTCCGCACTCCTCCCATTTTTAATGTAAAAATTTATAATTTATAATATTTATATAAGTAATTTATATAAATATATTGTATATAAATATATACAATTTGTTAAAAACTTGAATTTAACTTCAAGTTAATGGATTACCTTGGCCTCCTAGGCCAAGACAATCTAAAATATAACTCTAATGAGTTTGTATTTTTTTTAATGTATAAATTTCAATTTATACTTTAAATTATATTATAATTTGAGTCTAAAAATATTTTTAGACTAAAAAAAAAATTTTAGACAATAGATTGAGCGGGAGGCAGGTGGGGTGTGGTTTCTACCCCCCCGGTAACGGGGCGGGGGGCGGGGTATGAAACCCCTCCACCCGCATGGTGCGGGGCAGGGGGGCGGGGAGTTGAGGCATTTCCCTTCCAACGTTTTGAAAAAGTAAATTTGGTATTCCTATTTCCATAGTGGGGTCTTGACATTGAAAAGCTATTCAAACAAAAACAAATTCAATCAAGCTACATTCCAAAAATAAAAAATTTTGATTGATAAATATTAAAGAAATAAAGAATCATGACTTGAAAATAATAGTGATGCAACTATGGCAGCTTACTCAAAATGGATAGATTTCATATCAATAAAGAGGATTGCTCGATCCCGACCCCGACATAAGTGTTAGTTTGATAGAGACCCAAACTTTGTACCATTCGCTCCGCCAATCACCACAAGCAACGTGACGGTCCTCTAGATTATTACCGGTCATATGCGGGTCAACCGGTCTAGGCACTGTCCAATAATGGCTACAGACACTAAATCGGTCAGTCCGTTCCGGTCTGGTGATAGACCGGATATTTTCAGTTTATCATTTTCTCCAATCAGACCAGATCGAACATTTATAAGAATTGGACCAGACCGGTACCTCAGCCTAATTATTTTTTCCTTTTTTTCTCTTTTTAAATCAATTAATAAAAAAAATGATTTAAAATACTAAATTAAAATTAAATGACTTATTAATGTGGATTATGTAACTAACTTAATAAAAAAAATATTTTATATAGTCAATGATAATATATAAGATGAAAATTATTTTATTAATTTATATAATTACTATATAATTAACTAATTGATATTATATATTAGTTAATTGATAGAATACTAACAAATGTTAATAACATATTTAAAATTTTATATTGTTAATAGTGATAGGTTAGATAAAAATTACATAATAAATTGTACAATTATTATATAAATAATATATATAAAATATATTTTTTATTTTTATTTTTCATTCGGTCTGGTCTGGAGTGGAAAAATTCTAGACTGTGGATCGGATCGAAACTTTTTGATCCTCTAAAACATAGACCGAGATTGACCAGTCTCAATCTTGATCCGGACCGACCGTTTATCACCTCTAACAGATAGCATAAAGGAAAGGTAAAAGAACAATTTAACATAAAAATATATTATTAGATAATGGATGTCACGAACAGAGTGAGGCTCTTTGGATATATTGCTTTATTAGCCATCGGCTAAGCGGATGTGATTAGGCTTTGCTCAATTAATTTCCCTAAAAAAATGAGAGATGTTATCTTCTATTAATAGTATGATATGTTAAAAATAAAGAATATAGGTGATAAATAGTTAATGATAGTTTAACAATAATAATAGGCGATATAACCAGTCATATGCATGAGAGCATGTAAAACAGGCGGTATAACCAATCATATGTATGAGAAAGTAAATAAGATAGAAAAGATATACAAAATCAACTTCATTAAAGATATAATACTTGCAATGAGATTAATTCTCATAAGAGTTGGAAGCAGAAGTAACGAAGAAAGGAAGGTTGGTTTACAAAAGATAGATTTTTGGAGAGTGAGGAGACTTGAGGGATTTGGACGAGAGAAGAAAAGGCTTCAGATGAGAGTTTCTGAATGTTCTTCCTTCTTTACAGACTCCTTTATATAGATACTAGAACAGTACAAAACAATAATTTTAATAATATATGAACAATATCAACACGTGAAGGTGAGCAGTATATACAAAGTTATTTGTCGTTTTTCTTGGACAATAATCTCGAGCAGCGACAATAATCTGACAAGAACAATGTAAACAATAATCTTAGGTGAATAGTATAGACGATGTCTTTTGTTTTTATTCTTCTGAGGAGATAATATTTCTGACAACTTTCATTTGTCATACTGACTAATTGGGAAAATAGTAATCTTCTGGAATCACATAATCTAAGGGTCATAGTTTGCTAATTCTAGATCAAATGGATCTTGAGAATCTATTAGATGTACTAGATGGTAGGGTGAGTAGCCTTGAGAATGAGAGGTCAAGTTGCCTTGAGAAGGGGAGGTCTGTTGAGAAGAAGAGGCCTGTTGAACTAGTGATAATGCGGATTGTTGCAATGAAGATAATCTGACTTGATTTTGTATGTCCGGATTCTGTGCGTCTTCTTCATCACTGTCTAAGACTTGTGACATTGCCTTAGCTAATTTTTTCAAGTCCTTTTTGCTGGTAATGGATGTTAATTGTGTTTGAAATCTACTCCGCTGAACTAAGACTTCAGGGGCTTTGGTGATTTTAGAAAACATTTTCAGTAAATGATCATAATTGTATTTTTTCCACCATTTGACAGAGACCTACTGGCTAAAAACATGATGTTCTTGAGAGAGGGATGAGGTTCGAGAACATATTCTCATTTCATAATCCAATTTAATTTTGTTTTGAGAAATAAAAGAAGAAGTTGTGAACATGGTTTAATGCTGGTGGACAATCATCTTGTGAAGAAAAAATCTGAAAACTTTCCTGTAGAGGGAGAGGAAGAAGAAAAGGTTCAAGTCCATAATAGTCCCACCATAGTAAAAACCATTTTGGGAGTGTCCTGATTTCTTATAATTTGTCAAAGTGCAGAAACCACAAATAGCGCAAATTTTTGTTTTGTTTCAAAAATATTTTTGATCATGCCTGCTGATAATCATAATAATCATAATATGGCGGATCATAAAGATGAGAAAATTTTCTTCTTAAATATGGATTTTTTTTCCATTGTTCCAAAGTGAGAACCAATTTAATGGTAACTTTATGGAATGTAATAATTGGAGATGCAGGTAGACAAGATTAAGTTTGAAAGGAACAAGGGATCTCAGAGAAAATAATTGAATCAGTATCTACTAATAAGAATTCGTAAAAGTGTTGGGTTTTCTTAATGTTTTGAGGGATATAATGTCAATCTGGTAAAAGAAATACATCAAGTAATTTTTGGGTGTCAGGCATGTATTGAATTTCAAACTCGATGGGGAAGACTGGGTGCCAGTGAGATTTAATGATAATAGGAGATGCAGAAGGCTGAGATAGTAATGGAGGATTACTATAATGGAGGATTATAGTAATCTTATAATCTGTTCGCACTATTAATGAGAATGAGAAACAGTTTTGTGTATGTTGGTAGTTTTGGAGAAATTAATAGGGCGAACGGATTATAAGACGGTCTAATATTTTGTGATAATGTCCCCAATACCATATATGACTTTGGAGTTGCAGAAGGATAAGATGAATGAAATGGGGGAGATAGTGGCCGAGCATAAGATGATTTAGAGTTTACTTTTGACTTTGAGGATGACATGATTTTCCCTGTAAGAATTCTCGGGATAGATAATTAAGAAGATAATTAGATTCTCATTTAATATGTTCAATATCAAAATAAAAAATACTTAATATAGCTTGCTATCTATCAAATATTTGTTTAGCAGCCAGGTTCTCAGCCTCCTGCATCTCCTATTATCATTAAATCTCATTGGCACCCAGTCTTCCCCATCGAGTCTGAAATTCAACACATGTCTGACCCCCAAAATTTACTTGATGCATTTCTTTTACCAGATTGGTATTATATCCCTCAAAACATTAAGAAAACCCAACACTTTTATGAATTCATATTAGTAGATACTAATTCATTTATTCTCTCTAAGATCCCTTGTTCCATTCAAACTCAATATTCTCCACCTGCATCTACAATTATTGCATTCCATAAATTTACCATTAAACAAATTCTCACTTTGGAACAATGGGAAAAAATAAGAAAGTTTTCTCATCCTTATGATCCGTCATATTATGATTATTATGATTATTAACAGGCATGGATAAAAATATTTTTGAAAAAAATAAAAATTTGCGTCATTCGTCTCCCTCTCCAGAAAAGTTTTCGGATCTTTTCTTCACAAGATGATTGTCCACTAGCATTAAATCATTGTTCACCACTTTTTCTAAAATTAAATTAGATTATGAAATGAGAATATGTTCTCAAACCTCATCTCTCTCTCAAGAACATCAAGTTTCTAGCCTGCTAGGTCTCGATCAAATTGTGGAAAAAATACAATTATGATCATGTACTAAAAATATTTTCTAAAATCACCAAAAGCCCCCAAAGTCTTAGTCTAGCGGAATAGATTTCAAGCACAATTAACATCCATTACCAGCAAAAAAGACTTGAAAAAATTCGCTGAGGCAATGTCATAAGTCTCAGATAGTGATAAAGAAGACACACAGAATCCAGTCAGATTATCTCCATTGCAACAATCCGCATTATCACCTGTTTAACATGCCTCTCTTCTAAACATCATGTCTTTATTACTCGTAATTGGTATCTGAGACCTACTCCTCTGGATATGTAATTCGAAGAAATGGAACATATAGTAAGACTTGCTTTTACACCAGATGTCTTATATGAATAGAATATAAATGGATTATCTGAGTATGAAATATTAAATTTTTTCCAAGAAATGATTATGGTTGCTGATGTTTATAATAGTAATAGTAAAACGAATAAAGAATAAATTAAAAGACTGGCCAATTAAAAGACTGGTGGGATCATTATCTTTCACATGAATAAAGAATAAAAATATTAACTGCATATAAATTTGATAAAAATATGCAAATAATTAAAACAGAAGATGATCTACCATTAGAAGATGTTGTAAATACTTTAATATATGTATTAACTAAACATTTCGTTGGTGATCCTGTTCAATTTAAAGAAAGAACCAGTGATTTGCTAATTAATTTAAGATGTCCTCAATTATCTGATTTTCATTGGTATAAAGATGTATTTCTAACAAAAGTTATGATCATAAATGACTGTCAACAACCACACTGGAACGAAAAATTCATAGCCAGACTTCCATTTTATTTCGTCCAAAGGCATACAAGAATCATTAGTAAAGTCAGACGGTACTATTAATTTTATAAATCTCACATATGGTAATATAATTACTACTATTAATAGAACTAGTTTGATTATGTGTAATGATTTAAAATTTTAAAAAAAATGGATAAATAAAAGAAATTTGCTAAAAATGAATTAGGTACCTTTTGTGAACAGTTTGGACATACTACATTAGTTGCTCCCTCAAGAAGACACAAAAAGGGAAAAAGAATTTATAAGAATTATTCTAACAAAAAACGAAAATATAAAAAACCTTATAAAAAGATAAAAGATAAACAGATATATAATAAACCAATAAAAATCCAAAAAAGACTAATAGAAAGAAAAAATAAATTGTTTGTTATAAATGTGGAAAAGTTGGACATTATAAATCAAATTACAAGGTCAAACAACAAATTAATGAAGTAGATATATATGAAACATTAAAAGAAAAATTATTAAATATTTTTATAATACATTCAATTGAAAAAGAGGAAATCTCTTCAGAAGAAGAAGAAATCTATCAATTAAAAGAATCAAGCTTTTCAGAACAATCTTCTGATAGTGAATCTGAAGAACATAAGGTATAGGTCTGTAATTGTCTAGATAAAAATAATTGTATTTATAGTAAAACCGTTAATGTACTTTCAAAACAAGAATATATTATATTAGAACTAATAGACAAAATTAAAGATCCGGTCTCAAATACCAATTACGAGTAATAGAAATATGATGCTTAGAATCTCTAGCTAAAAAATATTAACATGATCTTCTCTAATCTTATTTACTTGTAAATCTAAATTTTTAAATTGGTTTCAATATTACTAATTTCAAAATCAGATAATATAGGTGAATTTGTTTTACTTAATACATTAATATGAGATTGTTTTGAGGTAGATGTTGTATTGATAATACTTAGTTTTTCTAATTTATTACATATTTGTTCTAATAAATTATTTTTGTTTTTAGAAAAAATAATTTTTAGATGAGATGAGATTTCATGGAGAATAAATAAATGAGTTTCTTTTACTCCTTTAATAGTAGGATTAATAGAAGATATTTGTGTTTCAATTCTTTATAATTGTTTACTCATGATTTTTAGATATAAATTAGTATAATTGTTTTGTTGGATTATATTATCAGTGTTTTTAATTTCTACTGACTTATTATAATTTTTTTTTGGTGAGGAAATATTTGAGTATTCATTTGATTGTATTTAATGGCTTTAAAATGAGGATATTCTTCATAAACAATTTGATTATTTTCTTCTTTAATCCATTGATTAGTAGTCCTATTTATAGTTGATAATTAGTTTGATTTATAAATTTCAAACCATGTAAAGAAAAGTATATTAATTTGTATTCCTTCTAAATACTCGTAACATTTTTCTTGAATATAATATCTTTCTATTTTATTAAAAGTTGAGAAAAATGCTACACTTTTCTGAATATTTTCTTCCTTCATATACTCCTGTTTGAGATATTCTTTATTAATTTTAAATTCTTCTTTACTTAGAGTATATATTTGGGCATCATTTTCAAATACTTGTGAATATGTTGTAGAAAAATGTTCTTTTTAGGGTTATGAGAGGTGGATGCCTTATCCGGATGATTAACAGTATATAATGGTGTATTAATAATATTTTCAGGAATAATTTTCTGAATCTATGTATCTAGATTTTGTGATCTGTTGTCAAAATTTTGAGATTTATTTTGAAAAATTGATGTAAGAACAGATCTGGGTATATTATAACTAGAATGTGCTGGAGAAGAATAATATGATAAAGATCTTCTAAAAGGTTGAAAGGTAATTTGGACTGTTTCATTCTTTTTTTAATCTGTATATTCGATATCATCTTTAGAATTATTTTCTATTTTAAGTAATGTAATAATATTTTCTAATTGCCATTCATTAGGGAGGATAATTTGATTCCAATTAATTTGTTTAGGAATTTGTACACTAGAATTTTGTGTACTAGATTGTAATAATAAAGTATATCATTTTGGACTAATAATAAGAGCTTGTGGTTCTAATGTTGTTTTCATTAATTTATAATAGATCATATATATTACTGTTAAAAGATGTGATCCGTTCATTATATGATAACCATTTGTTTTAATATTTAATGTTAAAGCGTGTAAGAAATTAATATCGAATAATGAAATAGAATAATTGAAATAACAATTAAAATAAACTGGACATTGGAACAAGCTTGATTCTACCATGCCAAGTAATGAATCATGAAAATTATAGTGTCTTCCATCTCTTAAACAGAGTAATACTGATATGTTTAATCCATTTATAGTGAGTGGTTTAAAAGTTACTTGTACTAATCCAATATGTATAAAAGAATATTTATGTTTTTTGTGATGTTTGATAGCTTTTTTTGTTAATAGTTATAATGATTCATAATCATTATTTAAGCTAATAGTTTTTCTACTGTTTTAATAGTATAATTAGTAAAAAATGATAATTTAGAAGAAAAAGTAGAATGTTTATATATTTGATTTTTTGGAACATTAGAAATTATCAAATCTTGTAAATTTCTTTCTATATCTATTATACTATAATCCTCTTGATTGATGTTATTAGTTTCTATAGGACTACTAGTAATGGATTCATCAGATTTAAATAAAGAGTTCATTAAGACAGGCTTTATAGCAAAGATTTCCTATATTAAAAAAGAAATAAGTAGATTAAGAACTTGAGGGAACACCACTGGGACCACCCTTAAAGCTTTCCAGCATAAATGGGCTAACTAACGGATTTTCCTGACTTACCAATACAAGTCTCCCAATATATTTCATTTTCTTTTTTTATGGGTAATTTAATATAATATATTAGATCTATTTTATAATTATAATAATTAAAACTTTAAATAGATATGAGTAATCATACGATTGAGCTACAATAAGATTAATCGTATTTTTTCTTTACTTGAAAAGTAATAATAAAATTATGCAAAATTTATGTGTAGGAAAGTTAAAGAAACAAATAATGGAAAATAACTACTACAAAATTAAAATATTTTTTTTTATTTCTTTATAGAATTAGTAATCAACTCCATTTGAAAAAATGTGGATATATATATATAGAGTAATGATAGTTGCAGTCTTGAGTGTGCAAGCGTCGCGCAATCACTCTGAAAAAAGAGAATAAATACGGGATCCACATGAAAAAAATAATTTTTTAATAGTAGACTCTACTTTTTTTTAAAGCGACTGTACGATAATTGTACACTCTATAACTGTATGTAGCATTACTCATATATATATATATATATATATGTATATATATATATATATAATGCACTTGTGATACAAAAAAAAATGCATTCCAGCTGAAGTAGAGTATTTTCTTTTTGAAGGTGGCCATCAAATAGGAAACGAAGAACATAGGTGGCCCAGTCTAATTTGCTATAGGTTGACATAATCCAGCTTTAGATTTAGACACTTTAACTTATTCGTAATGATGATTAATGTTTTTTTTTTTTATTCATTTTTTGACATGCATAAAATTTAAAACCGCCTATCTTGTAAGAAATGGATGTTTGGGCTGTAAAATGCATATATACCCCATGGGCCAATTACTTTTTCTCAAGGTAGTTCGATGGGCCACGTTGAAATGAACTCTTCATGCGATGAACTCATTGTAATTGAAGTCAAAAAGTCCACTAAGCATTTCAGGCCTCACCTTGCTCGGGACTACTTTTGAAGTAGTAATGGGGGAGACTCTGACTAATTGACGGAGACGGAAATTCATGAATGGTAGATTACTGGATTTCAATATTTAATTTAATTTTGTTGTTAGTTTGTTTTCTTTCTCTAATACTAGAGTTTTTGGTTTTCATCTACTTGTGAAAATTCTATAAATTAAAGAGATGTCTTGTTAATAAGAAAAAAACATAAAAAGCATTCAACTGGACATACGTGCCTAGGCACGTAATATCTTCTACAAGTATGTGTATGTATGTATATATATATATACACACACATATATATATATATGTATGAGCAATGCTACACAACCTTTCCAATCTCCACACACCATATTTTTTAAAAATTTAAAAATTTTAATTTTTTTTTGAGTTTATTCTTTTTAAACTAATTCTATTCTTCTATTCATTATTCATATATTAAATATTTGATAAAATAATAAAAATTAAAAAAAGTGTGGTGTGTGGAAGTTGTGTATATTTTTTTCTATATATATATATAGAAAAAATATGTTCATTATCCTAACTTCTATCATCCTCCCATAATCCCATAATGTTGCATTAGATGATACGTTCACAAATGAAATATAATAAATAATCTTCAATTATCTAATGCCACATCATAGGATAATGGGAGGATGATGAAAGTTAGAATGATGAGTAGCATTAGTCGTGTATATATATAGCGAGATATTGTTTATCGCCAAATCATTATTTTATTATAAAATCATGTCTCCTCAACCGAAACATTTTATTTCTCTCGTGAATTCGTTTTTTTCAAAACCCTTCACTTTCTCTCCCTTTCTCCCTCGCCAAACACCCCCTTAATTTTTTCTCCCTGTTTATCTCTTCTCTTCTATTTCTCATCGATTGTCTCTTTGGCTTGACACTCCATCTCTCCCCTTCTCTTCATTTTTTCAAGTTCTCTTACTGTTTTCGTTACCCCAAGGTTGTCGAAGTAGGGAATCTAATACTAGAAGAAGGAGCAGTCGATTTGTAAGAGAAAATCGATTTTAATCAACTGGCCATACCTCAATTAGAGTTCTATAGTGCTTCACATAAAGTAATCAACTCCCATCTTTTATTTTTTTTCGATTTTTAATTTTATTGTTTAGTTTTGGTTTTGGCTTGATCTAGTCTCCATCATGTTTGGTTGTGAGTGGGGTCTTAAATAATGGGTCTTCTATAATGTTTGAAATCATCTTTTTCTACTTTTGGCCGTTTAGCAACCACTTAGGCCTCAAAAGTCAAGAGTCACACGATAAACTAATATTGACAATGTCAATTTATCAAATAATATAGATGACTAAACAATTGGCAGGTATATGGCAATTTGTCTCAATTATATTCAATGATCCTTTAGCCACTTATGGTTAGATATATGCTTCATTACTTTATACGCTATGTATACTTTCAAGTATGGTAAAATGAAGAATTCCCAATCTCACTTTTTTATTTTTTAATTTTTTTAACTTATTGTAAGCTGTTTCCTGAATAACAAAGTTAATAAGAACTTTCTGTTGTCAACTTATTGGAAAAAAAGACTTTCTGTATAGATGTTTTGTTTTTATGAACTGTTTTGATGAAGTTGGTGGAAACTGTTATAGACTTTCAATGCTGCTACTGAAACACGTTGGTACTGTTTTATGGATTGTTGGTGGAAATTGTGGAAATCTGTACTGTTTTATGAATTGTTGGTGGAAATGAAGTTTTAATTATCCCAGTCGGGTTAAGTTGTATTTGCAATATTAAAAAATTAAAAAAATTACAATATATAATATAATATTATTATTTTGATTTTGGGATGACTAGTCCAATGTGGATCACTATTTCTATTGGTTTGGACTTTAGCCAAAAACTCTAGTTTTAGTCAAAATTTAGACTTGGTAATAACTAGGCCAATGTCTTTAAAATTTAAAGAAATGTAGATAAAATCATATATATTAGCTTCAGCAAAATGTAAAAACTTGAACTTTGAGCTACAGTGATTTTATGTATATCTTCAAATTTGAAAATGTATTGTTTATCATCAAAAGTAATATTTTATTATAAAAACTAAAGCCAACTTTTTTCTTGCATAAACTTAGTACAGTTTTATAATAGTTTGTTTTTTTTAAATAATAACCCAATTAAACTTGTATAGGGTTAATACTATAATGTTATATCTACAGTAATTTATTTGTTATAATAATATAATATAATATTATTAGCTCAAAAATATGATGCTCCCATCTAATTTCAGGCTAGTAAAAAAGTTGCCGATGTTATTTAAGATGTCTTCCGTTTAATTTTTTATTATTAATCGTTAGATTTATTTTGAATAGTATAATTGTAAAATATGAAAAAAAATTAAAAATATTATTATTAAAAAAATAATATTATATTATTATTTTGATAAATCTAATAATTAATTTAATGTAAAGTTATGAATATAAAAATTTTAAAATTATGAAAAATATGTAATTTATAAAAAATTTTCATTATATTTTAAAAATAACTTTGATAAAATTAATATCAATGCTCTGTATTACCTTCTTGCGACTTGCGATCACCTCTTTCATCTCAAGTGCGTCGACTCGTGGTTACGGCTGGCATGTTTCGTGTCCGGTGTGTCGCAACTCGCCTCTAGCCGACGTGGCCGCCTAAATTTGGAGGGACCAACTTCGATCATTGACCAGGAAAACATGGGCTGATTTTTGTTTGGATGTTTTTGAAAATGCGATCTAAACAATTCATCCAAAAATAAATAAAATGATTTAACGTGTAAATTTGATCCGATTATTATTATTATTATTAGAAATTATAGTTACAATATATAATAAGGTATAATTATTTTAAAAAAATAATAAATAAAAAATCTATACAAAATAAATTTATATTTTTTTTTTCTTTTTTTAGCAAAACGATTCCCCAGCATTTACGATCACGATTGCATTTTCTTATTATTAAATGCAGTGATGCACAATTGAAGATAAGGGTTACCAAATAGTACCACTGGTCCTGCTAGTGCTCGCCTACCTTCTTTCTTTTCCCTTCGTACAAGCACACTCTTCGCCCGCTAGGAATATGGCGACGGTGGCTACCACCGCACCGCCACCAGCACCGCTTGGACTGCTTAACTTCGACTCCCTAGTTCACATAGACATGTCCACACTCTCCCAATCCGAGCTCCGCTCCCTCTCCCTCTGCTCCCCCTCCGCCTTCGATCTTCGCCACCCTTCCCAATTCCTTCCCCCCAAAATCGACCGCTCCATTTTCAACGAATCCGCAGGGTCCCGCCGCCAGACCTACTCCAGCCCCTCCAATTCCACCCCCACCGCCGGCCACCGTCGCAGAGTCGCGGGGCTTCTCCCCACGATCAAGCTCCCCACCGTCCTCTCTGATGATCCCGAACGGGTCGAGGACCGTCACATCATCAGCCACCTCAAGCATTTCCTTGACCAAGATCCCCGTTTCGACCACTTCGACCTAACCTTGCCGTCTATATCGTCCCTTTTCGTTAGCACGAATCACGAAGAGGCGGAGCCAGACAAAACGGTCAGTTTCGGCGGGGAGAGGAAGAGGAAGAGGGGGAGGAAGCCGAAAATGAAGGTGCTGCAGTTGGAGGAGGGGTATGGGAGGGGTGTAATGGACGTTGTTAATAGGAACGGTGTGGCGGTGGATCTTGCGGCGTTGGCAAATTTGGAAGACCCGTATGGAGAAGAATTGAGGAGGAGGACTCTTGGGATGGAGAGGGAGGATGAGTTGCTGGGGTTTATGAGAGAATTGGGTGGGCAATGGGGGAGTAGGAGGAAGAAGAGGAAGATTGTGGAGGCTGGCGTGTTCGGTGATGCCTTGCCGGTCGGATGGAAGCTACTACTGGGGATCAAGAGGAGAGACGGGCGCGCCTCAATTTACTGCCGCAGATATATAAGGTCAGGTGATTTTTCTGTTTCTGTTTCAACTTTCGGGTTCTCTGCCCCCCCTTTTTTTATAATTGGCTTCTCTGTCCGTTTGATTTCTGGGAAATTAGTGGAGTTATGTGATTTCTGTGTTCCTATACTTAATTTGGCAATATTTTCTAATTATTTAGCTTCGCTTAATATTAGTTTATAATGTTGAGGTAGTGACATTAGTTCGATCTTGAAATGGTTTGCACGATGAATTTATGAGTACTTATCTAGGAAGAAGATGAACTGGAAAATGCCTGTTAATTATTGATGTTGACGGTTTTAGACCAGTATTTCTGCTTTGATTGTAAAGCTGTGGAAGTTGGGGTTCATTCAAATTGTGCTTAGGGACATTTACTTGTGATTGGGTTTCTGAGTGGTGATTTAGGCCCTGTTTGGATACAAGAAGCGTAGCATCTCATCTCGTCTCATCTTATCATTACAACTTTTTCAAATTCTCACACAAAATATAATAAACAATTCGATTTTTTCAAATTTCAAAATAATAAGAATATTAAAAAATAATATTTTAACAATATTTTATTCAACTTGTAACTTTCACCTCAACTCACTATCCAAACTGCACCTTAGTGGGCAGAATGCTTAATTTAGAAGAATACCATATAATATATTTTGGATGGTAATGTAATTTTGCCATGGTTGGATGGAGGCTTATGTTAAGGCTCAAGGGGCCTGCCAGATGGCTTAATTACCTTCATATATTTTGTCAATACAAAAGGTGGTCTTCCTTATTTTGTTTCATTTTTTTTCATAGGCTGTTTGGTTGCTGGATATATATGTGGTTTAAATTTTTGACTATGAAGCTTAACGATTCTTCATTTTCAGATCTTAGTGCTCTTTTGAAGTTCTGATTGCAGCTTCTAGTGGGGGTATAATGTTCTCCCCTATGACTTTCCCCTTATTTTAATAAACTCTTTGTTTCTTATAAAAGAAATAATTGTACAACTGTTTTTAGAGGCGCATTGGTGATGATTATTCAACCAAAGCTTCACAAAGATGAGATCCATTAAAAATGTACTTAAAGCTATATGTTCTTCTTTTTGTTTCCCCCTCTTTCTATAAAAATGTTTATGCACGCAAAACTATGAATACCTCATGCACTAATCTAAATTTGTTGTTATTCATATCAGATTAGTGATACTTATTTTCTGGCAAATAATCTGAATTATAGTGATGGTATTCTGTTGGTTTTAATTGTGTCCGCAGCTAGCGGGCATTGGGGTTTGAAATGATGGGCATCCTACATTTGTTTTTGATGATGGACATTCTATATGAACTGAAAGTTAGGATACTTTATTTTGGAGTTCTTGATCTTTTTGATGGTGAAATGACTTGAGCAATGATTGTTGGTATCTCGGTTCTGGTGTTGCTATTTATTTGTCATCTGTAACATGCGTCTTTAGACTCTTCTTTCAAAACTCGGGTATGCTTGGTTGTTAAAGTGATCTCAGCCCATCTCAAACCAATTATTGATGGGACTCGCTACTTTTTCAACTTCCCATAAAAAAGTTAAAACCCATCTCAACCTACTTCACATGTTCAAACACATATCTCAACCTAATTACATTCAAACACATCTCAATAGGACCTACAAAACACTACTATTCAAAGATGTTTTTTGAAATCACCTCAGCATCCAAATGCAGCCTACAGATTTTTCGTAAATGTTAACCTTGTTGAATTTTTTCTTGTTACTGTTATGTTTATCCCCCAAAAAGAAATGCCCCCCCTTCCTTTCCCTTGCTGGGCCTTACATGTTCTCTTGAATTGATATGTTCCAGCCCTACCGGACAACAGTTTATATCCTGCAAGGATGCTGCTTCATATCTGCTGTCCTTTTTTGACCTTGGTGATGCACGATGGGCCAGTAGTCAGAAGGGTGAAAATACTCAACAGGACTTCAGATTGACTTCGGAAACTGTAAGCAATTAAATATTTGTGCTGCTGTTTGGTGCGTTTTAATGTTGTTGAATATGGTCTATGGGATGTGCAGCAGCTTGCAGGCTTCATCCAAAAGGACGAAAACCGACAGCAAGGAGTGATTTCTAGTTCAGCTCCAACCAGAATTCCTATATCTTCTGAACAGGCGAGGGAAGCAACCTTATTTGGAATGGAAAATCTTGCAGATGTCCAGATAGATGATATATTTGAATGTCACAAGTGCAGCATGACCTTTGACGAGAAGGATTCATATCTGCAGCACTTGTTGTCCTATCACCAAAGGACCACAAGAAGGTATAGACTAGGTTCTTCCGTTGGGGATGGAGTGATAATCAAAGATGGCAAGTATGAATGCCAGTTCTGCCATAAGGTATTTCTGGAAAGGCGTCGCTATAATGGTCATGTTGGGATACATGTGAGGAATTATGTGAGGAGGGTTGAAGAATTGCCTGGTCCAACAACTCTTCAAAAGGGAATTGAGCCTCCAAACAGGGATGATGTGCCTTCAAGGATCTCCAAAATGGATGCTTTGATTGAAATTGCTCAGAATTCTATTCTAGAGACTTCTACTGTCAGACCTAATGATGAATCCAATGGTGGTTCCACTTCTGATCAACCAAATTTTGTTTCCATTCAAGAAATTTCAGCTGCTAATTCCAATCATGAAATGAGTCTTGCTTCACTTAGTGAAGAGGAAATGGATGATGGTATGACTGACATAACTCTGGATCAAGATTTAAATGAGCAAGATGGTGAGCATATGATCATTGAAGAAAATATGGAGATTGATAATTCTAATGAAGCAGTTGATTCTAAAATGGATTCTTGTTTGGATGCCACAACTCTCTTACCAGCAGAAGAGAAAAATGGTCATACACCTAAAACTTCATGTGAAAAGGATGGCTTGGTGGCTATCAATGATGAAAATGATAATCCTGAGGTTGAGCAGGAGGAAGTTCCTGAAGGTCATTTACTTGATCAATTTGACAATCAGATTGTTTCTGATGCTAAGGATAACATAAATTTCTTTTGTACTAGCACTTTGGATCGTCCAACGCTTGGTGAAGTTGATAATAATACTAGCAAGCTAAAAGTTGGCTTTGGTGGCCACAACGATGGGCCAGCCAATAATATTGTGACAGAAACTGTACAGAAATCTTCTGAAGAAAATGCACTCCAGTGTGGTGTTTGTGCTCCCTTAATGTCCCCAGAGCCACCTTTGCAACATTTTCCAACATTCAATGCAACCTCTGATAAGGTATTGGGACAATGTTCTTGATCTTACTATTTGGGCGTTCAACTATATCTAAGTCTTACATTGCTTCTTTTGACCTTTTCTGTTACGTTAACAGTCTACTGTCATTTCCTTTGTGGTTTTTGTTGAATATGTTGAGTCATTGTTGTCCAGTTGTGCAATTGATGTGTCAGTCTTGAGGAATTCCAGGGATTTAATAGATTGTTCTGGGTGATTGACCAATGTGGCTAGTCTAATAATTGTTGTTGCTCAGTTAGTTTGTCCTTTTAACTGTTAGCTTGATGCCCGTGGGACTGTTTTGTCTAATGGCTTTCCCTATGTGTTCTGGTGGTTTTGAGATTATTTGTTTATGCCAAAAAGAAAGAGAGAAGAGAAGGATTCCTCTTTAAGTTGTCGTGCTGGAGTTAGCATGACATTCGATACTAGTGGTTTCCTGGTTTGCCAAAACTGCTATATATTTCGAAACATACATTTCCATAATGTAAATAAGGTTATAGGATGTGGATCATCCATGATTTCGTGTTCTGTATGCAAATTTATTAGAAATTAATTGAAAGTCAACTGCTAATTTGTGCCAAATTGACTGATACAGTTTAAGGTTTTCAAGGCAGCTTTCTCTTCTCCTCCTCAAAGTTTGTGATAGAAATGTTTAGTTGCTCTTGTTAAAGCATTGTTTCTTATTTTAGTTACAGGGAGAAGAACATTTGCAGGGTGACGGAAGGCATGACAATAGAACTGGGTTTGAGGAGCTGAGATTTGATGAAATAGAACCCAAGTATGGTTCTGCAACTGCACAAGAATCTCTTTCCATGCAAGAGGTACCCGTGATTTTGGCGTATAATGAAGAGATGGATGGGGCATATGGTTCCTCCGTCCAGTTTGGGTCTTTGGAAGAAGTCGTGTTAAATATGGCCGACGGAAATCAGGTTACAACTAACTGTGTATGGTGTGGAGTGGAGTTCAAACATGAGGCTGCGGTTGCTGAAATACAGCCAGATTCTGTTGGGTTTATGTGTCCAACCTGCAAGGCAAAAATCTCTGGGCAACTTAATGTACTTGACGGTGGCTCACCTTTGAACTCCCCTCATCTTCCACACAATTAAAAACCAGACTTGGCAGCTGCAATTTCATCAGACAGAATAGTCCTAAGTTCATTGTCATGGGCAAAACGTACAAGAGTTTAGTAGGTGGCAAGCTGCATCTCACATAGAGCATCACTCTCTGAACACGGTGAAGCTGGTTGACCCGGGGGACGCAGATCTTTCAAGTCTCTTACCCTGCATAATATTCTAATACTTTATTATATTCATAAGACATTTATTAATGTAGTTTCCCTTGAGTTGAAAGGTATAGCATCTTATCCCCTGAAATGAAATTCAACTAAAAAAAAAAAAAAAGAAATTGTTCCACTGATTCCTTTGGAGGAGGGAAACTTTATAGCCTTGCACCCAATTCAATTATCCGGACTGATTGCATGTGCGCACAAGTCTTTGTAATTAAGTTTAGTGTCTCTCCCCATTTGAAAAGTGGGTTTAGTTGAACGTGTGAAATGGCAGGGTTCTGGCCAGCTCTGGGAATCGGGAAACTTGCCCATCTATTACAATCATGTCGCAACTTTCTGATATTCTTTTCTCTTATTACTTATATAAAAGAAAAAAAAACTATCTGATGATATTCTTTCGAATAAAGGTTAAACGTTCAACCAGTGTTTACGTTTCTCGAGATATTCAAGAAACGTAATTGGGCTTAATAGGGAAATCCCGATTAATTATACATATAGACATACCGATACGCATCTTTTTAATGGCTAAAGCTTAAAGCAAACATGCATGCATATATACTCCTGCGTATTTTATGATGCCTAATCGTATCGATCTAACAGAAAGTTGAGAAAATGTTATTGTACACTACAATGACCCCAAAATCCCGAATATAGGACAAAAAATCAATGCATAGATCTTGATATCGACGAAAATATTTTTTTGACATAATTTTAATCATCTTTTTAGGGTCTTTGGTTTAGCCAATAAATAATGACGCCTCATTTTGACCGTTCATGCATTTAAATTTTTTTGACTTAGAAGTGATTATTAATATATTGATGTATTTTTTTTATTTTTTAAAAATATTTAAATATAATAAAAAAATATAAATAAAAAATAAAATTTATACTAGTGGGAACGTCCACACTAGCACTGCCCAATATATAATGAATGAGAATCGAGGAGACCCCAATAAAGGAAATAAAGAAAAAGTGGCTAAGCCTTTTCCGGCCACTGAATAAAGGGTTAGGCATCGAGTTCTTGGCCTCGTAAATGAGAGAATAAAGGGGAAAAAGGAAAAGTGAGCGGTGGTGTTTAATTGGACGCTAAGGATTTTATGCACACCCTTTGCCTATCATACGTGATAAACACACGTAACTTTTTACTATACTTTACATAATAATATTTTAAAATAATTAAGAGTATTTTTACCTTACAAAACTAATATTATTTTATAAAAATATTCTTATTTTATAATATATATTATGAAATATATTGTAGAATGTGTTGTATAGATATCATAATTACAGGTTGGCTATGTCATATTACTAAGAGATTTAAAAGACCAAAAAAAAAAAAAGAAATAAATAAAAAGTAGGAACACGCTGGCTAGCTACTATTGCATGCATTTACCTGGCCTCTGTATCTCGGAGGAGATACGCCCAATGTTCAAAGTATTAGCTAGCTTTACTGTTTAGCTTCTCGCTCCTCTCTTTTTTAGAGGTGGGCGACAGAGAAGCTCAAAGATTTTAACATTAATTGAAAGTTCCAAGATTCTTAAGTATTCTAATGGTCATCCCAAAGTTTTGTTGTTTTCTACCATGTTCATGAGAGAAATACTTTAATTATAAAAGGATTACATAAAAACAATCTTACAAACTGACGTGGCTTAATGTGGTTCGTCAGATTATAAAATTATTTTTATTATAAGGTAGATCTAATAGATCAGATGAAACCACATCAATTTGTGAGATTATTTTTATATAGTTTGTCTGTAGATGTAGCGGTACTCTATTGCAATTACTACCTTTCCTTTCGCTTTCCTTTCAAACGGAAATGTAGTAAGGCGCCTGTTGGCGTTTAGACTTCCTTCTCCTTTCATTTCTGCCAAAGTAGATCTAGAGTTTATTTTTGACAATCGGATAAAACACTAAACCCATTTTCAAATATTCATACCTTTCTTGCCGCCTAGTACTTTGAGCATATGGTCTTTTAAATGAGAAGTTGCGAGCTGATGATGCAGACAGGCATACCCAACGGTAAAGAAGTTGTCTATATACATAGGTATAGGAGATCTAAAGTAGAGGCCGCCGTTTCTTTAATTTCCGTCAAACGGAGTAGGGTTTGAGCGCATAATTTCTGCAAAGTCTCTTCATGCATGTCCTCACGAAGGGTGCCAAATAATCGACGATTCTAATTTAATATTGTAAGCTAATTAAGGGCAAAAGTAATTCCATGATCCCCGCCGCCACCAAAGGTCAGCTTTTCTCAGCCCTTGGTTTTTGATGCAGATTAATTGAAGGAAGGCTCAATCTATATAGTTCAGACTTCAGTGATCTGCTTATATATATATATATGTGTGTGTGTGTACATATATAGCTGTATATAGCATTCTGGAACTGAAATATTGTTAACCACAAAAATGGACGGAAAATCAGTCGTTATATGCAATAGGTGCAACAAACGGTACTCGGTGGCTAAGTACGCAGCAATTATTCGCTGTACAGAATGCAAAGCCGTTATACCCGGACCGGCAAGTGTGGAGCTGGGACATCAAATCCGACATGCATTATCAAAGACAAAGAGTAATCTTCATCAGTACTCATTTGGAAATGGCGGTAAATTGTTGAAGAGTACTAGGCAGTACTCAAGCAGTACTAATGTTTCTTCGCTGAATACTAAGCCGCCATACCCTACAGGTAATTCCGGTACTGAGGCACACGGAATAAAGCGCGCACTTCTTTGTGGGGTTACTTACCAGAACAAGAAATACAGCCTCAAAGGAACTGTTAATGATGTGAGGAGAATGAAACTTTTGTTGATGCAACGCTTTGGTTATCGTCGGGACTGTATTCGTATCCTCACAGGTACGTAATATTAATCACCCGTACTCTTGATCTGTTCCCTAAAATGTATATAAAAATTTGAGACAATTATTAAATGGTGGAAACAGAGATTTTGTGACATGATCAATGACACAATAAATATTCTTCTAACAACGTTATAGAAATCTGTCACATTAATTATTATAAAAATATACCTATTATTTAAACTCCTTTTTTATAGCTATTTTAGATCTTACGATAAGTAATTTGTTTATACATATTTAAGCAGTTGAGAATTCATATTACAAGATACTCCAACGATTAAGTTTTTATGCAATGGACTAATAAATTAAGTAGAGTAATGTTAGATATAGTTGAAGGATGTGTAAGTTACACGTGCTCTTTTTTTTTGTAAAAAAAAAAAAGGATCCGTAATTAAAATAAATAAATTTTTTATGTATAGGTTCCAGATCTATATCCATTTGTTTCAACATTGGATTATTATTAATAATTTTTAAAAAGTTAACATATTTATTATTGAGTCACCTAGCTAATTAAGGTGGTGCATGGCAAGTACTACCCCTTGAGGCGGGTGGAGATTCACCCTACTTGGGGTGGATCTAATTACCACCTTATGTACCAGATTTTTACTGAAGGGTGTAAATTAAAAATCTTATTTACATCATATCCTAGCTAATTGGAGTTATATTCTTCTATTATTTGGTCAAATAGAGAAAACAGAAAAGAAAGAAAATAACTTTCATTGTGTTGAATTTCTGATCTGTACAGATCATACTTCATGCATGAGAGTCTAAATATCACAGGCAAATTAGAATAATAGTACTGTATACTGATCTGCTAGCTAAAGCATAGATAACATGATGATGTCCCATAGAGTGCTTCGTGAATTTCTTAAATTGGTTCATGCATGTTTCCCAAGTACTATATAGTATGCTCTACTTTATTATATATCAAACCGCGCGTCTTCCTTAATTAATAATTCGTTGATTTTTTTCGAGTATATACAATGTTAACGTTGAAATTCACAAAACACCGTGACTTATGGAGGAATGGACGTAGCATGAGCATATATATGTTAATTAACCACATGACACACATGTGCAAGCGTATGTGTGCATGTATTTATATATAACTATTAAAAAAGCGCAAGTAGCTAGTCGTGAATTGATCATCAAAAGTTAATTAGATTTTGATGGAATAATGCAGAAGATCAAGTTGATAGTGATTTTATGCCGACAAAGAAGAATATACAAGACTCGTTGAAATGGCTTGTGGAAGGTTCGGAATCGGGAGACTCATTGGTGTTCTACTTCTCTGGACATGGCTTACGTCAACCTGATTTCAATGACGATGAGCAAGATGGGTTCGACGAAACTATCTGTCCGGTTGACTTTATGCAGGAAGGGATGATCCTTGACAACGAGATCAATTCCACCATTGTTCGTCCTCTCAAGAAGGGTATCACTCTTCATGCAATTGTCGATGCTTGTCATAGTGGAACTGTTCTTGATCTCGAGTATATATACGACCCACGCAAGTGAGTACGTACACGTATATTATTAATTTATTAATATATATATATATATATATATATATATATAGTGCCATTATTTGGAAAAAATTTAATAGATCGAACACTTCGTACGTGAAATTTTTCTAGATTTCTAATTATTAATTAGAGACAATCTTAAATTAATCATGCATGTTGGTACGTAATATTTTCGCTCGATACTTGCAACAGGGACATTTGGATTGACAACAAACCTCCATCCAAAGCAGACAAAAGTACAAGCGGTGGATTGGCGATTTGCCTGAGTGCTTGTGGAGATGATGAGATGGCTTCCGATACCTCAGTACGTAAGAGATTTGTTTTCTTAATTTCTTCTAATTATTCTTGATCTTTTCATGTTTTTCCTCCCAGAAATATTCCAATATTATATGCATGCATATATATATATATATAGTATTAATGCTAGCTAGATATAATGATCTTAGGATATGCAAGCCTTACGCACCCTTTGAAAAAAATATGAGATCTGCCATTAAAAAAATAATTTTTTCATGTAAATATTATATTTACTTACTTTTTACGAAGGAAGTACACGAGACTTCTATACTCTATGATTGTAAATATCATTTCTCATATATACATATATATAATATGGACATGTGCAAGTATGGCCAAATAAAATCTTTCAAGCATGATCAAGTACTAAATGAAAGAATGCCTTAATAATTAGCTCGTTAAATGTGATGAAAATTAATCATGAAATTGTGTTGCATGTTTAATTACTATCATTAAATATTTCCTGTTATTAATCTTCATTTACCATGCACGATATTAGACTTATATATATGCTAGAATAATACTAGATACAGTCATGAGTTGTGCAAGCGCCACATACTCTTAATTTTAAAAATATTATTTCTTTATATTTAAAACAAATTAAGATTAATATTAGTCTATCCTAAAGGCCGAAACTTGAGCCATTAATTATATTGTCATGGTTAATCTAATTAAAGTTCTCAAAAGGTAGTAACTTAATTATGATCATTTTAATTAATTTCTTATAAAATTGTGCATGCATATATATATATTTGCAGGCTTTCACCGGAAAGGAAATGACTGGTGCAATGACTTATATCTTGATCCATATTGTTGAGAATGTACCTGAAATAACATACGGAGGCCTGCTGAACCAAATGCACGAGTGTATCGAACAAGTAAATAATAAAAGATGTCTCAGTGTGCCGTGCTTACGGAAACTTTTCGGCCGCAGAAAAATAGAGGTTATCTTCCGATCCCTAGCTAGCTGGCTCGCTCTAAATAGTACGTAATTGCATGTTCTTTAGTATATATAAGAACTTGGAGATCGATCGATCGAGTAGTACATACATATATCTATATATATATATATATATTAAGAAGTAGTACTTCATAATTCCGCATGCAGCTCAAATTAATTAGCTTCATCATTTTGATTTTGATGTTTTTTCAAATTGAATAAATTAATTAAGTTGCTTGACGTCAACATAATATTAATTATTCGTACAAAAACCACAACTAAATAGTTTTCAAATTAATTAGTCTTTAGGTACTACTAAATAATTTCATGAGAGACCAGCGCTGGAAACCTTAATAACTTCACCCAGAAATCAAATCTGTATTTCTCAGTTTAACATATCATTTATTGTCAGATTATAATCACTGCATATTGGAGCCAGTTGATTATTTATAATCCTTCATGTTAATTATATATTCATTCTGGGTTGTATGGATCACGAGTACTGCAGAATCCTATGCTGTCATCGTCTCAAGAGTTCCCGGTTTACTCGAAGAAATTTTTGCTGTGAATCATATATACGTGCTGATGGGCGAAGATCAGCTAGCTAGCTGGATGCATGCATGCAGCCTTCATTGCGGCCTGATCGAGCATAAACTATTACTTTTAGCTTTTCTTAATTCTAATTTCCAGATCATGTCAGATGATCTCTGCTGAATTTTCTCGATGCACAAGTTGGATCAATAAGTAGGTTCTTCTACAACCGGTTTTTCGTGCAGAATGGGGAAAGAATAATCAAAATAAGCCGTAACGGATTGGAGGGCGGATCGGTCTATCCATCAAAGAATACATCATGTTGTAATTGATATGGTTAATTATTTATGCAATAAATCCCTGCTTTTGATTTTCTTGTTGATCATGTCATGAGTAGTACTACTATATATAATTATATATGAATAATATGATTATATATCCTAATTGGCCCCTTGACTTGCTATTTTCCCAAGAAATAAACGTACTTAAGCGTCTAAAGAGACGGACAGTACTGATCATGACCTATTAATTATTAAGGCTCATTAATTAATATTAATTGGGATGGCTTGGATATATAGTTATAAAAAATGATTGGTATACTATGAGCAGTGTTACATGTATTTATAATTTTATTTATAATTTTACGTACAAAATTCAATTTGTTAGTTTTCTTCTAAAATTTCAATTTAATAATTTTTAGCATATTAATAGCTAACACATAGAGAAATAAATTCTTTTGTAATTTTTTCTTAAATATATTTAGCATTTTTCATAGTACACTATTTATGCACTATTTAATTAACACTTTTTTTCCCATATAAATTATAAGCACTCACATGAATGGAATATATCAAAAAGAGCACTGATACACTAACAACTGGCTCACAATTATTCTACTACTTTGCAATAAAATAGTAGAAATTAGATTATATAGTCACGCGCGGTGTGTATCCAGATTCCAGTATATGTAAATTAAATGCCCCGCATGTACCTATAATTACCAATTTCCAATGCTATATAACAAGATGAAACTCTAGGGGAGGAAGGTTCTCGAGTGTTGAGAGAAATTGGAAAAATGATATTATTGATCTGAATAAAACCGTATAATGTCAAAAAGTACAAGTAAAGTAAAATACAGAGTCTATATTATGTACAAAATAATCAATTAAGTGTACATATGACACATGTATAAAATATACCATGTGATACCCCCTTTAAGATGGTGAGTAAATAGAATGTACTCCCATCTTGATGATTAAGTGGTGAAACTATTGATGACCAAAAGGCTTGGTGAGAACATCAGCAAGTTGGTGATAAGAAGCCAAATGAAAAGTCTTGATGACCCTAGCCTGAATTTTGTCACAAATGAAATGACAGTCCAACTCAATATGCTAATTTATCCTTTCATGAAAAACTGAATTGGTAGCTATGTGCAAAGCAGCTTGACTATCACAGAACAATTGAGCACTATTAGAATGTGATATACCAAAATCAGATAGAAGAGTAAGAAACTAGATAATTTCACAGATATAGCAGGAAACCAAAGAATCCCTAAAAAAAACACAATAACCACTTGTAGAGCGATGATTGTCAGGACAAGAAGCTCAATCTGAATCTACAAAAGCCTTAATGGCTAAAGAGTTAGAAGCTCGAAATAAGAGACCATGACCAATAGTACTCTTTATATACTGTAAAATTCTATAAGCTGCTATTAGATGGGGCTATCTTGGCTGAGTCATATAGTGACTGAGCCTATGCACAGAGTAAGACAAGTCTGATCGTGTGAATGTAAGGTAGAAGTCTACCAATGAGTCTACGGTAGACAGTAAGATCAGACAGTAAATCTCTTTCTTCTTTACTCAACTTCACATTTTGCTCCATGGGCAAAGAGACAGGTTTAGATGCAAGAAATTCAGCATCTTGAAAGATTTCTAAATAATACTTTTTTGGCATAAAGAAATGCCATCTGGAGACCAAGCCATCTCCAATCCAAGAAAATATTTAACTTGACCAAGGTCCTTAAGCTTGAACTTATCATCAAGCAAGGACTTCAAGTGCTTCACAAATTTTAAATCATTATTATCTATGAGAATATCATCAACATAAACGAGAAGTGCAATGAAAGAGGAACCATAGGACTTGGTAAAAAGTGAATAATCAGTTTTGGATTGCATAAACCCCAAGTCAAGAATAAAAGCTGAAAACTTAGAAAACCATTGGTGGGAAGCTTGTTTCAGACCATAAAGTGATTTGTTCAACTTACAAACCTTGGACCCCACTTTAACATGGAGTTTAAGAGGCAATTTCATATACACGTCTTCAGATAAATCCCCATGTAAAAATATATTATTAACATCAAGTTGTATAAGATGCCAACCTTTGACAATAGCAATAGCTAGCAATGTTCTAATAGTAGCCATTTTAGCTACTAGAGAAAAAGTCTCAGAATAATCCAAACCTTCCTGTTTGGTATAACCCTTGGCAACCAACCATGCCTTATAATGCTCTATAGATCCATCAGCACAATACTTAATTTTGTAAACTTATTTACAGCCTATGAATTTTTTTTCCAGGAGGTAAGGACGTAACAATCCATGTATTATTATTTTCCAAGGCTATAATCTCAGCATTCAATGCATCTCTCCAATGAGAATGCTTGACTGCTTGATTATATAACTCAGGTTTAATATTAACAGTCAAAGTAAAATATTTATGAGCAGAAGATAGAAGAGCATAAGAGAGAAAATTAGAAATATCATACTAGTTGTGTGAGAAAGGAGAAGAAGAGAAACCTATTGTAGAATCTGATGTAGAGTGTGTAGAAGAAGAAGAATTGTAATAAAAATTTTGCAAATAACCAAGTGCTCCTCTGATTCTAGTGGATCTTCGAGGAATTTCATATATTAGTGGTGAGGTGGTAAGATGAATTTCAGGGTGAACATTAGAGGAATGATCTAATGAAGAATGATCAGGAGATGAATGATCTAATGATGAATGATCATTAGATAAAGAAATATTATGACTGTGAAGAGATGAATTATCAAAAGGAGACACTATTGAAGGCACATGCAATAAATCTAATGTTGAAGATACGTAAGGAAAGGGAAGACATGTGTTAGAAGGAAGAGATGAATGAGAGGAAAAAGTTTGAGAAGTAAAAGGGAAAATATGTTCATGAAAAACAACATGTCTAGAAACAAAACATTGATTTGTTTTAAGATCAAGAAGTTTATATCCTTGATTCCAAAAGTATATCCAAGGAAAACACAGGTACGAGTTTTAGGATCAAACTTGGTATGAGATCTTTGTAGAGTGGAGGCAAAGCATTTGCAACCAAATGTCCTTAAGTGATCATATGAAAGAGAAGATTTAAACAAAAGTTCAAAGGGAGACTTGTGTTTCAAGAGAGAAGCAAGTAACCTATTAATAGTGTAGGTAGCTATTAAAACAGCATCACCCGTGAATTTAATAGGTAAGTGAGACTGAAACATCAAGGCTCTAGCTATATTAAGTATGTGCTGATGCTTTCTCTCCACAACAGAATTCTATTGTGGAGTTTCAACACAACTGTGTTGATGTAAAACACATCAAATTTACATTTATAAAGATAAACTAATGTGGCACGAGTTAAATCATCAACAATAGTAAAAAAATATCTGTAACCTTCAACAATAGAAACAGAATATGGCCTCCAAACATTACAATGAACAAGATCAAAAGGCAAATAGATTAACATTATTAGGAAAATGTATTTTTTTTTTGTTTGGCTAATGGGCAAATGATACAAGGGTTGCTTGGTACAGTCAATTTGGAAAATAAAATTATTCACAAACAGCATCCTCGAAGTAGAAGGATGACCCAGTCTATTATGCCAAAGCTCAAACAGTGAGCATTTGGATGATACAGAACGAGCATGTGAAAACAGACTATTAAAAGAACAAGCATTATATGAAGCAGGAAAAAACTGAGGTTTAGAAAGAGAAGAGCCTGGTTGCTGCAGTATATAAGTTCCTCCTTGTTGTCTATCCACTCTAATCAGTTTCCAATAGATCAGGTCTTGAATGAAACAAAGATCATATGAAAATAAAAAACAACAAGTGAGTGACTGAGTAAGCTTGCTAATAGAGATTAATTTTAATTGAATGAAGGTACACATAGAACACCATGTAAAACAAGATGTTCAGAGATACGAATAGAGCCCAAATGTGTAACAGACATAGATCAACCATTAGGAAGCTTAACAGAAGAATGTGCAGTATTAGTAACTAAGGAAAAAAAATCGATAGAATGGACCATATGATATGTGGCTCCCGTATAAAAAATCCAACAAATAGAATCAAATGAATCATATGTAGTGGAAGAAAAAACAAAGTGACTATTATCACAGATATTGTGAGGAAAAATATACCAAAAAATGATGAATTCGAAGTTACTGCATTAACAGTATGAGAAGATTCATCAGAAGTGTTTGGAGGATGAAGCATGGACAAAAGTTGTTAATACTGAGTCTCAGTTAAAGAGAAATGAGAAGCAGTCGAGGAATGATTGTCATTAAGAACAATCAAATTGGCCACAGACTGTTGCTTCGGCTTTGGTTTATAAACCGTTGGAAATCCATGCAGCTTATAATATTTTTCAACAACATGACCAGTGATTCCACAATGTTTAGACACTGGTCTTTTCTTCTTGGAGAAGGGTTTAACAGATCTGGATCCATCACTCTTAGAAACAAACACATGTAAATCAACAGATGGAAGAGGAACAACATAAATTTATCTTTGTTGTTCTACTTGTAAAACAAGAGAGAATACTTTGTCAAGAGGAGGCAAGGGCTCCATAAGCAAGATCTGAGCATGGGCAGAAGAAAAAGACTCATTAAGGCTCATTAAAAACTGTAAAATGTGCTCATGTTGAACATAAGAGTTCAACGTATGTACAACTCCACAAGAACAAGCGGGAACAGGCTTGTAATTCGCTAACTCATCCCAAAGAGCCTTCAGGCAAGTAAAATAGGTACTCACCTAAAGCTGCCATTGAGAGAGCGCAGAAATAGAATTCTGTAGTTGAAATATACAAGGACCGTTCTTATGAGAGAAATGTTCCTTAAGATCTAACCAAATCTCATGCGCAATAGTGATATATAAAATGCTAGTAGAGATATAAGAGGAAGCGAAGTTTAAAAGCTAAGAGATCACCATATTGTTGCAGCGAAGCCATGGGAGAGAAGATGATCGTTTGAAACCGAAGGTTTGAGGATAGAACTATCGACAAAACCTAACTTGTTCTTCGCCGAAAGAGACATAATCATGGAGCGAGACCAGGTATGGACCGTATGGTAGTTATCGCCGATGAGAGGCTGAGGAACAAGAACACCAGGATTGTCACTAGGATGAAGAAAGAACGAACTCGTAGCATCTTCAGAGACAGATTTGGGTGTTGGCGCCATGGAAAAATACGTCTGATACCATTAGGGGTGATAGACGGTCGGTCCGAACTGAATGGATCGACCGTTTCGGTCTGGACCGGACCGGACCGAGACTGAGACCGGTTGATCTCGGTCCATGTTTTAGAGGACCGAAAGGTTTCGGTCCAATCCACGGTCCAGGATTTTTCCACCCCGGACCGGACCGAATGAAAAATAAAAATAAAAAAAATATTTTATATATATTATTTATATAATAATTGTACAATTAACAATATAAAATTTTAAATATGTTATTAATACTTGTTAATATTTTATAAATTAACAATATTATATATATATATATCTTCATCTAACCTATCACTATTGACAATATAAAATTTTAAATATGTTATTACCATTTGTTAATATTCTATCAATTAACTAATATATAATATCAATTAGTTAATTATATAGTAATTATATAAATTAATAAAATTTTCATCTAATTTATTATCATTGACCTTATAAAATATTTTTATTGAGTTTGTTACATAATCCACATTAATAAGTCACTTAGTTTAATTTAGTATTGTAAATAAAAAAAAAATTTATTAATTGATTTAAAAAAAGAAAAAAATAATTAGGCCGGACGAAATGGACTGACCGGACCGGTAGACTGGACCGATAGCTATCGGTCCGGTCCGATCCCTAAGGGTGTTCGGTCCGGTCTGGTCTGAAAAAAATGATGGACCGAAAATGTTCAGTCTATTGCCGGACCGGACCGAACCAGACCGGGTCGACCGATTTGCACCCTTAGATACAAGGGCGGAACTAGGATTTGGTGTCTGGGGGGCGATCGGCAAAGTGTGCGGTATATGTCAGCATAAGTAATATGTAATTTTTGCACGTGACTATATAAAAAAAAATCATACGTCATAAAATTATACAATTTTTCTTGATTTACTCATATTTTTCTAAGCTTTAAGAAAAATTTATAGATTAAGAATAAACCTGAAAAAGTATCTAAAAATATAAAAGTCGTTAGATTTTTTATTGTATAATTGTATTACTATTAATAAGTGAATAAAAAAAAGCATGTGAATAACTAATAAATTTTTCACAAAAGAAAATAAATTCTTCACATACTCTCTCTATCTCTCTAGAAACGGTTCATCAATCATTTAGCTAGATAAATTTGCTACCTCTCATATGCAAGAATCTTCCAGATTTATTTTAACTATTAGATAAACTCTCTTGAAACTTCTAACTAGTTAATTAATTAATATGTAGTTAAAAGCATCTCAAATGTTGTAAAGGAATATTATGTACAGGTGATAGGTAAGAAATTTAACGAAGTTGAGAATGACCCAAATGAAAATAAAAAATAAAAAAATCGTGTAACTATATATGTAAGCTCAGAAAGACAAGAAAAACTTATATGATATCATTAATATGAAACTAAACAAACTGAACAATGCACACCAAAGGCAAATAAAGAGAGATAGATATGTCAAATCAAGATTATTATGTTAATGGACTTAAAGATATTTGAGTGATATATTTTATGTTTGAGTGTTGGGGGGTAATCTTAAATATTTTAAAAATATTTACACTTAAAATAATAACTATATGATATATAAGATTAATTTTTAAAATTTTTAGAGGGCAGTAGCCCCCAACCTACAACATAGTTCCGCCCCTACTTAGATACCATAACAAGATAAAACCCTAGAAGATCTAGGAAGGTTCTCAAGTATTGAGAGAAATTAGGAAAATGATATTATTGATCTGAATAAAACTGTACAATGTCAAAAAGTAAAAGTAAATTAAAGTAAAATATAGAGTATTTATATTATGTACAAAATAATCAAGGACAGTGCTACAGTCACCGCTCATTTCTCCCGTTCCCTCTTCCCGCTGTACGTGGCATGCCACGTTGTTTAAAACGTTTTGTTAGACAAAGAAAAGAAAAGACACGGATAAGCTCTCCCGCCCAACCCACCCCCCCCCCCTTCCCTCCCCTGCTCTTTCACGTTCAGAAGTGAAAATCTCAAACGAAGATATTCAGAGCTTTGAGTTAGACTGAAGACCTCGACCGTGTTTTAAAACCAAGAAAGCTAGCCATTTTCTTTCCGCCGCCGTCTTCCTGCTCTCGTCCGTCCAACCTCCAATCCGTGAGGTACATTTCCTAATTTTTTTCCTGGTTTGGTGATTGACTGAGAGAGCATTCAGCTCTGTTACTGTTATGTGATATTGGGACAAGCTCTGGTTTTTTTTTTTTGAATGAAAATCCTATGATGCATGTGATAACAGAGCACGGTGCAGTTTGTTTATTCATGCTTAAAGGTAAAACCTATGAACTGGAAGATCATTGGATTTTTCCTGTAAAACTAGAAATTAGTACTATTTAAAATATCCAAAAATAGCTAAAAGGGGCATTGAAGGAAAGCATGCTGAGCTGAGTCGACACTTGATGATTTTTCAGCTTTTAATCTGTTCAGTTGCGGATTGGGGAATGAAAAACCTGACTATTATCTCTTGGATTTGATTACACATCCCAAGGGGTTGTTACTTTCATAATTTACACTGGATGAATATTCTCTCTAGGAACTAAAAGAGAAATTTCTTGTGGGGATGCAATTGAGGAAAAATAGATAAAAGAATGAAAGCATGACCTGCCGTTGATTTCCAACACACACAACTAAATTATATAATGGAGAATTTAATTTTCTTATGTTGGGAGGGAGATGATAGCCATCAGCTAGGTGTTCATGTATTGAACTATTAAGGCTAACTACCCGATACCCAGTTATCAAGGCCAATGACAACATTAAGCTGAACTTGGAACCCAACAAAATTGTATATTTTCATCAAGTTTGATGTTGGGAATGTTGTCATGGTGACTGATGGAAGCAAAAGGGAAGCTTTGAAACAGTTCACATATAGGATGCCCTTGGTCATGAGTTCACTTTTGCTTGAAGGCCAACCTATCACTGCTGCTTTATCAGTATTATTTATCAATTATAGTTTTAGAGCATTACCCAGGTGGAGTTCACTTTTGCTATTTGATCATCCTTTCATGAGGTCATGCCTGGATTCATGTTTTTTCCTTAATTTTGCAATACCGGGTTTTGAGTTGCAATATCTTGATTTTCTGTTTTGACATGGTTATGTGAATTTGATCCAAAAAAGAAAAAAACAAGGTAAAAGCTAGGAATGTCTTTGATTTTCTGTTCTGAATTGTCTAGTTGCAATACCTTGAGTTGCAATACCTTCCAAGAGTGTATAGTGTACATGTTCAGGAATGCTACAAGCCTAAAAACAATGTAAAAAGCTTTAAAGCAAAGTAAAAAGTCCCATTTTAATTTTTGCATAGTGTTATTTTTTCGGTACTAGTGCATTGATGCTCAAGTGAAGTTTTATGGAACCAACAGCTATATATATATATATATATATATATATATATATATGTACAACTCTGTTTAACTCTTCTTCCACAAACATGCATCCTGCTCAAGTGTTATTTTAGCTGATGTCTGCAATTACATGCACATGTATATATATATATATATAAAATAGATGTTTATATATATTATGGAACCAATAGCTATATATATATATATATGTACAACTCTGTTTAACTCTTCTTCCACAAACATGCATCCTGCTTTTATATATATAGCTATTGGTTCCATAATATATATAAACATCCTGCTTTTGAAATATCTAAGGAGGCGGTTGATATTTATAGGAGAAGTGAGAATTCACTTCTGTGACATTGGCTCGAGCGAACGTCGAGCGAACCTACGACACAAGCACTGTTCCATCAGAATTCAAGCCATCTCATAACAATTCCAACTTATTCTGACCCTATATCTTTTTGTATCATTGTAGGCAATTCAAACGGATGTACAATGGATGCCAACACAGATTGTACTTCAGCTAATGAGTGTGATGAGGTTGTTGAGGATACAAACATTGAATGTGATGAAACTATTGAACAACCTATGGTTGGAATGAACTTTTCATCTGTAGAAGAAGTTTGGTCTTATTATAAGAAGGTTGGTAAGCAGACGGGCTTTGGAGTGTGTAAAAGGAATTCTAGACAAGATGACGATGGGAATGTCAGATGGATTTGCTTGGCATGTGTGCGTGGAGGCACGTCAAAGAGTAAGGCTGCCAACATTTTGAAACCAAGACAAACAGAGAAGATAGGATGTATGGCGAGGATTAACGCGGTACTGAATGATGAAGGTGGATATACCCTATCTAAAGTGATCTTGGATCATACACATGTTTGCAGTCCGAAAAAGGCAAGGCATTTTAGATGCTTTAAGAAGGTTGATGCTCGTGTGGCGAAGAGACTTGAAATAAATGATGAGGCGGGAATAAGATTGTCAAAAAATTTCAAGGCTGTGGTTGTTGAGGCGGGGGGGTACGAGAATGTGCCATTCGGGGAGAATGAGTGTCGAAACTACATTGAGAAAGCTAGACAACTTCGCCTTGGGGTTGGAGGTTCTACAGCTCTATGTAACTATTTCCAAGATATGCAAAAAAGAAATCCGGATTTTTTTTATAAAATAGACATTGACAATGACATGAGGTTAATAAATGTGTTTTGGGCAGATGCCCGCAGTAGAGCTGCATATGAATCATTCGGGGATGTCATCGTCTTTGACACAACATATTTGACTAATGTGTATAAAATGCCTTTTGCACCGTTTGTGGGTGTGAACCATCATGGTCAGTCAATTTTATTGGGGTGCGGATTGATATCCAATGAGGACGCTAATACATTCGAGTGGTTGTTTGAATCATGGTTGAAGTGTATGAATGACCAACCACCAAATGCAATCATCACAGACCAAGATAAGGCCATGAAAATTGCAATATCGAGGGTGTTTCCAACGTCTAGACATCGTTTCTGCTTGTGGCATATAATGAAAAAGCTTCCTGAAAAGTTTGGATCACATTCTCGATATGAGGAAATCAAGAGTACTCTGCATAGGTGCATTTATGACTCTTTGAGTGAGCTTGAATTTGAATCACAGTGGCTTGATATGCTCGATACCTATGATCTGCATGAGAATGCATGGTTGGTATCATTATATACTGATCGCCGTTTTTGGGTGCCGACGTATGTTAGAGACACATTTTGGGCAGGTATGTCAACTACACAGCGGAGTGAAGGCATGAATGCATTTTTTGATGATTACGTTAACTCTAAAACAACTTTGAAACAATTTGTTGAGCAGTATGATTCAGCCCTTAAGAGGAAGGTAGAGAATGAAACAATTGCGGATTTTAATTCATTTAACACGGAGATTCCGTGCATCACTCGCTATCCTCTTGAGAAGCAATTTCAAAAGGCATATACAATTGCTAAATTTAAAGAAGTACAAGAGGAATTGCGAGGATTTCTTTATTTAACTACTTCATTATTGCGATGTGAGGGTGGTAGAAGTACATTCGAAGTTGCCGATGAGATTCAAGTTGGTGATGACTTGTTAAAGCATGCAACCTTCACTGTCAAAATTGATGAAGATCCCCTTGATGTTAAATGCAGCTGTAAGTTGTTTGAGTTTAGGGGCATATTATGCAGGCACACTCTACGTATCTTGACTCAGCTGGGTAAGCATATAGTACCTTCGAAATACATCTTAGATCGGTGGAGAAAGGATGTAAAGCGTAAATACAACTTCGTGAAAACTAGTTACGACACTAGTAGCAGCGATGATGCCCGAAGGTACGATAGGATCCAGAATTGCTTCTATGAACTGTGTTCCAATGCTTCAAAGTCCGAGAGCAGTTGTGTGAAATTGATTAATCAGATAGAACAGTTGAAGGTACAGTACCCAGGTATCGCTGATCCAGTTACTTCCACGGGGGACACGACAGTTGATCGAGATACTTGCATAAGGGGCACGACAGTTGATCCAGTTACGTCTATGGGAGGCACGACAGGTAGAGTTCTTAGTCCGTTGGTAGTTCGGAGTAAGGGAAGACCACCGTCTAAGAGAAAAGTGCATCCTGCTGAAAAGAGTCTTAAAAAATCTAGTACGAGGAGACGATTACACCACGACGAAGTTGAGGTTCATTTTTTTTTTCATGGTGTAAATAAAACATTATATTTTTTTATGATACTAATTTGATTCCAATGAACAGCGGGGTAGTCACGCTCCAGATGAATGCACTGTCAGCGACACACATCATGAGGCTCCTCAAACCCAAGTACTTTTTATCTTTCACAATTCCTAGATTTGTGATGCATATAAACAAGTTAAAAACAATGTACTTTTGATGTAGGATCAACAAAGTCAAGTTTGGACACATGCGCCGGATTTTTTTGCTACACCTTCGACTGCTACGAATTATTCTGGCATTGGATGGACTGCTCCCCCCTCACAGGTAATTCAAAGAACATTATAATGTAGAAATTGTTAGCACGGTTCATTTAATAACTCTTCTTCCACTAACAGTACACGCCTCATCAAGTATATGCGTCGAATTTATTTGGTATTGGACAGACTGCTCTTCCCTCACAGGTAATTAAAACTACATTATGATGAACATATTTTTTAACACTGTTCATTTAACAATTTTATGCTATGCCAGTATACGCCTCATCAAATATACACTATGGATTTTTTTGGTATTGGACAGACTGCTCCTCCTTCACAGGTAATTCACACTACTAATTATATTATTTTGGTATTATTTTTTTTAAAGTGTATCGCAACATTTTTTGCAAGAACTGGTCAAGTATACACTTGTGACTTTTTGTGACTTTAGGCGCAATTGAGAGGATTGCATATTTCGGAAGAGGATAATGATGCGAGAAATTAATCGTACATAATGCAGATGTGGTGATTGGAAGACGATACGCTTCTGGAAGATACCATACAGCTTTTGTATATTTTGTAATGTGGTAGCAGATTTTTGGTTCTTTTATATTTTGTATATTTTCGGAGAGACCAATGGTATATTTTGTATATTTTGGGATGAATCAATAATATATTTTGTATATTTTGGGAGGGAGCAGTTGTATATTTTGTAATGAAGGCACAGTTTTATGGTTGATTAATGAAGATAGAGGCAATATGGTCTAATTTTGGTTGATTAATGATCAGTGTCTTCTTTTAGTTTCTTCTTATTAATTTTGAAATGATTTTCAGGAAGAAAATTTGGAAGTGCAAAATATTGTGCAATAAGTAACCAACCAAGCAGAGTAACCATTTATACATTCAAATTTATACATCCTTCACTTTGTCCAATTACAAAAAGTAACCAACCTACCAACCAACCAAGCAGAGTCATATATTACATCAACGTACCAACTAACAAATTCTTTTTCAGAATTTTCCAAAAAGCATGCCTAAACAAAGTACCCACGACATTAAAATTGCTACAACTACACAATACCTCTCAAACTTTCGATTGCGCCTTTCAGTCTCTATTTCTAATCGATGTCGACTTGTTTGGATATCCATTGCAAGTTGTATCTTTTGAATTTCGGTTTTTAAACGGTTGATTCTCTTCTCGCCATATGGTGGTATTTCCGGGTCATACCAACAAAAAAACCCACAAGAATGACCAACCTGCAAAATCAACCAACATATATTACCTTACAAAAATTACCCAATTGATTTTTCAAAAATAGATAAAAGAAGCAAGTAAAAATGCAAGTAAAATAGATACCTCAAAGTTTTGGCAACTGAAAAATCGGCGACCCTCATTATCCTCTGTATGTGCGGTTCGCCGATATGCTTTAATACCACAAAAGCATATTGGGTATTCACTTTGACAAGAGTTTCTTGAGCGTGACATATTGCTAGTGCTACTACGTGCTTCAGACATTGTGTCAATATTAACAGTCTCTATTTCTAAACTACCAAATGATTGATTAGTCGCCTCATATAAATTTAAGAACCAACAAAGTATTAAACATATGGCTGTTGATTTAACAGTGGAAGTAAATAGGGACCAGAACATATACAGGAACCAACCATTTAATCTTGGAGGTTAGGGAGCCCGAAAAGTTACTCCCGTAGCAATTCCTTGTCATTTTACTTTCTAGCATTTCTTCATCCACCTTGCAGGCACTCTATTTTATCCTTCCAGAAACCACATTCCATTTTCCACTATCTAACCAATCCACAACAGCACGCAACAAGCCTAATATCCACCACTATTCAACACACAAACAAGCCTAATATCCATAACTATCCAGAGTCTTAACATAACTCACAACCAATATGCTTTATCCTTCCAGAAACCACATTCCATTTTCCACTATCTAACCAATGCACAACAGCACGCAACAAGCCTAATATCCACCACTATTCAGCACACAAACAAGCCTAATATCCACAACTATCCAGAGTCTTAACACAACTCACAACCAATATTTCAAACCAATATTTACAACAAATATTTCAACCAATATTACAACCAACTAAATTTACAATCAATAAATTCACAACCAATATTTCAAACCAATATTTACAACCAATAATTAATCAAATTTATTGTTAGCAGAAATAGAATGGGTAATGTCCTTACCCGAAACCAGATGTGAAAATGGTGAGTCGACGGAAGCTTGAAGCGGAGGAGACTGAATTGCCCTTTCCGGAAGGGTGGGTTTCTCGAACTGTGATAGAGGCTTGAAGGAGAGGCGACGGGAAGACAGAAATTTTTCGAAATGGGTCTCTTTAAGGGGGATGGGTTTCTCGGAAGAAGGCAGGTTGAAGATAAAATATAGAGCACGGGATGGGTTCGATCTCGAAATGGGAAATGGAGGAAAATACCTAGAGCTCTCAGCAGGTTGAAGATGAAGATTAAATGGTGGGTGTGGGCTGCCGTCGATCTCTCAGAAAGAAGACTGAAGATGAGATGAGGGATGGGTCTCAGAGGGAACGGCTAGCCAAGTTGAAGATGAATGCCTGCAATCTCAATGCTGCGTAGGTGCGAAGAAGACGGAATATTGGGATGGGTTCGATCTCGATGGGTCTCAGAGGGAACGGCTAGCCAGGTTGAAGATGAATGCCTGCAATCTCAGAGCTGCGTAGGTGCAAAGAAGACATAATATTGTGATGGGTTCGATCTCTGAAGATGAAATGCGGGATGGGTCTTTGTGGGAACGTGAAGGAAGGAGATGCGAAGAAGATGGAGTTTAGTTTCTCAGAGGGAACGGCTAGCCAGCTGTGTTTAGTTTCTTGAGTTTTTAATTTTAAAACACCTACAACGTGGCATTCCACGTCAAGCGGGAAGAGGGAACGGGGAGAGTGAGCGGGTTCCATAGCATTTTCCAATAATCAATTAAATATATATATGACACGTGTATAAAATATACGTGATATATATCTTGTTACTATACCTTTAAAACTCTCTCTCTCTCTGATCTCTCTCTCGGTCATGCATACGTAGTACTGCGGTACTGGAAATCTCACTGCTCTAATCCTTCGAGAGCCTTTCTTGCATGAGAATATAACTTGCATGCACACTTTCCACCGTTAAATCGCGAATAAGGAATATGTTAAAAGAGAAATCATACTTGCACATGTGGGTGTATAAATATTATATAATCATTTTTAAAAAAGTAAATAAATATGAGACTTATATAAAAAGAAATTAATTTTTTAATAATAAATCTTACTCTTTTTTAAAACAATTATACGACGTTTACACATTTTATAACTATACGTAGCATTCATATTTTAATTAGTTTTTCTGAGGATAATTGCATGGTTTAGCCGCTGCATAAATGAGAATATTTAAGGAGATCACCACAGTAAAGAAAAAGCATTTAAGCTGATATTTTTTTCCGCCTCTAAATAAAGAAAGGGAAATATAGGGAATAAAGTTCTTGCTTTAATGATAAAAGTACCGAGAGAATAAACGAAAAAAAGGAAGAAAAACAAGCGATCGATGGTACTGTTTGATGGGACGCGCGCTTATAAGGTTTGCGCCCTGGACAATGCTACAGCCCCGCTGGGAGCTGACGCTTGGGTATAGCATTTCAAGTTTTTTTTTAAAGTTATTTATTATATAAATTTTTTAACATTTTTACATATTTTAAAAAAATAAAATAATTTTAGAATATTATTAAAAAATACTTCTTTAATTAGAAAGTAAAAAATATCATTAAAAAATAATTTTTTAATCATGAAGTAAAATAAAAAATTATTTTTTTATTTACTTCATGATTAAGAAAATATTTTTTAATAATATTATGATTTTTTTATTTTTTTTAAATATTTAAAATTATTAACAAAATCTATATAAAATAAATTAAAAAAGAACACATAAAAAAACACACACTAATGCAAGCGGCAGCCCCCGCTGAGCAGGACGCTTAGCATTTTCCTTGCGCCATTGGTTATATATATATATATATATATTATATATATATATATATATATATATATATATATATATATATATATATATATATATTACGAGCTATAAGATTATAGAAATCCAATTTACGAAGGAATAAAAATGAAAAAAAAAATACAGCATTTACAATCAGTCCCTGAGGAGATAATAAATTAACGTAGCTTTTGGCGTCATTAAAAACTTCCCAGGAGTTTTTGGCTAAGCTTAAAAATATAAAAGGAGAGGAAGATAAACACGTAAAATGACTCATATAGAATTTGTTAAGCATTTAGTACTGTTGTCTAAAAAATCCCAATAAACAGCAACTAATATAATAAGATTCATCACTTCATATATACATTTTTCTTCCAATTGAGGCTGATCAGTACTCTTAATTAATTTTCATGTGTTTATTTGCATCTTCTTTTCTTTGATCAGGTCGGAAGGCAACAAATTAATTAGGACTTCAACATATACACGGTTTTAACTAGACAAAGTGAAAAGGATTCTTAATAGAAATCTAGTACCTACCATATTTCATCAGGATGTGGGTTAAAACTCTTGATTTTTACATTAACCCCAATAAAAAATTTACACTTACTAGAAATTTATGGTATACCAAAATAGATTGATCAGCTGCAGTACCATATTATTTAAATTTACTAAAAATCAAAACAATTTTAAAAATTAAAAATAAATAAATAAATAAATTAAAAAAAAAAAAAAAAAAAAAAAAAAACAAGGGGCGGATGGTTTGGCCGCCTCATGCGAGCTAGCGGACAAATCAACCCACATGGAGCATATTTGGCCGCCCTGCACAGGCTTCTACAAAACCACTATATATATGCAGGGTACGTATGATCTAGCTAGCTGAGTAATGATACACACACAAAACTCTTCACAATACCTTTCATAACACATGATGTAAAGTAAAGATATTTTTATAAAGTGATGTTACTTTTATATGGTATTTCACAATAATACCCTTTATTTTAAAACATAATTGTGAAATATAATGTAAAAAATATTGTGTTTTTATATTTTTCATTTAATAAAAATTGGTACGTCAAGATAATTTTAACGTACATTATATTATAGTATTTTAATGTTATCTGATCATTAACGTTATATTTTTTTTAAGTAAAACTCTTCTTAATTAATATCCTACCCATCCAAAGCATTGATGTATTTTTACAAATTTTGAAAAAGTAAAATTATAAATCGCTCGAATTAAAGTCGGATAACCTACAATATTCTTCAATACTATTGATCTTTTGGAATTTGCGAGATGAGGAAATGGTCCTTTTTTTTCGAAAAAGAGGAAATGGTCTTTAACTGTGAATTAAGGCGCGCGGCGATGATGCAAATTATAAGCATTAATATTCCTAGTAATCTATATAAATATTAGTTAAAAGGAGCCTAGGTGAAATGCTCGGCCGCTCCGCGCGCCATTTATAAAGTCAAAACCAAGTATATTAGTATTTAATTTGAACGGTGCAAATTAATTATCGATATTAATATTTATAATATAATAAGCCAAAAAGGTGAAAAGTGGCTCCGCGCGCGATCCCAGTCAAAACGTCCGCTAGCTCTTCTCCGCCGTTGGTAATTTGATGCAAATTCAATGCCTGAATGCTCAATATATGTGCGCGCGCGCGCATAGTACTGCATGTATATAAAGTTGTGTCCTTAATGTGTGTGTATATAACTATATATATATATATATATATAGAGAGAGAGAGAGAGAGAGAGAGAGCGCATTGATCTGGACCGAAATTATTACACAAAAAAAGGAGGGAATTAGAGTAGTTATATGCAGTGGATGCAACGCACAAACAAGTAAGCAAATTAAGCTAGCTGCAGGCCGGCTAGGTGACATTAATTCGTTGCTTAGCGGCCTTAGCATGCATATTGCATATATATGGACAGCCAGTACTACAAGAATGGGCAGTGGAGCTACTGCGCGCGCGCGCGGAAGAGGGATATATCGAGGAGCGCATGCATATATACAAGCATGCAGTACTTGATCTTAATTCGTGGGTGCGGGGTTACTTACCAGAACAAGATATCAATACAACCTCAAAGAAATATTATATATTAACGACGACGTCATGATGGTGATCATCAGAAGATCAACATGAAAATCTGTTGGTTCAGACCCTTTTGCATGGTTGTCATCCGGCCGGCGTGTATTCGCGTCCTCACAGGTAATTTACATATATACCACTTGTGATGGATCGATGATGATCATTTCATCACTCATGTCTTATGATCATAATTGAGCATACGCAAAATATATATTATCAGTTTTTTATTTGTCACGTAGGAAAAAGCTACGACGTCTTTGTTTATTTATTAATGTTTTAAGATGAATATTCCTTACAAATATGTATATATATATTTAATTAACAGAGTAATTAGTTTTCTCTATTTATGAGAACATCGATCAAACTACCTTTACATTCGATATACCCTTTGCACAAGAATATTATATATAATGATATTGCAAATTGAATCTAATTAACTACTACTAATTACTCGTGATTATTTTTTCTGTACGTACAAAAAAAAGGTTTCAAAATTTTTTATTTTTTATTTTTTAAATTATTGCTATATATGCATGTACAGTACTAGCCAAGACGAAACCAAGGAAGACCTCTCTGGTTGGCTTGAACTAGCTAGCTAGGGGACATGGCCCCTGGGTGCCTCGATGATCCGTACTTGCACTGCATACATACTGATATCAGGCAGCAGGATTTTCTGGCAAATTAATTAATCCATGCATATTATTCGTTCCTCTTAGCAACAAGAAGAGCGTACTGATGATCACTTTAGCCCATGCAACAATATATAATAAGAAATTTTCAAGAATCCTTTAAGACTTCTTGTGAAGGGTCTGGAGTCCGGATGCTCAATTCGAGTTGTACTTCTCTGACGAAACATGCCAACGAGTATATATATGATTTCAATCAAAACGAGCAATAAGATCGGTTTGACGAATTAGCTAGTTTCCCAATTGATTTTGAGGGAGCTGCTGGCCGCGCCGCACGATCCGGCCGTGAATAACATACGTGATAAATCCCACCATTGTTCGGCCGCTCAAGATCGGGTTTTGACAGTACTAGCTAGCTAGATGCAATTGTCGATGCATGTAATTAATTATTTGGCGAAACCATTCTCGATCTAGATCAGTACATATATATACAAACTAAAAAAGTCAGTTTGTATGTCACTCATAATTAATATATATATATATAAATTCTACTTATCATCTCCTAATCACATAAATATGTATGTTTAAATAGAATGATAAAAATATAATTCACATGTTGGTGTGCGGATCCTTGGGATGATTATAAATAGCATATCTCATATAAATATATATATATATATATATAGATTTCTATTTTCATTTCTTTTCATTATCATTAATATATATAATATATAATTAGTGGCTTTATAATTTACACCGATCTTAATTTATTGTGAAGTGATACCATAAAATTCTTTTGTTTTAACTTTTCTGACAAAGGCTAGCTAGCTAGCAAGTTTTTAAATTAATCCGTAATAATATAGTACTTTATATATATGTAGATACATTAAGTTTTATATATATATATATAATATCGGCATGTCCGCCTACTTTGACATTAAATATTTTGATAATATATACTATATAATTATATACATCCACACGCATCCACATTTTGATTAATTCTTCTCTGAACATGTGGATGATCACTTTTCCTAGCTATATATATATATATATATATATATATATATATATATTCATCAACTGACGAACAGAATTAATTAATAATTCTACATATATATATATTTGCTTGTTGTTTCGAGCTCAATAGCAGCTTGCCCGCCGAGCATGGACTGGTACCGTACGACGTCAGCTTGACAGCTAATTTTCGTGATCATTTTGTTTAATTTCCAGTAGAACTAGTACTGCAGAATGGTTTAAATAGTCAAATCTAGTGACCTGATCTGCGCACATTTTGTGTGAGGATCTATGGGGCCCTGGGGGAGAGTCGGAGACCAAGAGCTACCCATGCATTTCATTTCAAAAAGGATCAATCAATGGTGGACAGAGACGAATCTATGTACCCATTTCAAAAAGTTTGAGTTTACTTGAGAATATTCCCGATTTGTATCAAACTGATGATAAGTTCTATTCTATTGATCATCATCATGCAACAATGCACATCAGATCAGATCGAATCTAGGCCGGCCATGTTTTCCAAAACCGACCAGGTTGATTCCGTCCCAACTTCGCCAAAACCGACACTAAGAACAACAAAACGTGGTTGAGTTGGCCTTCACAAAGACTAGTGGATTAAAAAGTACGTATCACATGCAGTTGAAACGATGCTAGATGCCATGGATGATGGACCGGAGGAAATGGATAAAAATAGCTAGTGCGCCTACTTTCGGGGGAAAAAGATAAAACAAAAGCTAGTGCGCTAAATCAACATCTTTGAGGGATCTAATTATTTAATAGTAACTTTTGATAGGAGCAACTGAAGGTTTAGTACATCTATCTCTCAGATGCGGATATGATACATATATGAGTCGGGCTACATCTATCCCGACTCATATATGATACATATATATATATATGATACATATATGTATCAATGATACATATATGAGGGATCTGAGTGTAACCCGTTCCACTTGACCGATAGTGTATTTTATAATTTTTATTTTTTATTTTTCTATTCACATATTTTTAATATATTTAAATATTTTTAAAAAATAAAAAAATACATCAATACACTTAAAATCACTTCCTTAATTATTAAGCGAAATTTTTTCTTTTTTTTACCCTAGCGGTCAAGTTGAGTGGTCACATTTAATGGGCAAACTAACTTTTTCCTACATATATATATATATATATATATATATATATATATATATATATATTCTTTTTCCACATGCTTGCACGTTAGGAAAGGGGATCTTTGACTGCTCCAAATCATAAACTTTACGTCTTTTCCAATACTCGACTGCCTATGTATATAATATATAAGATGTTTTTATATATGTTGATTAGGCAGATTGAGATATTGCATGTCAATCTGTTAAAAAGCTAGCTATTGTTAGCGTGTCAATGTGGCTAGATATATAGCAAGATTCTCATGAATAATATATACGTGAAATTATATATATATATTTTAAGATGCTACAAATAAAATCTGTTGCTGTTCGTGGGTCTTCGTTCAAAACCCTATCCGAACTCGCTTCTAATTAATTATCACAGAAGATCAGATAAACTCCAATATCATCGTCCACGCATTAAGGAAAAAAGACCGAATGTGATTCTCCACCTTTTCCCCTAACCCTAAGTACTGTACGGATCATGCCGCCAAGATACTACCAAAAAAAAAAGGATGCGACTGGCTGCTAGGCTGTATTTAATTAGCTACGTACAAGATCATCGATGTCGATCCTATCTAGCTTGTCAGTAATTAAATTGGGTATAGCAAGCAAGCTAGCTAGATAGCGCTAGCTGTGGGCATGAAAGTGCAAATAATAATGGCAGGTAGAAGAAGAGTAGAAAAGTGTAATCGGTGTGGAACTCAACAATGGGTGCCGTATGAGACTCAAATCTTTAAGTGTGGTGAGTGCCGAGCCATCATTCAGCTTCCGAAAAAAGATAATGACCATTGGCTTAAAGTCCACGACTCAGTTTATAACCCAGGAGTTCGGTTCAGAAATGTCGTGGAAACAGCGGCGCCAGGGCTTCGGGCAATTGCAGGGAGGAAGCGAGCAGTGCTCTGTGGAGTGACCTATAAAAACAGCAATAGGCCGCTCAAAGGAAGTGTGAATGATGTTAAGTGCATGCAATACTTACTGGCTGTGAAGTTTCGTTTCCCCAAGGATTCCATACTCATCCTCACAGGTACCATGCATATATAAATAAACCAGTACTGATCATCGACTGAAATATTGAAAATTGCTCTCTTTTTTCTTTTCACTTTTAAAGGAATGTCATTTCAGAACATAAACAATTTAGGGGAAAATAATCTTTTTAAATAACGAATCAATTTTAATTCTAGTACAACATTTTTTTTAAAAGGAAGATGAAGGCCGACACGTTAATCTTGTTCATAACTACTTTTGATGAAAGAATAGTACGTACCTTTTCAACATTACAAAAATTTTAAAATCAGATTTTTTATATTAAAAAAATCAACTAAATTAAATAGTATACGGACACATTAATACTAGAATTTGAGTTACAAATTGAAATCATGTGATCAAGTGCCAAAATTATTAATATTTTAGATGCATGTTATATTACACATTAACGGATCATATAATATATATAATAACTCGGGGACGTAATTAAGTATATACGTAGAATTAAGGTGTTAGAAAGTAGGAGGCCGATAGTATATATTTTTATTTCATTCCTCTGGCCTGCATGTGCTAAAAATTCTGAACAATTACTTAATTAATTGATTGTATACAGAGGAAGAGAAGGACCCATTTAGGATCCCAACGATAAAAAACATCCGAATGGCCATGATATGGTTGGTCAAGGGGGTTCAGAGAGGTGACTCGTTGGTGTTCTACTTCTCCGGCCATGGTTCATATGTGCGTGACTATTCCAATGATGAGGAAGACGGGTATAACGAAACATTGTGTCCTGTTGATTTCGAAACCGCTGGGATGATTATTGATGATGAAATCAATGCCACCATCGTTCGGCCACTACCCAAAGGTGCCTACCTTCACGCCATTGTGGATGCCTGCCACAGTGGCACTATACTTGACCTACAACATGTGTACAGGCCGTCACAAGATCATAGCAGCTGGTACGTACGTACGTATATATGTACGTCTGATACTTGAATCATGTTTTCTATTGATCAGAAAACTCTATTTTATTTTGGTTTATGAACTTCAAGTACTTCGACCCAACTTATAATATATATATACAATATGATCATGTCGATCGATCGACCACATGCATGAGTAAAATTAAACATGATCATGATCATGAGAAGTACGATATATATATCCATTCTTGTCATGTTGATCAACTAGGGAAGGAAAAGACGGGGAATGGGAATTTCAAGAATGTAGGTCAGGTGTATATAAAGGCACCAGCGGTGGGCTGGCTATCTCCATCAGTGCCTGTAGTGATTCGCAGACCTCTGTGGACACAACTGTGAGTAACATACTACTACTTGAATCTTAATAATTTTCGTCTATATATTAATTCTCATATTAATGTGTAATAATAGAAATATTAATATGAATAATTATATATATATATATATATATATATGGTATCAGATCAAAAATTAACACGCGCAAATTAAAATTATGTAGGTTTTTCTAGCAAATATTATATTATATAATTTTATATGCTGCATATATATAATGATCTCATATATCTTTCTTATATGAGTAGTAATGCTCCATGTACTTACAGTTTACTTACATTTTTATTTACAAGACTTATTTTGTTAATTTTCTTTTGAAATTCAAATTTTGAGTTTCGAATTTTATGATTTTCAACGTATTAATAACTGATCACATGTAGAGAAATAAGTTTTTTGTAAGTTTTTCTTGAGTACATTTAGTATTTTTCTTCTTATATATATATAATTGCATTATTAATTAGGGGGTTATGACAGGCATCCCGCCGCTACATCGAACTTTTTAAAATTGTACTATATATTTGCATGATGTTATAAAATTATCTGGCCACATGCATATTCTGATCGATCGATCTAGCTTATTTTTCGTATGTTGATTTCTGTTGCTAATAATTTAATTAGTGTGTAAATTTGTGGAATTCCTTATATATATGAATATAAAAAAAAAAATTATAAATATTTTTTCATATTAATTAATGATATGACGTACGGATCGAACTCATATTAATTAATTCATATGAACAGTGTATTTGATGTGTCGACTATAACTCATACGTAAACCTGCATGCACCCAATTTCTGTTTTGCATGCAGGCTTTCACAGGGAACGTTCCGACAGGTGCCTTGACTTATAACCTCATCCAAGCCGTTGAAAAAGAACCCAGAATAACCTATGGCCGCTTGATTCATTCCATGCGCAATGCAATTCGTGAGGCTAGAAATGGAATGCATCAAAATGCAGGCTCAATTTCATCTTTCGTAAATAAATTACGCGCGCCGTTTTCACAGGTACGTACGTAGTAATGTCATTAATTAATTCAAGTGACCATTACAATAATTAATATAGCTAGCTAGCTAGTAATGGTACTTATATATAATTAAGCGCTAGATTTTAAAAACTAATGGGATTAAGAGGATAAATAGTTGATCATTGAAATTATGCACCGAAAAAAGTCGATAAATTCGTGACTCACATGAAAAAATTATTTTTTTAATGATGATCGCTACTTTTTTTAAAATAGAATACGCAGAAACTGCACGTTGCTCCAGAACTTTATATAGCATTATCCTAAATAAAAACGTCTATACGCATGATAGATACAACAATATCCTAATTATTTATAAGCTAGCTAGCTCATGAAAAGATTAGAATTACTAGATCGAAACACAAAAAATACCCACCAAAGCAACACATCGCACAGTGCCACAGCCTGCTTAACCAAGGCTAAACAGAGCCTAATTAAACATTCCTGCAATTAAATAGCCGCAAACTAATTACTACCATTATTATATATTATGCAAACACAACCTGAATCGGGAATCCATCCTGCCACAACCCAAAGCATTGGGTAAATAAAATTAATTAAGCAACAGTCCCAACAAGTTTTGATATTTCGTGATGATCATCTGAGTAATTAATTAATTAGTACTTTGTACAAAATATTTTTCTTTCTAATTTCTCCATCGATCATTTATGGATATAAAAGTCATGACATATTACATGAATTATTATTTTTATTTGCATGCAGGAACCCCAGTTGTCGTCATCGGAGAGGTTTGACGTTTCTAAGCAACAGTTTGTACTATAATATCATTACTCTACTATGATATAAAAGTCATGACATATTTCACAATATATGTTGTGAAATATATTGTAAAATGTACTAATATTCCCCGCAACTTCTCGCTGAAAAGTAATAAATTATTAGTTAGATCATGTATTTGGCAGCTTTATTGATATTCATCTGTGTCCAAATTAAAACAACGTACGTACGTACGTTTCTCCACAAATTTCTCTGGCCGGGACTCCGATCGAGCGACAAACAACTAGCTATATATATATATATTGTAATTTATTGCATGCAAATATTCGTCATTCCTCATCATCAAAATGAAGCGTACAATTAATTAATAAGGTTCATGATATAACGATCCTGATGATGAAACTTGTATATATATATATATATATATGCACTGAATATATATTATATATAATTATATATATATATATATATATATATATATATACAATTGAGAATTTAGGGCTTAGTCAGATTAATTACAATAAGATTTTGCATTTTATCGTGCGCTAGCGTAACTAGCCCTGAAAGGTTTTGTATTGGCATATATATATACACGTTGGTTTATAGGACGTTGAAGACATTGACAGCCAAGTAAATACATAGTCCTGCACATAATTATCTTCAACAATTAATATAATATGATATTTTCAAGCATATATATGGTTTATCAATGGATCATGGATGAGAAGGAACCCATGAAGGAGATCAGGTGTGGCACCAGCGAGTATAAGAGGCATGCAGGAGGTTGGGCCAGTCGGAGGTGGGGCAATGTGTGAAGTGATGGACCCAGGGTGAGGAAACCTGCTCCTGCTCCTAGTCCTGCATGCTCCAAAACCTCTATGCTGATCTCCTCCAATGCACTCTAGTCCAGCTCAGCTCTTTCTCGGATGCAGCTCAGAACCGACGTATCTGTGCCGTTGCTTGCACTGCACGGCAGCACGCGGCAGCCACGACATCAGCAAATTCATGTTTGTCTGCCTAATTTCCTGCTCTTTCTTGCTTTCTTTTTTTTCGTCCAGTACTCCCATGCATATATATCCTTGGTTTGCTTGAGCAAGAATATATGCTGCAGTTTAAGTAGATAATTTAAACTTAATAGTTTGATAATGACAGCTTGAAATTACTTAATATGATATATAATTAATTTATAAAGAAAATTAAGAAACAGATCAAAAACAAGTTTGAGATGATCATTCGCCTCAAATCATGTAAAAGGGAATTAGAATTTAAAAACTAGCTACCTTTTCTTTTTAAGGATTAATGCTCACGAAACAACGGCCATATATATATAGTAGATATTAAAAAACAAAGGAGTTCAGATACCACCATATATATATATATATATATATATATAGGAAATAATATATATATGGATCCCAACGAATTAATGATCACATTTTTTTGTTTAGTACTGTACGTGTAATTTCAATTTGCCAGCTTATAAGATTATCCCCTAATTGTTTCTCGGATGATCTGTGCATTTATCAATGAGAAGTTAAACAACCAACGAGAAGAGAAGAGAACAGAACGATGAGCTTTATCGCAAGTCATACCATCGTCATGTCATACCAATGTTTTGGTATGGTCCTTGGACCGGTTTGGGTGAAGTGGAGATTTCAGGGATCTTTAAAATGTTGTGGATTGCGGCGAGGTCTTTTTGGACCATAGATTTCAGGGCTCTTTATGCAGAGACACGTGTGTTGAACACTTAAGTCTCATAATTTGCATCATGTTCAGATAAGATAAGATGAGATGAAAAATTTATAAATAATAGTGAAATAATTTGTAAATAGTAGTAAAATAGTTTGACTTGAGATATTTCATGATATTTCGAAATATGAGAAAGAAAAAGTTGAATAAAAATATTATAAAGTTAAAATATAGTTTTTTAATATAATTTTTGTTTTGAAATTTGAAAAAACTAGATTATTTTTTTAGTTTTGTTTAGAAGTTTGGAAAAGTTGTAATAATTATGTAATAATTAAATGAAAAAGTTAAGATCTGAAATTGAAAAGTGACACCGGACAAGAAATTATGAAGATTTTTGCAAAAAGGGAAAATCCATATTATTGCATGAAAATTAATTAGGTAAGTACACAAGAATCCTGCCAAAAATTTAGACAAAATAGAAATCATAATCACTTTCATAACTTGAAATGAAATATTTCCTAAGAAGACAATAATGAACGTAAATAGAAGATTTGGGAAAAAAAAATAACTGAAATTGCACCAATCCAAGGAAGATTAAGATTTTCATGTCATATTTGCACAGATTCACCTTCTAAAGGTAGTTAGTGCAATCAATGTAAAATTTGAGCCTGGATACTCCGTATCAATTTGGGTGTGCATCAAAAAGTATTTGTACTTTAATGATAGTTGGATATTGAGATGAGATGAGATGAGACCACCTTATAAACGAGACCTTATTGGGTATTTTTTTGGAAATTGTACGAACTTTTAATTCTTTGAATTTGTACTTAATATTACTTTCTCAAATTACTTATTAATTATTAATTATGACTTCCGCCCATTGTAGAAAATTCTCCAATGCTGCCTCTGGTAGAAGTCTGGGTTGTATCTCAGTCCCATTGTGGCTGATCATCCTCTCGGACCAGCTACTGGTTATCACCTTGGTAAGCTATTAACTCACCAACTAGATAATCAAATGCAAGCCCCTCTTCAGGTAAATTCTATTTACAACTTGTTAAATATCATTTATTGGAAGATTATAAAAATTAAAAAAGTATTTAAAATTGTAGATTTCAATTTAGACTCTCGATTAAGATAAGATGTATTTAAAAGCTTCTACACCACTCTGGATTAAGATAAAATAAGATTTAAGATGTATTTGACGGCCTTTTAAAAACAAGTCAAATCTTTTTGTCAGTTTAAATGTAAGGAAATTATTGCTTATTATATCCTTACATTTAAATTGACAAACAGTTCTTCTATAGACAACTGCCGTGGGTAACCCCAACGACATCGGTTGACGTTATTAAAAAAAAATAAAATAGGCAAAAAAAATCAGCAGAAGAAAGAGAGCACTGAAACGAGCTTAGACTCGAGATTCAACCAGACCCTAAAAAATGTTCAAGGGTTCGGATCCTTAAGTCCCAAGAATTCTCATTTCCCATTTTTCAATTATTTTTGCTTGGGAGAAAAGCTCATGATCTCTCATGAAGATGCTTGCAAAGTTCCTCGGTGGAGCTACTGCAATCTGGGTCTTTTTTGAATTGCTTGAATATCACATGCTTACTCTTGTATGTCATGTACTGATTCTAGCTCTTGCAATGATGTTCCTGTGGTTCAATGCTCATATCTTTATCAAAAAGACTCCACCCCAAATCCCAGAAGTTCATCTTTCTGAGGAGCCATTCTTGCAAGTTGCTGCTACTCTGAGAATTGAAATTAACTTAAGTTTTGTAGTCTTGCATGATATTGTGACAAGAAGAGATTTGAAGAAGTTTCTCATTGTCATTGTTGGTTTTTGTGTTCTTTCAATTGTGGGTTATTTTTAAGTATTTGGTATAAATCAGCAAGAGAATTTGTGTAATTTATACAATTTGTGCATTTGGGTTGGGTGGGTTCGTTATGCTCTATTCCGTTTAGATTCTGGAAAAATTTAGATAAGCATCTGAATTAAGATTTAAACCATGGGATTCAAAATTATAACGATTCGTGGGTGTTCGTGCGTTCGTGGAGAAGACAAAGGCTAACTGTGGAGAAGTCAATATGGGCTTCATGGGCTGTAGCTTTGTGAGGTGGTGACTTTAGTGGAGAAAACGAAGACGATGGGGGGTTTCGATGAGGAGAAGACAAAGACGATGGCTTCTGACGTCGTGGGTATGAGGATTTCGATGGCGAGAAGACAAAGGATTTCAATGGAAACTCAGATGAAGGGCTTCAATGGGGCAGAATCGCAGACTATTGTGGTTGTCTTCTCAAATTAGAACAACGTCGTTCCTCATACTTGCAACCGAGCTGGGGCACCAATCGATACCGATGATCATTTCGAAGGGGACAATATTAAATGAAATTTTTAATCATTTCACAAATATCCCATATGTTATACTACATAGAACAAAGAACTGCGGAGAAAATTTTAACTTGGACCCGTTCTAGGCGTTTGCTTATAGAATTGTAAATCGACTGTAGAATCCTCATATTGTTCACAATAAGAATTGATGAGGGAAAAATAGCTTATAGAGTAGATGAGAAAAAAAGCATTGCTTGCACAGTAATGCCTGCAAGTAGCCAACATTACAAGAATGTCTTTCCTGATAATTTAGATCGAGATTACTTACAATTAAACAATATGCACAGGGCAGGAACCAAAAAAAAAAAAAATTGCAGCAATGGTAAACAGAGCTGCACAGCTTCTTTTTTTTTATCTTTTCTTTCCGCCTGTTAAGGAAGAAGGGTCTATATTCTCAGAAACCCACAATCAACTTCCATAAGTGTTATTTCCTGACCGTTAGAAAGAAGTGTTCTCTCGATTTTGTTTCTGATTGGAGAGGGTAGAGGAGGGTAGAGGAAAGGAGAGCATGTATCAACTCATCAGCTTCCCAAGTCTTTTTTCAGCAAGGCTGGCAACCTTATTCTGTGGTTCTAGAACAAGAGCATGCTTGAAATCTGCATATACACAGAAAAAGTATTATATAAGCAGGTTGAAGACTCAAAAATAACCAAATCTAATGTTTTGCGAATGTAGCATATAATTAGAGTGAACGAGCCATGTACACTGTATATTTGTGTGTCCAACTTGTGCATTATTAGATCAAAGCAACCACGTTAATTAATTAGGTCCCATAACATGTCATGGCAACAAGGCATGGAATATGTAACTACAACATGGAAGAACACAATTTGATAGGTGTGATTGATAAAGAAAGCAAACCATATCCCTATTTCAAGTTCAACAAACTCCTTTGGTTAATTATATGGGTGTTTTTAAAACAACATGCATATAAGACTGCTAGGCTCTATGTCTGTAATGAGCGGGAAACACCAAAGTATTTGAGAAAATAGGTGAAATTCATGTAATTACAGAAATTTTCAAATTTCTTTCTTTTAAAAAAGTAACAATAGCTATTAAAATATGAAGGGGAAAAACGATGGTTTTTGTTTGGTAATTCCCATGATGCAATTGGAGCTTGTAATTAGAAAAGGAGCTTTAGATAATCTTTTGTGGCTCTGGAGGCAACTTGATCAATGCATTATTATTTCAAGAGAAGCTCCTATCAAAATTCACTATGAATCTTTGGGCACCTATATTGAGATAAGATTAGTGAGCACTATCCAAGATAACCTTATCTTGCAATTTTCGATGACCGTGCAGATTGAAGCTCATTTTGATCAGTCATTGAGTTTTCAATCCTTGAAAGGAAGATGCTCAACAGGATACATACAAAATCACCGTAGCATTCCCTAGACCTAGAAAAGCTGCAGCTTATTGCAAACAAAATGAACATTTATGTATACAGCATAAAATCAGGATTCTTACCTTTAGCAGCCTCTTTGTAACGGAAAAGCAATTCTCTAGCTGTTCCACGCCTTAGATATGCCTTCACATTCTGCACAGAAACAATAAAACATTACGCATGTTCTATATGCATGCACATCTCACATTCCCTTGTGCTACCATGCAGGACATGATGCAAAAATCCCGTGCAATGCTTCATATTTTTAGTTACTCAGAAGTCAGCATCTTCATGCATATTTAAACCTCCACATGCACCCAAACAATACAGTAGAGAAGACAAAGATAACTACGGGCCAATTATCTAAAGCATAATAGGACCCAATTCCTGATACTACGGCCAGTGGCTAAAAAAGTTAAATAAAAATATGTAGATATAATGAAAATGTCCTTAAAATAAGCTCATCCGCTCACCTTCTTATCATGTAATATTGCCTTACTGCAGTCCTCTTCAGCTTGTTGAAAACTGAATATAATGAGAACAACATATATAAAGCCTATGAGTACAATACAGAGCAATGAAATTAAACAAGAATATATCATCCCAACTCCAGCCTATGAATACAATACAAGTAATGAATAATATGCAATTAGAAATTAAACAAGCATATACCATCCCAACTCTAAGTAAGCAGCTGCACGGTTGCAATAAAAAGTCGCATTTGTCTCATTCAATTTGATAGCTTCAGTGTAGTAATTGACAGCCTTATTCCACTGCCTTCCCTTAAATGCAGCATTTCCCTGCAACAACATTCCAAGAGCAATATGAAAAAGCTGTTATTGTTGCCTGCGCAAGTGTGTTGTATATGCATCTGTAGGATAATAATTTTGTGTATTAGGTGCTTGTATTGAATATGAAACAAGTCTGGCCGATTTATTTATTGTAAGTGCTGGTATCATTTGAGCAAGATCCCAAATTCACAATGTCAAAAGATGCATCGAATGATCAATTACTAGATCACAGAAGTCCGCACCAAAAAAATTTCGCAAATTAGGTGTCAACATTTCAGAGAAAATGTTAGGGATAAACGTACCTTTTCTTTCAGGAGTTCAGAAGCATCCATGTTACCATTGGTATCTGGTAGTGGCACCGAATTAGACGCAATGCTGGCTTGCGCTTGGAGGGATGAATATATATCCAAGACCGTATCAAGAAGAAATTTATCAGCACCATGGAATGTGATAAATGAAACAGAAATTGGACAATCGTTGTGCTTGCCTATTGGAATGGTAACCTGCCAATGGAATGCAAGACAGAGATATCAAGTCTACCAGGCCATGGAAACTAAAACATACAGACAAAAACTGAAGCGAGAAACAGCAACTCACCTGACAGCACCCAGACATACTAGCAATGCTTGATAGTGCAAATGCACGATCATGGAACTCAGCAGAAAGACCTCTTTTTGTATTGAGCTTTAATGGAGAATCGGCTACTGTGGGAATTACTAAAATACCATCCTCCTGGAGAAAAAATAAAAAGAATGGTGTAACAGATTAGTATGCAACACAAGATGTTTTTACCGATCAAAAAAAAAAAAATGCAACACAAGATGTTTGAAAATACTAATAAAAATCCTTTTTTTTTTATAAGTAATCAATTATTTCATTGATATAAAGATAGGCATCCTAATAAAAATCCTAATATAGGAATATGTAGATTCCTGCAGATAATGGATCATATGATGCAAAACAACAATAATAATAATAAAAAAAAAGAAAAAAAAAATCAATTAAACCATTCAAAACTACTAACAAAAAAAGAGAGAATAAACATTCAAAACCAATCAAACTGATTGACTCAAACCAACAAAAAGCTTTGCACCAACACAACAAAAGGCTTGGTTTAATCTTTCGGCTATTTTCCGCTCTATCTGACATTATCAAGTTCCACCACCCTCAAATAACACATGATCAGCCAAGATTCATATAACTCCTAGGACAAAACTCAACCCTAATGTTTCACTTTGCAAACATTTCTGAAAAACTAGTCCAAGAACCGCACAATCACATGTAAATTTACATATACTAACGACATTACATATATTCCTACCCAAAAAAATTACCAACTCCCAAACCCAACGATTTATATTTTCAGGACTTATATGCATCTAGCACCCTGAAAATGTACTCTTTAGAGACCTTGTCAAGGATGCAAAGGAACAAGTCAATATGTGCCTCGTTGGAATCGTTGCCCGCTTCCAACGAGCACAAGACAATGGTTGAATCATTTGTGCATCACTGTGACAACAACGACAATGGAGCAGGCCAGGCCATGGAATTTCTGGAGGCAATGATGGAGATAGATGAGGGAAAGGGATGCAGTGATTGGGTGAATGGTGAAGGAGACAGGCAGAGAAAAAACGATTTCAAATGGAGGTATCAGCTTAGGATGTTTTAACCAATCTGCTGCTGGAAATTTCAATTGTAATGGGGAATTTACTCTGATTTATAAGCCTCACAAAAAGATCAGATGTAACCATGGCTGGAAACTCAGATTTCTCCACATGGAATGTGCAGTTCAATTGATATGTATCAATGTTCAGTTTCAGTTAATAATTAAAAGGGAAAATGGAGACTGTAAATTGAACTGATGACATTGGGTTGTTAAAAGGGAATTGAACCAACCCATAATACCCATATAAACAGCCCATTACTCATGCATATAAACCAACCAAATTCCGTTGGTTTGAGCCCATTCAGTCAGGTTTAATGTGCTGGGAGGATTGGTTCACACCCCTAGCAAAGAGGAAAATGTATAAACAAGTAAATACACTACTCTCTATATGACACAAAAGAAAAGTACCCAACTTAAAGTATAAAACAATAATAATATTACATGAACTCAACAGTTAAGAGTTGCCATATTCATGAAACACAATAATTAATAAGAAGCTGGGAATACCTTCAAGATATTTTGAAGGGCAGCCCGCATCTCAGTCCTGACTCTATATAAAATTTTCATGTTCTCATGTGAGGTGTTAATTGCTGCAAGAACACGATCAGACACATCAGGTCCTAACTTGGGTTTGACTGATTTTACCCATTCTTCATGATTTGTTTTGAATTCATATCTGAAAGCAGATGTCCAGGTCATAGATATTAGCCAAAAGGAAAACGAGGGCTCAACTAGACCACAGTAGTATTACCAATAATCAAAGGCTGCATCCTACTTATCAAAAAATCAAGGGCTGTATCTGTTAGTTTGTGTTTGTGTGTGTGTGTGTATGACTTTTTAACGAAAAGACAGAAATCAAGAACAAGAGGTTAAACATGAATCTCCTAATGAAGAATTAAGTGGAGAGAGATTCTAAAGCATGCATTGGTCATCAAGAATGACCAATTTTAAACATATAAATTGAACAATGAACCAAAAGAAATGCAAAAGGGGATGAAAAAAATTAACCCTTTGTGAATACCTTTGTAATGAAATCATTACGGAAGAGAGAGCTTTTAAAGCTGATGTCCCATTTTGCACGTTTGTTGATGGTTCTCGAAAACCTTTTAAGCTGGGTACATTTGAAACAATATACTGACCAAAATTCATATGCTTCGGAAGCTGGTCTGTAAAATCAAACAAAATAAAGTAGCAACTTTAATATCACTACGACATTGATTTGGTCGAGATATCATTGACAAATTAAAATAAAGGTATTCTGTGGTATTGACAATAAAAAATAAAGAATTTCAACTGAACATGAGTGTAGTATGTATGTATGCATGCATGCATCGTCCTTCTCCCTTTTTTTCTCTCCGTACACTTTTTCGCCCTCCTCTGTTTTTCTCATGCACGTCTTGAAAAATATCCCGCTGGTTGGTTTCTTTCTTCGTCGATAGTTTCTGTTAATAGTGAAATAAATCTTGTGGTGTTAACTGCTTCTTTTTAATATGGGTTATCCCATAGAAGTGGTTATTGAATCCAAAAGATTTATTCTGTCAAAAGGGGGTGGTGGATCAATCCGAGTCACCGAGAGAAGCTGGAAGATGGATCATACAGTGATTCTGGGAGCATCATCAACGCATTGGCTGAGGAAGGTATTAGAAGAAAGTTTAAGAGAGGGGAAGAAGGAGGTGTATTCAGCAACTAGAGATGGCTACTGCAGTTTTAATGCCCAACGATGCGCAAATCATAGAGGAAGATATCTTGAAGTGTCTGAATATAACCAGGGGGGGAGGAGAAATGTATTGTGCATTCCAGAAGGAAATAATGGGTGGGGTTGGAGGAAAATGCGGGAGGCTTTGTTTGAAAGTGGTAGAGAGGTCCCTGTCAAGGGAGGAGCTCAGGTGAACAATGGGAAGGAGGCGGTGAAGTTTCAGTCACGGACGTATAAGGAGGCCTTATCTTCGTCGTTGCCTAAAGCCAGGAGGAAACAGGAAGATGGAGGGACTTTCTCTGACAGGAGACAAAGGGAGTGGAGTCGAGACGCAATCCCGAACCATACCCATGGCAGGAGATCCGCGGCGTGTCAGGAGGCGTGGGAAGTGCGAAGGCTACTGATGGAGATGCAAGGCCAGCTACGGTATCTGCAGAGAGATATGGCTGATATCGTGTATTTCGTTGAGGGGCTAAAGAAAAAAGAAGGCACGGAAGCATTAAGAAGAAACGTGGGGCGAGTTGGAGATATGGGTGAAGGGGCTGGGCCTAGTGAAACCCGGAATAAGGCCCACCAAAGTAAACAAAAGGGGCGGGCCGTTTGGAGGAAATTAAATGGGCAGACTCGGCCCAAGCGAGGCCCGGCTTTCTCAGCAGGGGCTGGGCCTTCCCAGCCGGACCAGCCCAAGTGTGAAGATCCTGCCCAGAAACGCGTGAATCACAGCGGCGCGACACCCAGCCTCGGCTTCGTGCCGGAAAGCCTACTGATGGCGGAGGTAGCACAGAAACCGCCGACGACAGCTGTAGAGATCGCCGACGAGGCCGCCGACGAGGCGTCACAGGTGTTCTGTGCACAGAAGGAGCTCGAAATCCGGGAAAATGCGACCCAGATTTTACCGACTTCTATGGAAGGCACGGGGGTGGATCCGGCGAAGCTATCTGTCAGACCCTTAGAGGTTTCTAAGTCGGAGGTTGGGGATGAGGAGTCCGAGGATTTCATGCACTCGGTGGAGGATGATTTAGCCCTCTCTGAGTCGTGTGATCAGTTGGGTTTAGAGGAATTTTCTGTGGGGGAGGATTTTCAGAATTTCCAGAGTAGCAATCCTATCCCATTGAACTATTGTTTTCCAAATCAAGCTTCAGACTGGGTATTACATAAGGTGAAAGAGATTCAACATTTTGTGGGAATTAATTGCGACGGGTATGAAGAGCAGTTCATAGCATTGTTAACTGCTATGGAAGCTGGGAATCAACAGAAAAGGAAGGGGGACTTGAAGCAGAATCGGGAGCTCAAAAGGTTGATGTGGTCGATGAATTCGGAGGGTAGTCCTAGTAGGAGTAGGGTAAAAGGGAAGGGGCCGTATGTTCATAAATGAAGCCAAAAATTGTGTCTTGGAATGTCCGCGGTCTTAATGAGGTAGAAAAGCGTACTCGAATTCGTCACTTACTTCGTGAGTGGAAAGCGGACATTGTTTGTTTACAAGAAACGAAGTTGAAGTTAATCAATAGGAGGATTGTGAGGAGTATATGGAGTAATAATTATGTAGATTGGGTGTATTTGGCTTCTTCGGGGGCATCGGGAGGAGTAATAATGTTATGGGATAGGCGGGTGGTGGAGAAAGTAGAGGATTACATAGGAAAATATATGGTAGCGTGCTCTTTTAGAAGTGTGGCGGATGGTTTCTTGTGGGCTTTTGCAGGGGTTTATGGGCCCAATATAGACGTGGATAGAAGATTATTGTGGGATGAGCTTGCTGGGGTTCATTGCTGGTGGGAACTCCCTTGGTGTATTGGGGGTGATTTTAATGTTGCTAGATTCCAAAGTGAAAGTTTTGGAAATAGAAGATTGAGGCCAGCAAACTTGGAGTTCTCAGAGTGCATCTTCGACCTGAATCTGATAGATCTACCACTAGCAGGGGGCCTTGCTACATGGTCTAATAATCATACATGGACTCGATTGGATCGTTTCCTGATTTCACCAGAGTGGGAAAGACAGTATCCGGACGTATGGCAAAAGAGGTTGGGCCGGTTAACCTCGGATCATTGGCCTATCTTACTGGATTGTGGAGGTATTCAGAGTAGCAGACGGTATTTTAAGTTTGAGAATATGTGGTTGAAATCAGAAGGTTTTGTGGAGAGGGTAAAACACTGGTGGATTTCTTATCAGTTTGAGGGTACACCCAGCTTTATTTTTGCAAATAAGCTGAAAGTTTTAAAAAGAGACCTAAGAATATGGAATAAACAGTCTTTTGGCAATGTGGAGGAGAACAAAAATACCAAGTGGATGGAAATACAGGTGTTAGAAAGACTACAGGAGGGGAGGCCTCTTGCTGAAGAAGAACAAGCACAGAAAACTTTGTTGGGCACAGAGCTTGAGAGGATAATATTGCAGGAGGAAATGTCTTGGCGCCAAAAGTCAAGAGCATTATGGTTAAAGGAAGGGGATCGGAGTACGAGGTTTTTTCATAGTATTGCAAACTCGCACAGAAGAAACAATAACATTGAGGCGCTGAAAATTGAGGGGGTGGAGTGTAGAGAAGATGAGGTTATCAAAGAACATGTGGTTGATTTTTTTGAAAAGATACTTACTGAACAGGAGGGGTGGAGGCCTACTCTTGATGGGTTGGTGTTTAACATTATTGAACCAGGGGATGTGGTTAGGATGGAGAGGGCTTTTGATGAGGAAGAGGTTCTTAATGTAGTAAGAAAAATGGTAAAAGACAAGGCTCCCGGACCGGATGGTTTCTCTATGGGTTTCTTCCAAGAATGCTGGGAGGTGATTAAAGAAGATCTTCTGAAGGTCTTTCAGGAGTTGTTCTCGTTTGGAAAATTTGAGAAAAGTCTTAATTCCACGTTCCTTGCATTGATTCCTAAAAAGGCCGGGGCTATTGAGATCTCGGATTTTCGGCCTATCAGCTTAGTGAATGGAGTATACAAGATTATCTCAACAGTGCTTGCAAATCGCTTAAGTGAGGTTCTGGGAAAAATTGTGACTAAGCCTCAAAATGCCTTTGTTAAAGGAAGACAGATCCTCGATGCGTTTCTAATTGCCAATGAATGTTTGGATAGCAGATTGAAGGAGGGAAACTCAGGTATTATGTGCAAGTTGGATATGGAAAAGGCGTATGACCATGTTAATTGGGACTTCCTCATACATCTATTGGGTAGGTGCGGTTTTGGTGAAAGGTGGAGGTCATGGATTAGGTGGTGTATCTCTACGGTACGGTTTTATGTATTGATTAATGGTAACCCTGAAGGTTTCTTTCAGAGTTCTCGTGGTCTGAGGCAAGGGGATCCGTTATCCCCGTTACTTTTTGTCATTGTGATGGAGGCACTAAGCAGGATGATTTCGGCCTTGTCGGCTAATGGTTTTGTTAGGGGTTTCCAAATTGGTTCTCCAACCAGGGACATTACTACCATTTCTCACTTGTTGTTTGCAGATGATACACTTATTATGTGCGAAGCTGATTGGGACCAGGTGCGGGCTGTAAAGGCGTGTCTACTATGTTTTGAAGCAGTGTCTAGTCTAAAAGTGAACTATGATAAATCTGAGATGGTTCCGATTGGAGAGGTCCAGAATATTAGAGAGTTGGCTGACACGTTGGGTTGTAAGATAAAGTCTCTTCCTATTACTTACCTGGGATTACCTTTGGGTCTAGCTCCTAGGGCACGCTCGATTTGGGACACAGTAATCGAAAAAATAGAAAGGAAACTGGCAGGGTGGAAGAGAATGTACTTGACAAAAGGGGGTCGGATTACTTTGATTAAAAGCACACTTTCTAATTTACCTACATATTTCTTATCTTTATTCCCTATTCCGGCAAGTGTGGCGAGTCGTCTTGAGAAGTTACAGAGAGATTTTCTGTGGGGTGGAATGGGAGACGAGTTTAAATTTCATCTGGTCAAATGGGAGAAGGTTTGCCATCCTATCTCCAATGGCGGATTGGGTATCAGAAATATGCGGTTGTTTAATCGGGCGTTACTTGGTAAATGGCTGTGGAGATATACCAAGGAGCCAAAAGCCCTATGGAGAATTGTGATAGAAAACAAATATGGTGGTTTAGGGGAAGGTTGGTGTACTAGAGAAGTTAGAGGGGCACAAGGAAGGGGGCTATGGAAGTATATTAGAAAAGGGTGGGAGGTTTTTTATCGACACACGAGATTTCAGGTGGGGTCAGGTGCCACGATAAGATTTTGGAAGGATACATGGTGTGGTAACAGTTCCCTCCAAGAGTTGTTTCCTATTCTCTTCCAGATAGCTAGTACCAAAGAAGCTACAGTGGCGGAGGTTATGGGAATCTCAGAAAGGGGTATACACTGGAATATCAATTTCAACCGGGCGGCACAGGATTGGGAGATGGAGATTTTCGAAGAATTTTATTCTTATCTATACTCTTTTAGTCCTAATACCCAGCATGAGGATAGCCTCTGGTGGATTCCTGCAGGAAAAGGAGTTTTCACTGTTCGTTCCTATTATAAGGTCCTTACACAAGCGCCAGGGGTTCAGTTTCCCTGGAAAAGGCTCTGGCGACACAAGGCCCCTCCAAAAGCTTCTTTCTTTGTGTGGACAGCGGCATTAGGCAAGATTCTTACTACAGATAATCTGAGAAAGAAGAGGATAATTATCGTAGACTGGTGTTGTATGTGTAAAGGAGGAGGTGAGGCGGTAAATCATTTACTCTTGCATTGTGAGGTAGCAAGGACGCTCTGGAATGAGGTATTTCAAAGGATGGATCTAGTTTGGGTTATGCCGGAATCCGTGGTGGATATATTGGCGTGTTGGACATTTATCCGAGGAGTGCATCAAATCAAAGAGATTTGGAAGATGATTCCTATTTGTATCATGTGGTGCCTGTGGCAAGAGCGAAATGAGAGGACGTTTGAAGACAAGGAGAGATCGATAGAAGAACTAAAAATTTTCTTTTTTAGGACTCTTTGTACTTGGGCCATTGCTTTGGACTTTAATGGCATGGAACTTCATAATTTCCTAGTTTCTAACGTGCCTTTGTAAATAGGGCATACATTTTTGTAACTGGCAGTTGTTGCCTTTTTGTTAATAATACTTATCTTACTTATCAAAAAAAAAAAAAATGTACGCATTACCATGAAGTCTGCAACTTACACCCAGAAAGATTTTCAATTGCTTTGCTAACAACGTATAATGTCTTTTGTGTGGGAACCTTAGAGAACTGAAAGAGGTCATCAGCAAAAATGAGGCGTCTTGCCCTTCTAGGCTCCACTGAATTCAATTGAAGTAAAACATGTCCAACACGATGCAGAACAGATGGATCACGAGCAAACCATCCTGAAAGATAGTCACATAATTATATGAGAAGGGGGGAAAACCAGGAAAATTAACAGACAAAATTTAGAAAGAAACAAGGCAGAAATAAGTCCCCAAAGATCACAATACACAGAAAAGATAGCCAACTGCCACCATTTAAACACCCATTATTATTTATGATGGTCACACACTTCCAATAGAGTTGCCCACTGAGAGTGCATTTGTCTATTCGTTTTTTTTTATGTCTATACGTGCAGACATCATTCTTTGTATAAGGAACACTACCATCCGCATATTTAAAATTCTGAAAAATAAGACTCATTTGCAAAACTACGAACTGGCATCCTGCTGCACCAGGTTTTTAGTGGGACAATAAAAAAAGGAAAAACAGGTATGAGGTATTCTAATCATGAAAGAGTTTTTTAGTATGGGTACCCACGTGTCTACATGACTATTCATTATAAACCTAAACACCCTAACCTGTCAAGGTGCAGTCAAGTGGTCAACGGTGAGCTTGGAACCAGTTGTAGACTCAAACATCCTGGGTTCGATTCCGCACCAAGTGTTCCACTAAATACTTGATATAGGATTATGGCGGGTGGGGTCGTGTTTCTAAGATTTAATCCTTAGGGGTGAGCCAAAGGGCACTACCTTGATGAGGTTCCACATCTTAAAAAGTAAATTAAAAACACTAAAATTCAAGGCCATTTCATAGAACAACTTTTTACAGTACTATGTAATTATCTTCCATACCAACAGTGTCTAAACTTTGTGAGTTTGGTATAACTCCAATTGTTGATACAGCCCCATGAGATGGTCGATATCCAATGATACCACAAAATGATGCTGGAATTCTCACCCCTCCAATCGTATCAGTACCTGCAAATAAAGGAACCTTAAATGATCAGGAGGTATTATTAGGAAGCAAAATTCTGAATACAAGTTTTCATTGACCATCATAAACAGAAAGTAAAGAAGGTCAATAAGCAACCTATCACAGAAAAAAAAAAAACAAAAAAAAAAAAACAAAAGAGGTCAATAAGCAAAAATAGCCACATCAACTATACATAACAAGCACTTCTTCTGCAGTAACTATCCTCATTGCCCTTACTTCTGTTTTCACTAAAAGGTCACACGACAAAATAATTGATTTTTGGTTGTAATAAAGTTGAGATAATCCTTATGTGAATGGTGAGATGTCATAACAAAACACCCAAAATGAAAAAAAAAAGTATACATATAAAGGAGGATTGAGAAAATATCATCCTAACAGCAATACAACTTACAACATATAACCCCTAGGGAATGGCTCAAGTGGTAAGAGCCTTGGTCTTGGTGGTATACTCCCTCCAAGTTTAAGGTTTGAACCCTTGGTCCAAACAATTTCTTGGGGTCATCAGACCAGGGGAATTTCCCCTTAAATTACCCGATGTGCACTTATAGGAAACTCCTTGCCAAGGGCCAAGCCTGTGCAGTCCGGGATAAGTCAGCACTTTGTTCCGGACACCCGGTGCCAATCAAAAAGAACTTGCAACAAATATATTTTCAAATGTAACTTAATTCAATGTCTAAGATATTTAACATATCAAAACCTTTATGGAAATTTTTCGTTTCAAGAAATGGTTGTAACATGTAAAAAAAAATCAGTCCAACAGAGATAAAGATAAAAAGACATTACAACTATTTGGGGTTTTAAGTGGTTTTAAATTTCTTTTCTATCCTTCTCTCAGCAACAAAGAAACCATAGATACAATCCTAAATTAATTTGAACTCCAAATAATGCTCAAAGAGTAGTAATTGGCAACTAGATCTTGGAAAAATAAAATAGATAGACGAGAGTGAACCACAGTCCAGATTCTGCTCCCAGAAGAATAAACCTTGAAAGTAATAAAAGAAAAAAAAGTTTTCCAAGAGAAGATTTCCCCAGAACCCTCAAAATGAAAGAACTGAACCATACATTGTTCAACCAAATTGTATATTCACCAACTTGCAAGGAGGAGAGAGGGAAGATTCAGCACTTGCAACACGAAAAATAACCAACCAACATACCAAGAGCAAAGTCAACAATTTCAACTGCAACAGCCACAGCAGAACCACTAGAAGAACCTCCTGGAATACGTGATGGCATTTGTGGATTGGTAGGGGTTCCATAATGCATGTTCTCCCCGGTTATCCTGAGATGGCAATAAGGCACAAGCGCCGTAACAAAGCTGCATATCTTAATAAAGAGAAAAGGTAGCGGGGAACGTAAAGGCTCACCCGACGGCCAATTCATCCATAACAGTCTTGCCAACACAAGCAGCCCCATTCTTCAACAGAGCAGTCACTGCCACGGCTGTCTTCCCTGCAGGCTTGTGCGCTCTCTCCCAATCGCGATTCCCAAACCCGGTCACATGATCCTTCAAATCAAATCTGCACACGTATGTGAACAACGAACTAAAATCTGATGCATCCAATAAAACAACTAAAAAGAGTAAATAAAATCAAAATTGGACGACTTTAAAATCTAAATAATACTAGAACGTAGCGCTCCCTAGCTCTGCACGTAGATGGAGAAAGGTCACTTTCTCAAACCCATTTAGGAAAGTAAAACATTTTCCCAATCAAATGAATATAAATGCAAACTCCTAAAACAACACATAAAAAAAAAATTAAAAAGGACACGAATTTCGAAAACACGAACATAGTGAGGCTGAGAAAACGAACATGTCCTTGATGGCGAAGGTGAGACCGGCGAGCGACTGCCTAGCAGCGGGAGGAGGCGGCTGAGGGAATGGGAGAATCTCGAATCGCTCCACAAAGGCACCAAAATCCTTAACTCCAGCCGCCTTCAATCTCCGCCTCCGCCTCCGCGTTTCCGCCATGATCATGACCCCGACCACGCCGATCCCGACCACGATCCAGAGCTTAGGGTTGGAAGCATTGGCCTTGATCAGCTTGAGTGGCTTCGACATGAGGAAACGGAAGAAGCTTCGAGGGTTTTAGAGAGAGATGGCGAGGGGGTTTTGGGAGGGTTTTACTTTTGCAGGGAAGGAAAGTTATAAGGGGGTATTTGAGGGATAGTTACTAATTATATGAATGGATCTGTGCTACCGTGCGCCTAATGCGCGAAGGGTTGCAGCTGGTCGGGAAACGCGCGAATATTCTTCTTTTTTTCTTTTTTTTTCTTTTCTTGTATTTTTTCTCTCAAATTCCAGTCCAGTCCACGATTTTTTTTTATTTTTTTATTTTTTTATTTTTGGTGTAATCTTAATTTTTTTACATCCCAAACCTCTTCCGAAGTCCTCGTGATTCATCGATGAACGTTCTTGATACCTTCTACGTGACTTCGCATTTAGACTTTGAAGGATTACACGTTTGAGTAATCTTTTACCCGTAACGAAATTTAAATTATATAAATTGATGCGATATGTTAAATTATAAAATTATTTTTATTATAAAATAAATATAAAGTATCATATAAATAATATTAATTTGTTAATTTATTTTAACGAAATCTTTTTATAATTGTGATACTTCTCTAATTTTAACAAAAATATTTTGGCCTCAAAATAATAATTTCCTTTATATAAATTATAAATCACGTGAAAAGAATTATATAAACACTCAATACATCGAATAATTATATTGAAAAAAAAAATACAACAACAATTAAAAAGGGTGATGAACATTATTACACATGTATATTGTGGAATTTGACACCCATAAGTTTATTTGCTAGGAATGTCAAGTAGCCAATAATTAGAGACTTGGATATTTGTTCGAGATGTAGGCCGTTTGGATAGTAAGATGATATGAAATAAAATGAAATAATTTTAAAAGAAAATTAAAAATTGAATAAAATATTAATTTTTAATATTATTATTATTTTGAAATTTTAAAATTTTGAATTGTTTATTATATTTTGTATCGAAATTTAATAAAATTGTAATAATAAGATGGAATGAAACAATTTCTGCATCCAAACAGAGCCTGTAGTAGTTTTGTGATCGAACAATTAGCAAATCTCAAACTTGAAACTGGACATCTCTCATCACTGTATATGCTGAGAATGGCGACCGAGTTCATCGAAATTGCAAGAACCGCCAAGAAACCAAGATTTGATTTGATTTGTTTTGCAAGGCCAGGCCAGGCCAGGCCATATAAAATGACTGCACTTGGCAAACAGGCTACAGAATAATTTTATATAAAAAATAAGAATAAGATGATGATCCAGAAGTTGAAGAAATTGAAAGCTGACAAAAACCCTCAAGGTAATGATACATTCTTTTATCCATTGCAACAATTGCTTACAAACCATACACTTCGTTCTGTATAAATTTATGGAAGTCAGACATCAATCACACTGCTTCGAAATCACAACGCAACTTACAGGGAAAAATAAGTGTATTACTCTACACATCAAAAGAAATGAAGCAATATCAAATCACACCACCTAAACGCAACAAATTTACACAGAGAGGGGGATGATAAACCTATTTTGAAGAGAATTCCGAACTTATGCCAGGGATTTCATGAGATTTCCGAGCTGGTGTTAGCCTCCGCTACTGCATCCATGCTTAGAAACACTTAATATATATATATATATATAAATTCTGGAATCTGAGGAGTATTTTTATTCTGTTTTACCCCTTGAAACGGACTACAATGCAGGAGATGTCATCCTTGCTCTCTCTCTTCAATGCCTCAGCGACTAGTTGCTTGGCTGCCTTCTGCGGGTCCTTTGTCCTTTTTGCAATATCAACTGCCTCTTGATTAGCCACGACCTGGATTGATTGAAAACGATCGATTAAGATAATGCGATACATCATAGAGATGGAGAGTGAGGGAGATAGGTGGATCACCTTCCATAAACCATCACTCGCGAGTATGAGAAGATCAGTATCTGGGCCAACCATAGTATTTTGTACATCTGGATCAGATCGCAAATGTAATTTGAGGTTCTTGTCTCCAAAAGCTCGAGAAACTGCTAGCTGGCCATTCACTCGAGCAACATCTCCTAATATAGTAAGCAATACATGCATCAGTTATTATGACCATAAAACCTAGGATCAAAGTAGATAACACAGCAATCGTTTCGCATTCAGATTGAATTCACAGGGGAAACAAATAGACTTTATTCAACATGGCAACTGCATAGAAGTATAAGAAGTGGTAGAACAGAAAATGACTAATAAAGAAGAAGAGCAGCAGTCCCACAGTGCAAGCACCAACTCACAGGCTTATTAATATACCATAACCTTTTGATGCAAAAATAACACAAGAGGAAGAGACCTAATGCAATCAAAACATGCTCCATTTTCTGCCTCCAGGGTTTAACCATCCCAGCCTTTAGCAGATCATCCAATTCACATCTTCCCATTCTAGATTCCCACGTGACAAATTACTTGTCTTTTGCTTATAAAAAAATTACTCGTCTTTACAGTCATTTGACTGGCCTTTCTCACTCGAGACAAAATTATTCTGAAAGGCATTTTGCTTCATCAAGAAATTGTGTTAATCTCTATCTGATCATTGATTGCATTCAACTCCACTGGTTCAAATGTGTAGGTAGGCACATGGAATATATTTGTGAAACCCGCACCACACCATATCTCATTTGCAGCCAATCCAACAATGAATGCCCCCTCACACACTTCAACCTACCAAAACTGACTGATTATTTTTTGAACAAGTAAAAATATTTTTTATTCATCCCCAGTTCATGTGTAATTTGATATCCAACAGCCCATTCCTCCCCTTATTTAATTACCACAAGAGGTTTTCCATATATGATCATCCTCCAGAACATACTGCCATAACCATTCCTGAACAAAGTGATTGAAAGTAATCCATTTTCTAATATTCAGGCATCATGTCCATATACGTGAGCAAGAAATCCTCCAATCAATTTTTTTGATAAGTCAAGATTTTATTGATAATAGAGAGTGTTATCAATGCACATATCGAGAGTACAGAGGATAAACACCTAATCAGAAAATGAGAACAATAATAAACAATAACTGAGAGATTTTCTCCTAACCCTATACCTCCCAAAGAAACTCTTGGTGTGGCTTCTCCAATCTGTTGACTACACTCACAAGAGAGAAAAGAGATAAGTAATATGTAGGCAAATTAGAGAGAGCGGTTCGAATCAGTATATTTCTCCACAACCCCCCTCTCCCCTCCCCCATTCTTCACTAGGTAAATGTTTCATTTATAAACAGGAAATTGGAGAACAACATGATCATATATGTTTTCGCACTTGTTAATGTTTATGAAAACAATGCGGATAACTTTTGTATTGTTTAAGTTCATAAGACCAAAAAATTAACTGAATGGCATTGAGAGTTAAGATCTCGTGAAAATAATAGCTCTTTAATAACAATTCTTCAGTATTAAAATTTATTTCATACTTGTACTAAAATACTTAAACAATACTCAATATGGTATGACAGGGAAAACAAAATTTTACATGAGTATAAATATGACACGGATTGGACATTTGCATGAGATAAGTTAGGATTGTCTTGAATTGAACTGGACAAAAGTTAACAATGAACTGGACGTAGGTAAATGGAGATGTTATAGCAAAAATAAGCTGAACATGGGAATGTGACAGAAAGAAAGACCAAGGAAAGAAAGAAGAATGCACCAAGATGCAGTTACAGAACCAAATGTTGTTCTAGATCAATTTGCATTCAAGAACCACGAGATTTCATTGGGATTTAATCATACAGGAGTGGCTTTTGTCTCCGCAATGTTATGGCCAGAGCTAGCATTGTATGTGACACTGACGAAGTTATATGTGCATTTGAGTAAGGAAATCATATCAAGTTACTTTGCCCTGACATAACAAGGTATCATCCATGGTAACATTAGCTTAAAACATCAACACCAAATAATGTATTATTGAACCAACAGTCCAAGTATCACCACAGTATAATAACGGACTATCCCTAGACAACCCACAGCTATACAAAGGAGCCGTGCAAGTATTACACATAAGTCACAATCATCACATAAAGTCTCTCCGAAAATGCAATCAATGGAGACTAAAACGGTTGGAACATCAAATAGGACAGAGATGCATGCAAAAAAAAAAAAAAACCTCACACCATAGGCCTAAGGATGTGTAAAACAACCTGGCATGTTGGAGACAAAGCCGCCTCTGTTCTCAATGCTTCCCCGCTCAGTGTTGGGCTCGTGATCGATAGTCATCTGTATTGCCTTCCCTCTCTCTGAAAGAACTGCTCGTGAATCTCCAACATTTGCTATCCATAACTTCTGACCATCTATTAGAATTGCAGTTACTGCAGTGGATCCACCTCGCCCCAAGTCAGGATTGTGAGAGAGAATTGCCTGGTCTGTTCTCTCATAGGCTTTAGAAATGGACCTGTTGGTATCTGTCCAAAACTCCTCCTGGAATAGATCATACAACATAATGTTAAGTACCTTTCGCAAATCAGCGCATGTAAAAGGGCACCCGGATCTCACTAGAAGTTCAATCCATCTAGAAGTATAAGATTGCCATAACAATGATCTTTTTAAAACAATTTATAATGTTACTCTTTTTTTTTCTATTTGCTTAGTTTAAACACACGAACTCTTTCTATGTCCAGTTCTTACAGAAGGAGTAAGTGCCTTTAAGTGCAACATTCAAAAAACATTTTCCCTTGAGCCCATAATCCCAAAAATATATTTCCCATGAACACACAAACTCATTCTTTGTCCTGTTTAAACACAAACACATAATGCCTCACTTTAAATCTAATACTCACATCCTTTAAGATATTAGGAAACAGATGCTTTTGTAGATAGGATGGTACACTATCTCCCAAATGTCCATCATATATAGCAAAAAGTCCAAGCTCACGTCCCTGAAAGTGAACAAACTTTGAAACATGGTAATCCTCCATGGGATGATTTGCTTTCCCTTTAACTAGGCTAAAGCCATACTTGACTGGGCTCTGATGGCTCCTGCCCTTGCCAGAGCTACATGAAGAACGCCCTCCAACCTAAACATGAGGAAAATGTCAGCATCAAATAACTCTAGCACAATTCATGCAGGGAAAGCAGAAGGGGACAAAATATAAATTTCAAAAGCAGAACATATATATCTAAGCAGAAGGTAAAAATAATATTCAACAAAATGTACTCTGAAAATTAACCCAACACCATATAATCCATATTAAATTTTATTTTTAGCAGGGATTTGCCACATTTTCAGCATGATAAAACTTGTCAAGCCATGGGCATCAACTAGAAAATCAGTATCAGTATTCTGCAAAAAATCTACTGACAAAAAACACGAAAATGATCTTCAAACCAAGATTGTGGCTGTATGTGTATGTATGTGTATGAAAGCATTTTACCCACCTTTCATGGATCCGTATCATTGTTTGCAGCATCACTAATGAGCCACATCTGAGAAGACATAGCATGGGAAGCATAAGGCGAAGTTCCCCACTTTACTCTATGACAAGTGGCATTCCCGAATGAAGAGAGGAAACTACTTACAACTATTTAAAAGGAAATGCATAATATTGAACAATTTCATGTATGTTCACGGATGCCATAAAAAAACTGCTGGCATTAATCCAACCACCATCAGAATCCAAAATTCCAAGATCAGAGAAGGTTTTCCACAAAACATGAGAAATATACAACTCATCACTGCAAACCCCTCAGACATTCATCTCAACAAGAAGCCCCAAAACATGAAGCATAGCATGAGATTTTATTTTTAAAAACAAAGGACGTGTTTGGTATAAATTCCACAAAAAACAGCTTCCATAATTAGTATCTGAATATATAAAAGAGGATACAGGCAAAGTGCGTTTGACACTATGCTTGTCACATTGTTTTCAAACACTTGTCTAATTATGGCCCTTTTACCTGAAACGTAGAAAGGTTTTTGGCATTATCATTTTAATTTCACTTAGTCGGTAACAAAAGTACAAGTAAACACAAAGAAACATGATAAAAAAAAATTATTAGTACATTATAAATCTTTAAGAATCTTTCTCCTCTTACCCTCATATTTTCTTGAAAAACAAACAGCTTGGGAGGGGGGACAGATATTTTGCTAAAACTTTTATAATTCTTAATTTTGAAATTTCGTGAACATTAAAAACTGCCAAAAAAACACGCTACTGTAACCCGCCCTGAGAATGTAAAGGTGTAACTTTTCCTTGCCCTGTTACTAAACAAACCAAACATTCCATTAAATTTATAGTCCACCTACAATCACCAAGTCAAATACAATTTACAAAGTCGTTAAATGAAAAGATAGATCATATCCCTTTTCCGAGTCTAAATCCCAAAACAGCAATTACATCTATAATATAAGCATATTTGTAAATAATAGAAAATTATGTTTGGAAAGGAAATTGAAAAGATGCAGATATCCATACCTGAGACACCGAATTGAAGCAACAAAAATTATCCATATAATTCGGCCCCAGCTCACCTCCTTCCTCTTCAACTCAACATATATTTCTTATGCCAATTTCCAAAACCAAAACCCCACCTCAGAAAAAACCGCAACTTTCCGAGAAGATCTCAACCTGCAACATCAAAATCAAGAATTTTGATGATCCAAACAACAACCCCAACCATCCAAAACCCCTCATAACAGTCCGAGAAACGAAAAAAACAAACCAACATACAAATCAGCAATTGGGTATCATAGAATTTCCCTTACCGATCCAAGAAATGCCCAATTTCCCAACAGAACGAGAGAAAACAAACTGCACAGGACTTGAATTCTCAATCGGTAAGTAATTTTCTAGAGAGAGAATAACGCGAAACCACCGAGAAACAGGAGATTGGTACAGAAAGATATATCATGTGGGGATGTAGGATAAGGAAAGAATCGTTGAAGGAGTAATCAATCGTTTAGATGAGCAAAGAAATGGCTACCGAATGACAGGGCTTGCCCTTATTGACTTTCAGCAGTCGTGTTTGCGTTTGTTGGATTTATTGCACTATTGTTTGTTTTGATTATTACAGCTGTTGCATAGACATGCATTAGTACTTTGTAAATGGGTCTTTTGCCGCTTTGGTTTGGTCACCATATGTGTGGGGACCTCTCCTTGGAAGTCAGCCAATGCTTGCTTAATGCTTATTCAAACTCGGAGACTTCACCCATCTTTTGTCTCTATATTTTTTCTTGTTTTAGGTTCTCCCCTACACCAAACATCTTAGAGGAAAATATTTTTTTAAAATTTCTTCGATATATCATGAGAAGAGGGGAAAAAAATATGAGGAAAGTAGGTCAAGGTCTCCATCTTTTTCCTGAAAAAATAGGTAAGATTGTGAGAGGGAAGAATAAGTGTAAATTAAGGAGTTTCTTCTGTTCCTTTTTTAAGGTTTAACCTTAAACTGGTACTAAAGTGACAGAGTCGGCAAATATCTTTACTATTATATAAGTGGCTATGAAACGTCCACTAAACGGAAATTCTTGTTTTCCGTTATCTTCCTGTTAAATCAACATTAGATCACTATAGCAGCTTTGAAAACAGTAACTTTATTGTCTTTTAAGTCAAATTTTACTTTTTTTACATTTTTATCCGTTGAGTGATAAGATATTTTGAGTTTATTATCTTTATCCTTTATGTATTGTCGATTATGTCAGTAAATACTTTTTCTCTGCAAATTGTGTGTTTTGTCCTTTATCATGTCGCTACACTGTAAATTCTTATTCATTCGTATAAAAGTTTTGTGTGTTGTATTGTATCTTTTTTATTCCTTACTGTGTTTTGAGTTTTTTTTTCTTTTCGATTTATGTGGATCAGAAGTGACAGTGCATCATTTTATCTTTCAGCATTTTTACTTTCCTGTTTTTCTATTTCCTCTTCATTTTCTGTTTCTTCATTTTCGGTTTCTTTCTTCTCACCGAAGTGACCTTCTTCTCTCTATCACTCTCTTATCTGCATCTTCTCTTTTCAAGTATGTGTTCTCTCTTCAGGTTTGTTTTCTGCATCATTGAGTTTTTTTTTTTCATACCGTTGAACTAGTTTGAATATTGTAGATGGATTTTTGTGATCTTATCCTTCCTCATTTTTTTCCTCTTCCCCTCTCTCTATCCGGAGTTGTCTTTTTTTTAGTTGTGTGATTTACAGATTTACGAAAAATTAGATCTTTTTTTTCATGTTGTTGAAGATGATCCAAGATCTGATTTTGAATTTTTTGTTTTTTATTTGCATGTTGAGAGAGGAGATCAGAGAGAGAGGGATTAGGCAAGGGGTTGCCAGACGACTTTGGTGCGCCTCTCAGTGGCAGATCACAACGGCGGATCTGGGCAGGGGAGCACGATGCTGCATCGCTTTCATGTGACTAGGCTGGACTACCCTAGGCGTCTTCCCTCTTCCCCTCTCTCTATCCGGAGTTGTAACTTTTTTTTATGAAAAAATAGATCTTTTTTCATGTTGTTGAAGATGATCCAAGATCTGATTTTGGATTTTTTGTTTTTTATTTGCATGTTGAGGGAGGAGATCGAGGAGAGAGGGATTAGGCGAAGGGTTGTCAGACGACTTCGGTGCTCCTTGGCTGATCACAGCGGCAGATATGGGCGAGGGAGCACCACGCTACGTCACTTTCAGGTGGCTGGGCAGGACTACCCTGGGTGACCGTGCTCGTTATAAAGGATTATATGGGGAGTGTGACTCCAAAAGCAGGGAGTATACAGCAGCATCAAGGTACTACTTGCAAGCTGCATCTCTTTGGCCATCAAGTGGGAATCCCCATTATCAGATTTTCCCCTTTATTAACACCCTGCTACTATTTACCCTAATTGCATTTTGCAGGACTTTATAGCACTTTTCTCTTTTGCTAGCTGAGTGAATAATATATGCTCTTTGTATACAGTGATAACTCCCTTCTTATTAGTAAAATTTATCTATCTTGTAAAAGAACTATTTTTTTATCGGTATATCTTGTAAAAAAACTTTTGATCCTAATATATTCCCAGTTTAGGCCGTATTTGTATGTTTTATTGTGATCTTGATCTTTTACTGTGACATTCTCTGATCTTTGTGACAGCTTGCTATCTTGGCTTCATATTCGGGGGATGAGCTGGTGGTTGTGTATCTATATTTTCGAAGTAGATAGTCCATCTTCAACCACAAGGGATAATTTGATTGTTGCATTCGAGAAGGTATAGTGTTTGAACTGATTGGTTTATAACATATATATTATTTACCTGAGTTGTGGCTATTTTGCAAAAATGTTATAGCATGTCTAAAGTTATATCCTTTTGTGTTGTTTTATCATCAGCATCATTATTTTTCTGTTTGAAGTATTTGTTTGGTTTGAGGAGTTAACAGGTAGCCCTTGTGCATCCTTCATCTTATTCATTAGTTTCTAGATTACTAAACTAAATTTGTATGTTAAATGCTTCTCTTACATTGAAAGTCTGAAGGCTTACTGCATTTTGAGTAAGAGTGGAAACTAGGCTATTGTTATTTTTAGTTGGAAGTTATTTAACAAGTAAACATCATAACCATCAGTTAGATAAAAATGAGCATGCTTATGGGTTTGGAATCTAATTCACTTTCTTGATTTAAAGGCAAGTCACTCATTCTAAAACTTGATATTAGATAGTCTGAGTTGAAATACAACTCAAGTCAACTCAAAGAAAGGCTTAATCTTAACTAATGGTTCACGCATATTCATTTTCTAGGGGTGAAGTGTGAAACAGAAGACCTCAATACAATAACAGCAAAGAAATGCACTTCCGCATGTTATTTGCATGGGCGCGCAGACACAAATGAAACGAGAAAGAAACTTACTGGGTCATCTACCACCAGTCCTTCACGATTGGGTACCTCTGCCCGTACAGGTGCATGCTCACTGGCCAGCTTTCCATGAGCATCTCCCTCACATTTTCTGTCCTCTTTAATATCGTTCAGCTATTTTTATTTTTTTTCCTAATATTGCTCTATAATATTTCAAGAAGATGGTGGATTTGATGAAAATACAAAGAAGACTTGCATTGTGCCAAATCCAATATCATCTTACTCTAGCTTATATATAATGGAGTAGATATACAATCTAGCTTCATAATTGTTCTTTTTTAAATTTAAAAAAAAAAATCTTTTCCCCAGGTTCATGGTTAGACCCATGAGCACAAGAAAGGTCCATCATACTTTTTTTTAATGAAATTTATTATTTATTTATAATTTGATTGTTTTTTGTTACTACAAAAAAAAAAAGCAAAAAAAAAAAAAACTTATCTCAGTTAATAGGAAAAACTCGTCCAAAATTCTACCCAGCTACTACGCATTCACATTCAGAGGCGGTCGAGCATACAAACAAAGTGTCCTATATCAATCACTTAGCCTGACACAATTAATGACAAATTATCACTTAGCCTGACACAACTGATGACAATTGATTGTTTTATTTATTTTATAATTAATAATAGATGATGATATTGATCTTTGGCAAGCAAGTTGCAAGTCATTATGGTCTTTCTCATATATAAGTCTATATATAATTTCTGATGATTTACATTCTAGCTAGCTAGATGACCATGACCATTAACAAAGAATACTATTATGATATCACCCTAATAAATTCTCCACATGATCATGAAGTTGGCCAGGATTTTGAAATTAACGACACAAGAGATTGATGGGCACTAGGATTTAAGCAGGAGTGATTATCGCGTTGCAAACCAGCTGGCGTCTGAGGATAAGATACAGTAGGATTCCCAAGATCGTGATGATCATTTTGTGTGCTCTGGATTGAAATCGTACGATCATTGTTCACGAATGTGGCCAAACTTGTAGAGTATCCTCATCTTTCTTCACTGTAGCATTACATATAGGGAGATGTTTTTCTTGGGTTGCGAGCAAACTTGCTGGCCATTAAAGCATGGTATATCTACGAGACTTATCTACGAGACAGAGCAACACTACGAACTTGGTTTTTTCTTTCTTTCTTTCTTTCTTTCTTTTTTCCTTCAAGACCGCCCTTATCAAGCACTTGCATGAACCTGCTCTAAGGCCAATAAGGCAGTACGGATCAAGGAAAAAAGAGAGAATATTTTAAGTCAATTAATTATTTTACCAATACTTCTTTTTTAGCAATATTTTAAGGCAATTAGACTTTTAACTTCTTCATTACCAATATATATAATGACTAAATTATCAATTAATAAGAAGAATATGATTTCATAAAAGTCTATCCAATAGAAAAAGCTCATGCATTACTTGAGAATACATAAATAAAAATTAGTTAGTTATTAGCATAACTCTAAAATTATGAAATGCCAGCTAATCAAATGTTATAATAAATATTGTTATTGTTATTGCTAAAAAATGTAAAAAAATATACTAAAAAATATAATAAGTTGGTCCCTGCTTATAATTTTTATTCGCCACTTGCTTTGAAGAACAAATAAATTTTAGCAAATATTTTATTTAAGAATTCTCATATGTGATATTGATCTATTATTTTATAAGTTTCATTTTCTTGGTATTTTTTGATTTGATATGTTATTTTGTTATGTTTGTTTCATTTTTATTTAAAGTATAGATAATTTGATTGCTTGAATTGTTCAGTGTAGAAATCAATGAAATTGTTTATTGATTCAAATCTATATTTTTTTTATAAGAATCACATTATTTCTTAAAATTAATCATTTCAGTAAACTCCTGCACCAGTTTCATTGAAATATACAAAATTTGAGCAAGAAAAATATGACTGCGATTATTGTTCATCAGACTGCATCTTGCATCACTCTTTTTTCAATGGAAAAAAAAAAAAGTAAAGTGCGGAAGAAGGGAAAGGCAGTGTACGCTGGTACAAAATAGGAGGAAACGTCATTGTCGAACCTGGAATGCAAGGGACTGATTGATCGATTATCGTCGAAGACTCGAAATCTCAATATCAGTTATCCATCCTTCAAAAAACAGTCATTTTTTTTTCCAGATTTATGAGCTATGACAATGAGAATTCATCTTTATTTCTTCAATTTCTTTCCTTTTCGTGAAACACCACAGAGAACCGTTCAATTCCCGTCCCTATCACTTCTACTTTCTTTCATTCGGCCATGTTCGATCACCGTTTATCTCTTTCATATTCCCCCGTTAAATCTCACATCTTTATGACCCTATCCGCCCGCTTCCCACTTTTTTTTCATCTCTCTTTCTCCTGAGCAAACATATTCAAAGGCAATATTACAAGCAAACACACAGTCAAAGGTAGAAGTACTGTTACATGGGTGGTAGATCGGGGATCTTCATCGACATTTTATAAGAAATTTTGGATTTAAAGGTGCAAGTTATTATTTCTATCATTCGTGTTTGGTCATCGTTGGTGTTAAATTTTCAGCCTCTCTGTTCATTATTATGTTTATATAAATGTTAAATATAATACAAAAATTATATGTACAATCAATTTTACGTACTTTTTGAACACTCTGTTTATTTGATTAGCTATAATAAGTTAATTTGTAAAATTACTTTTATCATTAAATAAATATAATATATTATATGAAGTTACGTTAGTTTATTGACTTATTTTTATGAGATCTATTTATAACTGTAGTACTTATCTTATTTAAATCATATTTCTAAAACTTCTTATCAAATTTTAAGAAGAAATGATACTTGCAGTCGTGAGGTTGCAAGCGTCGTGCAGTCGCTTTGAAAAAAAGTGAATAAATATGAGATCTACGTGAAAATAAATAAATTTTTTAATAGTAGACCCTACTTTTTATCAAAATGACTGCACGGTATTTACGCATTCCACGACTATATATAACATTACTCAATTTTAAGTTAGTTTGAAAGGTCTTGTAAGTTTGACAAGGAACCATTTATTTCAACACGCCTTCTTCTTATCATTTCGTAGAGTCATGTGTTTATTATACTTTTATGGATAAATGATGTGAGCTTGAAACTTGGAAGGCCAAACCCTGGAAAAAACTTCTTGGGTTATTCTAATAAATTAGTACGTCATTTAATTAATAAACAATTTGAATCATAAATTTAAGAATTAAACTATTTTATATCATCTATCGTTCGACTTGCACGTAGAAAATACTATTTTCTTTTCAGATGGGTTCGATGGATTGACAAATTGGCCCAAATCAAAGGGGCTAAAAAATTGGGCCGAAGTAAAGCAGCGGAGTGGGCTAAGCTTGGAATGAAACGGAGTCGGCAAGTAAGAAGGATGCTCCCGGCTTGCTGGCTGTCCAATCTGACGTACGAGTTTTGTTACGTATAAATAAATTTGGATACCAATATGTATATTTTTACCTTCATATTTTAAATTTAAATTAATATTATTTTTAATAAAATTTATTTTCTGATCAATCATATTGAATGGATATGTATATTAGTGTGTAGAATCGCTTATAGTTAAATTTTTCCTGACAAAATAATCTCAACAGCAAATACACGAATTTGCAAATGAAATAAATCGGACATCATTCACGGTTATATAATTTAATTTAAAAGTTAAATTTTAAAATTTAAATTTTATAAATTAAATTATAGATAATATGTAGTATAAAGACTTTCAAATAATAATATTATTATTAAATAATTTTAAAATTATTACAATTTATAGAGTCGGTCGGTTTCGTTTTTCATCATAAATAAGAAAATATTAAAATTTTTTAATAAAATCGACCTGAGTCAACTCTTAATGTTAACTTAAATATCGACTTTTGAATAAATTTTGAGTAATGTTACTTATTTTATTATTCTCGATTATATAGGCTAATTTGATACATTTTGAATAAGCTTTAAATTTGTACCACTTAATTGAACAATTATTTAAAATATTATCAAATAAATAAATATGATTAAAAATAATAAAATTTTAAATTTTAATTATTTGATATGACACGAAAAAATGATAAAAAGAATAATTTCGGAAAGTCAAGTCAAAGAATAAAAACATGATTTTCGTATCTCTCCTCCTAAACAAAGAAAAGTAAAGCATGTCCGTTGCGAAATCAACGAATATCTTCCGCGACCACGAGCTCGCCCTGGCCGTTACTCTCTCCCACGTGGCTCACCCTCCGTCTACGTGTATTCTCTCTCTAGTCTACACGTGCATGTCCAATTCTCTTTATTTTTTATTTTTTATTTTTTTTAAACAGCGCAAAACTCCATTGTTCTCCTCCTCCTTCTTCTTCTTCCACGTTAACATTATTGTTTTGCAGCTCTAATGGCGTGGATGCAGAGAACAAAGAGTTTTGTGCTTAGAGAGGGAGAGATTCAGGCAGCTCTTGGCGTGCTCAGTTGGTGGGATGAAATCGACGAGTCAGAACAATGGCAAAGAGGCATTTACTATACGCTATGCGTGTGTTATGCCTCAGTTTCCCTTGTTGCACTGGTGCGTTTTTTTTTTTTAACTTTCGGTCTCTGATAAAATCACATTTTCGCTTTTTCTTTCAAAGTTCTTGAGTTATATATATCAATGCATATGATCGCCGGAAAACATGTTCGTTTCTATAAATATCGAGCCTTCATGTTGATTACGTCTCTATATCTGAGGATAATGCTGTGTAATAGGACGGATCATTGACAAGGTGCAAATGTTTGATGATGTCAAAACTGTGTCATTGCTAGCAGTCCTTTATGGAAAAAAAAAAATCTGTTTTTTATTTTATTCTATCAGTGTTCCGTGAATCATTGACAAAACTGGTGATGTTTCTTCTGAATGTTGGATGTCTGGAAATAATATTGGGTAAAAGTCCTCGAATTTTAATGGATGAGCATGGCACAAGGGTGGCAAGGAGCCCAGCGGAATTTCTCGACTTGATTTTCGAAGTCAAAATGGGAATCTTAATCCTTGAGAATGAAGTTAAACGGAATTAAAACGGTTACTCCTTAGAGTTAGCAATAATATTCTAAAGTCAAGGATACTCCTATTCATCAAAAAAAAAATTCAAGGATTGCACACTGTTACACACACATAGGAGAAAGGCATAAAACCATGAGCAATGCTAGATACAGTCCCCATTTGGAAACTGCAATGCAAGCCTAGGCAATTTTATCTTTAAATTTTTTTAAAATTACAAAACTATCCCTCCTGAAATGATGTTTTTTCTCATTTAATAAGGGGCATGCACATGCAGTCCTCAAGTGGGGACTGCAAATAGAATTTCTCTAAAACCATTACTAATTTCACACAATCTGTTCAGTAATATGTTCTGTTTCTTGTTGTTCATTGTCATATCCATTGCCCTTCATGACACTCACCAAATGAGTATACTAAACTTAGTTTTATGGTGGAATTCTCGTTTAATTTCCAGGTACAATTAGTGCGCATTCAGTTAAGAGTGCCAGAATATGGGTGGACAACACAAAAGCTTTTTCACTTGATGAATTTTATTGTGAATGGATGTATGGGTCATGTTTCATTTTTCATAGTTTTTCCTATATCTATTTTTATAAGCTTGCTAAAATTAAAATTGCATTTACAGTGAGGGCTCTACTCTTTGCTCTCTACCAAAGTGTGTTCCTTATTAAGCCACAGGTATGTGTTAATTCTGAATTCTGGTAATCTGGAGTCCAATATTTGGTGCTATTTGTTTCTACTTTTAGGAACTAAATATAGCACCTTGTTCAACATACCTGAAAAATAAATCTTGCTTTTGTGCGATAATCATCCTGCTTATTTACTCTGTAAAACTGTTAAAAGAAATTTTCAACTGAAACATATATTTACACAGGCTGCAAAAGTGCTGATTGGACCATAAGATTATACCTGTTATAGATGAGTAAAATGCGAAAAAAAAAGTAAAATTTTCTGAAATGTCTTAAATGGGTACAATTATCACTAGAAGGATCTTCCAAAGCCAACCAGTGGGTGCGAGTATATGAGAGAGAGAGAGAGAGAGAGAGAGAGAGAGAGAGATAGGACTTCAGATTACTCCTGGAATGGCTATATTTTAGTATTTGTTCTTATCAAGCCAATTCAAGATTCTAAATATTGTTATAAGTGATTATTGTAACTATAGCACAGCTAACTACTAATCTAATTCCCAATTACCAACCGCTAGTTTCCGATTTTAGGTAATCACTGGCTGACTGCTGTCTGGTATGGCAAGCTTTTATTATATCATCTTCGTCACATAAGAAACTGATGACCTGCTTCACCCTTTTGCATCAATGGAATTGGTGAGGAACACATCTCTTCGGTACTGCAGGCAAATTCTAAGAGTTAACTTACATTTATGCTGTTTATATGGCTCTTTAACCGTGGAAAATTCAAATAAATTTAGGCCCCATTACATGAGGTAGGAAGTGGGACAGGAGTTGAAGTACAGAAATACACGAAAGAAAGACTTTTAGTTTGAAATTTTATTGTTTTAGCCTTCCTGGTGTAATGGTTTGTGTATGTGCTTTATGAAAAGAAAAAAGATAAAAAAAAAAAAGAAGAAGAAGAAAAGAAAGGCAAACTCTGCTTTATTATAAATTCATCTTCTTTATTGCAAGTTTTTTCTGGAGCACTGTATTATGACCGTATCATCATCTATTTTGACTGCACTGCCTTAAACTATCATCCCGGTACAGGTACTTGAAATGGTGCTTATGGACCTTCCTGGTCTTCTATTCTTTTCGACTTACACATTACTTGTTTTGTTCTGGGCCGAGATATATCACCAGGTGTGCATACTTATTTGCCATAAATCATTATTTGAGTCAATTAGTAGCAACCAAGCTATAATTGATATATATACACACGGATATGTTTGGTCGTTGTTAACAGGCAAGAAGCCTACCAATTGATAAGCTTAGGCCTACTTATTTTGCATCAAATGGATTTATGTATTTTACACAGGTAAGGGAGAAAAATCTACTTCTTGTAACGAGGCCCTGAAGAAATGACAAAGATTCAACTATGCTAATTATGTTTGGTGTGTCTGTTTCTCAATTGTTCTTTTACAACAATAGGTGTTCATCTGGATATTCATAAGATTAAGCCGAAGTCCTGTTTCAGTGAAAGCCGCTAAACTCTTCTTTTCAGGTTAATATTGTTAAGACCAAATTTTCCTATGCCATTTATATGTATTTAGTTCTTGTGAGTAAATGCACTTTACCTCCACAAACAGAGGTGAGTCTGGAATTTTTTTTTTTTGGAGGGCTGGAAGCTAGTATTGGAAGGGGCATTAGTGAACAAGTGACAGAACTCCATGCCTTCTTTTTTCTTCTTCTTTAATCGGCCAGGGTGTCCCACGTCCCGGTGCCATCTCCATTGAAAAACTATCATCTCATTCAAAACATACCACCTAATTTAAGTCGTCATGGTTCACCCCCAAATTTGAAGTCTTAGTTTTGATTTGTCCCCTGTCCAAACCAGCCATTAAATCGGATGGAAATGCATGTGAAAAGTCCAAATCATCCATAATGTGAAAATTTTGTACAATTTATATAAAAAAATCAGTTGTACAAAGAAATTCCGAGAGATGGTGACAGGCTCTGTTGCTTGGGGTGAATAATTTGTCCCATCAACTTCATGAATGCCTTATTAAGAATCACGTCATTTTCATACATCATCCTAAAAACTTGGTGTTGGAACTGTACAATGTAACAATGACCAAATAAAAAAATAAAAAAAAGGGCAGCTATATTTCACACCCCAGACTACACCACATTCTCATACAAGCCATCAAACTTTAAATCGCTGAACCCTCCCCTTCAACTGCATTCTCATGCAAATTCATTAACAATAATTTTTGTCTCAAGTTGTCTTCTTTGACCAAATCAGTTGTAACGCTGGGCAGAGTTATATGTGAAAAGCCTCTTCTATGTAAAAATAATAGTTTCAATCTTTTTTTTCAGTCATGTCATTCTCTGTTGCTCTGGGATTCCTGATATATGGTGGGAGGTAACTGCTTGATCTAAGCACGAACACAGTACCCTTGTTCCATGCCATAAAATGTGCACTCATTCAAAATGTTTATGCCTTCTAGGTTATTTTTCATGCTGAGACGCTTCCCCATCGAGTCAAGAGGTCGTCAGAAAAAGCTATACGAGGTTTGTCAATAAGGTGCCTGTTCGAGTTGTTTAATTGGTTTAAATGGAGGAGAGAAACTATATCCTGGTTACTGGCATTCAACTTGAAGTGCACTATGAAAATTTGTCAAAAAGTAGGGCTGTTTTACTAATAAAAAGGAAGTTGGTGTTATTTTCCCTCAATTATTTCTGTTGGATATTCTCTTTAGGTGGAGTTTCGGAGAATTATTTTTCCTAGCTAGCTGCTTTTACTTTACCAATGTATTTATTGCCTACAAGTTGGAAAGAACTCTGATACTTTTTATACTTGTTTGGTAGAGAAGCATGATCATTGAACCATTCCAAAATCAGAAAAAAAAATGATGAATGAAAAGGAACCACGAAAATGTCTAGGAGTATGTGGACCATAATGAGAAAAAAGCAGGCAAACTGACCTTGCATTGCTAAAAGCATTTGGTGCCTAACCTGTTTTCACTGGCAGGTTGGCTGTGTCACAGGAATTTGTTGTGCTTGCTTCTTGATAAGATGTTTTGTGGTGAGTTCCTTTTGATACTGAGATTTATGAAAAAAACCCAAAAGTTTTGAATTCGTGACAAGGACATCTGTTTTGGTTTCTGTTGTAGCTTGCTCTTGCCACAGTGGACAAGGATGCAGATATTGATGTCCTGGATCACCCCATCTTGAACCTAATATATTACATGGCAAGTTTCAGAAACGTAATCTAATGTTTGTATTCATAGAATAGTTTAGGGGAATTTTCTTTCATCTTTAGGAATGCTGCATATTCCTCGTGTGGCCATATTGCACCAGTAGATTGTTTCCATAATTCTTGTGTCAGCCTCCACATTAGGTTTCTTTTGGCTGGAGTTTTATAATTGGGTTGTATGCTTATGAGTTATGATTACTTGCATTAAGTAAAAAAAATACTCAAGCCGCATAATACTTTCCATTTCCGGGAACCACACAATGCAATTCTCATCCAAAGGCTACATTTGGGGGACATGAATATCCTCTCTCCTCATCTTCATGAAAAAAGAAAAAAATGACTTCAAGTGCTATATTGCTACCGGCTTTCCTGTTGTCTTCCACCAGAACTTCAACTTTTCTCATCATACAGGAGAGTAGCATGCTAAAATATTCATTATGTACTGGACTGGCATTGACAATTGGTAGAGCTAATTGTGTCTTTCTTATTTTACTGTAATTAGTTTTCACCGTCTATGCCTTTTGTTTTTGGGTACAGTTGGTAGAGATTGTTCCATCTGCTTTGGTGCTCTTCATCCTGCGAAAGTTGCCCCCCAAGCGTGTCTCGGATCATTATCAGCCCATCAGTTGAAGCTATCTATTTAATTTTAATATGGTAATACTGAGCTTAAATTCTTTGGAACGTTCTGTGATCCACTTTGAGCTACTGTTTAGTTTCCCATGCATGCTCTCTCTCTCTCTCTCTCTCTCTCTCTCTCTCTCCTGTAAATTCCTTCTAATTTCTTATTAGAATGAAAATCATCTTTATGAGTAATGGTGTGATAATATGAGTACACCTTTCAAGTCTTCTAGAAGTCAGATTAATAATGCTTCTTCCATGAACCATCATGGGAAAATGGCTGTGTTGAGAATTACATCTTTGTTTATGTTGTTTCCTTTGTAATCATACTCAAAATTTGCACCGAAACTTGCATCCACTTTGAAAATATTTATTTGCCTTGGGCTTGAAGGTTTGTCCTGACACTGCCCAAAAGATTAGAGACTATCCACGTCATTGGTTTTATTAAAGATTGGAATTTCAAATGGTTCTCAAGGCTTGATAGAAGAGTCCAGTTTCTTTATGGCTTTAAGCTTCTGGGTTTAGGAGCAGGAAGGCTCTATATAATCATTCTCTGTAGGTTTGGACTTCAAGAACCAAATTGACATATACTCGAACTTGTAAGATTATATTTTGCTCTTGTTGCCTATATCTTGGTAATATTTATGTGCCCGCCCGAAACTACAAATAAAGAAAGTCGTATGAAATGGTATATAATAAATTTAACATTATTCCTTTCCATTCTATAATATGCGGCTGTAGGATTCTGGATGAACAACATTTCTGTAATAATTTTTGGCCTCGGTTTTCGCAAATGAGATGAATTGAAATAAAAGTTAAAAATTAAATAAAATATTGTTAGAATATCTATTTTTTTAATATTATTATTGTTTTGAGATTTGAAAAAGTTGAATTGTTTATTTTATTTTATGTGAGAATTTGAGAAAGTTGTAATGATTAGATGAGATATGTTGTGAAAACAAACAAGGCCTTAGTGTCTCTCCGGATTTTAAAAATAAATCCAAAAATTCTGTGCTATATAACCACCTAATAACTGATAAAGACCACCATTCTCTTTAGAAGGAAAAAACCATAAGGGTCATATTAGAAATGTGCTTGTTAATACAATCCAACTGTAAGCCAATACCGTCTTCTACAAACATACAAGAAGGTATTTTACTAAACCAGCTGTGCAGAAAACTTGAATGTAGCTGTAAACCTGCTAGAAAATCATGGACGACATGATATATCAGACATCATATTTACAGGATGGTGATCTTCATGGTGCAGCTATAGCCAGAGATCTTGAAGACAGACTGGACAAATCGGAGAAGATTGAAGGTTTATTCAAATGCTATAGACATAAAAGCGTCATCATCCAACAGCATCTCATCATCCAACAGCGTACCAATTTTAATCACATCCTCATCCCCATCAACTGTTTCTTCAGAACTACTCAAAACCATATTGCACGCCTGCCCAAAAGTTATAGTGGAAAGAACCAGTCAGAATTTATGACCGTGTGGTAGGGAGTAGAAAAGGAGATCGTTTGGGAGGCATGAATAGATCCATGCCAAAATAAGACAAGACCTTTCAAACACAAAGTATGACAAAAATGAGCGGGGACACCATATATGGATAATCATTTAAGAAAATGACATTTTTCTTAGATGATTACACATTTAAGATTTTGCATTCTTAAATAAACAAATAAAGGAACTTCTAAAACATGTATATATATACCTTAGTCTCTCGGAACCCTTCAACAACTGTTAGCAGCCTACGGTATTGAGCCCGTGCCTCTGGATACTGTACCATAGACTTCACCCTAGTTAGAGCTTTTTGCAACCTTTCTTCTGTCTGTTTCCTTCCATCCTTGAGAAAATCGTAATCATCCTCTTTTGAGGGTGCACTTTGTGGATTGGTGTCCTTATGTGCATCTTGTCGGAAGCCCCGCAAACCGATCTTTTTACGTCTCCAGCGCAATATAACCTTCTCCAAAATACCTACAGACCAGATGATCGTTCTATATTTTTTTCTCACCTGGTGTCCCCTTACATGGGCCTTTGCACCATAAAATTAACAATCAGTGCCGTTTTCATAATTGACAGCTTATAAGTTTGTGTTAAAGAACAATTAATAAAATATATGATTTCATAAATCATTGGTGAAAAAAGCAGAAGTCATTATGGCCCGATGGGAAACAAATAGTCAACTCAGCCAAAGATGGAATGTGATACCCCATATGATATGGATAAGGTAGGTGGTGTATGGGATCCCACATTGCTTGGGAATGAGAAGTTCTTGCTCTTTATAAGGTTCCAATGGGGCTCTAATTGTATCATTGACTAGTCCTTTTGGAGTATAGGCCATGTGGTTTGGGTCTTCCATTGGAGCGTTACAAATGGTATAAGAGCCAATCCCAACCAGAAATGAGGGACTTGAGCCATGCCACCTACAATGGACAGGCCCGACAAGGACGTCGGGAATTTAAGGGGGGTAGATTGTGATACCCCATATGATATGGACAAGGGTAGGTGGTGTATGGGATCCCACATTGCTTGGGAATGAGAAGTTCTTGCTCTTTATAAGGTTCCAATGGGGCTCTAATTGTATCATTGACTAGTCCTTTTGGAGTATAGGCCATGTGGTTTGGGTCTTCCATTGGGGCGTTACATGGAACATAACCCAAATCCTAAAACATGTTCTAAAATATAAAGGGAAATACTTTAGCCACAAATTGATTACACAAAAGCAATCACACAAACTGATGTGGCTTGATATGATTCGTCAGATTGTAAAGTTATTTTTACTGTAAAAGAGATCTAACATATCAGATGAAACCAAGTCAATTTATGAAATTACTTTTGTGTAATTCCTTTGTAGATTTAGCACTCCTCTTTTCTTAATTAATTAAATCTATTTCCCAAAGGATGTCTTGCAGGTTGTTCAATAATAAAAATTCATCTGCTTACCGTAACAAGTATCATCTTCATTTCGTGTTTGGGAAGGGAAGGGAAGGGAAGGGAAGGGGAGGAGGAGGAGGACAATGACATTTTTAAGATTCTCAAGAAGGTAACAAGGGAAAAGGAGAAAGAAAACCTGAATTTTGACAATTCTTTGACGGGTTATTAAGAATTCTTTTCTTTTCTTCCAGCCACGGAACTTCTTCTGTATTTGTGTTGCAGCATCATGGGCTAGCCCATCACTTTGTTTAGGCTTGCGTGACTTGGCAGATACAATTGAAAGGGCACGCCCATCTGATAGTCTACCATCATCCTCATCATACTCTGTTATCTTTCTTCTCTCAAATGAATGCATCCTGAACATTTGATGTATGCGATCAGCAGCTTGTGTGGCATTGCAGATGGCATTAAGTGAATCCTTCAGTGACAGTGCATCTGCCGCATCGCTATAATTCACAGGCGTTGCTGTCCGTTCTGAAACTGTTTGCACAGCTTTCATTCCAGAAACTTCTACTGTTCCATCTTCTTTTTTATCATTCACCGTTAGGGACTTGAGGTAGCTTGTCAAGGAAGACTCAGCAAGAAAACCAGAGATTCCTTTGTGTCCTTTTCCAGATGCCAGGTCTGCAGGTGTTCTACCCAATGGGAATTCGGGCGATGGATCTGTCAATGCTCCAGGAACTGCACCCAGAGAGACAAGGAATGCTACTGTCTGCTCTCTGAATTTAACAAGGACACGAGTATGGAAAAAATCAGTGAAATATTAGTTGCTTTGTACATGATACAGATTTCACAGTAGCTGATACAAATTGCAATTCAACCCAACACAAGCAACAAAAACAAAATTAGTAAAAATTTGTGTGCAGGTTATCCACACATGAACGAAGAAAACCAATGAGAGACTATTTTTAGCAAGTAAAAACTAATGAGAAACTTAAAGCTTGAAAGGTCGAATATAAAAGTAAATAAGGCTTTCCTAACCATATGTATGGTAGGGCATTTTAGTTACATAATGGGATTACACAAAGGGCAAGAGAGGGAGAATCTTTAATAGACATCTTGCACAAGCTACAAGCTCTTAGATGGCCTCTACATCTGTAATGCAGACTATATATGGGAAAAAACTTTGTGGAGTTGCATTTCCCGAGTCTAAAATGGCTCAGGGTGGGGAAGGCTAGGCTCTAACTCAAAATCCCTAGGTTGAATTTAGTAATAAAGAATATAACCTAGGCTCAGTAAAATTTAGAAGAATATAAAAATAAGATATCAAGTTCAGAGGATCTTGCCTGCCACAAAATGCAGCCCAATGAAGAGCTGTCCATCCATTTACGTCCCGGAAATTGATACTGACTTCTGCTGTCAAAATTGGTTTTATGGCCCAATCATAACCAAGGGCAGCTGCTAAATGTATCACACCTTGCCCGTCATCATCCAATATACTTGGCCCTTTACCAGCTTCAGATACTTTACGAAGGAGCCATGAGTACAACTTCTCTTTCACCAACATTTTAAGGAGAAGCTCCTTCATTTCATGCTGGGAAAAATCCTTCTGCAGGACTGGCTCTACCATCTGGTAATATTCCTCTTCCTCCTTTAATGAAATAATCTTACTGATTAACTCTCGTTTCACAGTAACACTTTCTAAGTGACTTGGAGGAGTGACAGACAGAGACAGTAACCTCTCAAGTTGCAAATGAAGACGCATTTCATTTGCAGCACCACTGTAGATAACAGCAATGTCTATACCTTTAACAGATCCCACTCGATAGTCAAATTCTCGCACTTCACTACAAGCTAACCTGTTGGAACAAGTTACATAAAAAGGGACTTGTCCAACAGAGTGAGGTGGAGCTCGGCAGCAAAGAACCCCATTGGCTAAAACTTCTGCAGCAACCTCCAGTTCGCCAAACATGCAAGACCAATCACATTTTGTAACCTCAGGTAGACTCTTAAAGAATGTTCCAATTATCAGAACCTGTTTTGATACAAAAATTGAGAAGAAATAAGAAGTAGATCAGTATTTTTCTTTAACAGTACACTGGCATAATTCAATAAAGATGGTAAAATACACAAGTTCAGAACTTGGAAAAAAGTAACACTGCACAATAAACTTGACTTGTGAAAAAGTCAGGAAGAAAAGCGGTAGAACTAATTGGAAAATTACAAAAGCAATTTACTTGAGCAGGAAAAAGCAGAATAAAAAGAATGCACAGATTAGCAAAACAATTAGAACATAAAAATACATGAGCTATATGAAGTTACAGACTGCCCTGTACGATTCAGCCTTATCTAGCAGATTGTTTACATTTTCTTTCTTTTCTTTTGTTAAAACTAGAGAGTTATTTACCACTTAGTCAGAAAGGAGGACAGAACATATATATATAGAATCTACACACACAAACAGTAAGGCAGGTAAGATCACAGTGCAAAAACAGTATTTTAGAATTTGGGTTGATGGCCTTTCTTCTTCTTCTTCTTCTTTTTCTCTTTAATTTGCAGGGATAATATCTTAATATATATTCATTACCTCAGTTTCTGAGTCTGTGTAAGCCCATTTCGGTGAAAAATCTAAAATACTAAAAAGCTGGTCTTGAGAAATAGAGGGACTCAATGAGGAATCATCCACTACATTTCCACATTCGTCGGTGCTCCATGATATACCAGACGAGCTCTGCAAATGCAAATCATCAACATCTCCAAGTTCTTTTGTAGCCCATCGAGAAAAGCTATCAACTTTCTTCAAGCTCTCTTCTCCATCTAATAATGATTTCTTTAGAGTCAAAGCATAGTTACTATTTCCTTCAATGGGCATATCAGTTTTGGAATTTGATTTTATTGGAAACTGAGGTTCATAATTTGTAAACTGTTTATTCTGTTCACTTTGCAGAATTGGATGAGTAGTAAACAGCTCTGGAGCATTTCTCACATCCATATCATGAATTTTAGGCTCAAATATTGTCATTCCAAGATCATATGCCAAGTCCAGATTTGATGACTGGTCCATAGGCCATGTGGGCAACTGTACTGAATTAACGCCAAAAGAAGTCTGCATAAAAGAATCTAAGATCAGAACATGAGAATAAAGAAATGAACTTAAGAAGCATTAAAACAGAGGAACAAAAGATTTTCTACATATGTCATGCGTGCAGAATTAAAATGAAAGCAAAAAAAGTTCCCTCATCCTCCCCGTAGAAAAAAAAACAAAAGAAAATCAAACAAAACAATGACTAAGATAGTGAGCAAACTAATGCTTTAAATACTAGGACAAAATATCTAACAGGTTTGCATTAGTGGTCACTAAAACCAAGTACGGGTGATCTTAAAAGAGCTGCTTTTGGCCTTAGTTATCATTCAATGACTGAATCAACAGTCCCTCAGTCTAAACCATGAACCCATTGGAAAGTTCGGTTCAGCAGCCAACACATCCAAGGACATGTAAAGCAGCAGTAGATTAACATGGGTGTGAACAAAGGGGTAAGGGATTAGGATAGTCATTACCTGCCAATTTGAGTGCATTGGCTCAAGATTTTGAACCTCTTCCTTCAGAACACTCCCACCTGTTAAATATTGACCTCGAGTCAAATCTTCTTCGCCAAGAACAATTCCAGTTGAGGCAGATTGGAGGGCAGTCAATGATTCATGAGAAGATACAGAAGAATGGAATCCTCTTGTAGAGTGTTCCAAGACTTCTTTCCAGGATGCCAAATCAATTGCCTCTTGAGAACCAGTCACACAAGTAACATTATCACTATCACTAGGTCCACTATAATTTCCACCAGGAATTGATGACAGACCACGACTATCTGGTGAAAGTTTCGAGTATACAATCAGGTTAGCTTCATTTAAAAGCTCGTGGAATGAGTAAATTGTATGAATGGATATGAACATGTAAAGAAAGAAAGACACACAAACAACACATTTACCTGCAGGGGGATACAAAAAATAAGAACTCAAGGCACCAGCATCCATCCTATCCGTCAGAGGACCATTCTGCATCGGTGACTCAAGAAATGAGCGAGATCTTGAACTTGCTTGGTAACTATCCTCTGCATTAAATCTCACAAAAATTATAACAGGCATTGACATGCATGGTGTAAAGTATGTAGATTTTCAGTATGTCATGGTTCGGTCAAAAGGGTGAGCAAAAGACAACCTCTTGAACCAAGATCAGAGGCAAAAAATACCAGAATCAGCATCTTCACATAGTGATGTTAGAGAACTGCTTGGGCTTGGTGAATCAGTATTTCCACTAGGTGCTCCTTTATGGTTTGTGGGAAAGTCAGAACTCAAAGGGCTGCCCTTTTGGAAATCTGATGCAACCTCATCACTTTCTCTAATGCCTCCAATATTTGTCCTATTACCCTGATGGGAAAAGTAATCCAAACGACAAGAATGCACAGATTCCTTAGCAAAAATATATACATGATACTGATACTGTTTCCACAAAACTTCGAAATGTAATACCTTGCCAAGGAACAAAAAAAACTAGACCTACTGGAATCCTACTGTCATAGTATGAAGAGCTAGGATATGGGCCCTCTTACAAATGAAAAGTTTTTTGAAAAGTTACATGCTCAAAGCTAGCTACAGAAAAACACTTGCCTGTTTATTAAACTTTGTATTTGCATTTTTGCATATACCTAAATATACTTGCCACGGAGTGTTGATTCTTAAATTGTCTCAAAAGCAGAACCTCTAAAGCAGTGTTAAAAATAGCTAAAACATATACAAGTGTAATATAAAAGGGTCAATATCCAGTCCTGGTCGCACCTATGTGCGACTCTTGGGAGGGGTGACTAGGATATAATCCTATCCTCAAGAATATTTGTTTTCTTTTTTTCCCCCCTACGTGGAAGGCCTTCTCTCAATACTTGAATTTACACACTTGTGATTGGTAGCCTAAGGGCTTGTTTGAATTCAGAGATGAGATGAGATGAGATGATTTTAGATGAAATATGAAAGTTGGAAAAAATATTGTTAGAATATAATTTTTTAATATTATTATTGTTTTTGGATTTGAAAAAATTGAATTGTTTATTATATTTTGTGTGAGAATTTAGAAAAATTGTAATAATGAGATGATATGAGATGAAACACTTTCCGAATCCAAGCGGGGCCAAAGACTTTACCGTTGCACCAGGCAATGGTCCCTATTTTAATATTTGTTTTTTGACCAGGCAATGTTTTTAATATTTGTAATATGTTAACATGAAATAATGTCCACAAATATGTGCATGAGCAGCACACATTTAATGTATGTGGCATAAAATGGTAAGATTTAGCAGCTAATGAGATCACTTTTTTTTTTTTTTTAATAAGTACACGGTAGTATTAATAGGAATAGGCAAAGCCCAAGTACACAAGGTAGTATACTAGAGATAAAACCTATCTAGTTTGCTATAAAAGAAACAAGAAAATCATGTACATTTAATTTAGGCCATTAAAATCTAATGAGATCACTGAATTGATTTAGCCTATGTGGCTTTCTAATGATGAGTGCTTGGACTTGAAACCCCACCAAACAGGTTTTTGACTTATTTTGACTGGAAATAACCCAAGTAGAGCAGAGTGTGGACAGGTCTGCATTCCAGCAAAATGTATCCACAGATCTGCACTCAAATCATGAGAGCACGAATTGAGAGTGGGAGCAGCCCACCGCCCCCCCAGCAGCAACAAAAAAAAATGGAAGGATGACAACAATAGTGATAAGAATTACCTTAACTTCGAGGTAGTGGACAAAAACGATGTGCATCAAATCCCTGCAAGAATCAACAAGCTCAAGATCCTGTGTACTTGGGCATTTGACTAGTTCTATCAATAATATTTTTACGTATCAAAAAAGAAATCAGCAAGCTCAGGACAACCAAAAAGAAAAACAAACCCGAAATTGTAAAATTTTAATCATTCCATAAAACATAATGTTTATCAAGTATACAAATTTCACACATCTAATAATTCCACATTAATAAAAACTATGTTGAAAGGAGGAACTGGGAGACAAAGGTGAAAAGGAAAGAAAGAAGAAATTATGTTGAAATAAGAAAATGTAAGAAGCAGCAGTAAATAAGTAAAAGCAGAAACACAAGTTCCTTATGCATTACAAGATAAAACTCAACCCTTGTCATTCAATCCTTAAGCACATGCTAATTCGGGCCTTGCAACAATCTCACAAACAACCATGTCATTATCATAAAGTAAATATCACAACGTAGAATGAGTAAGAACACCTAACTTCGCCCTCAAACCACCCACCTTCAACACTTCATAGGCAGCCTTTAGGAAAGCCTACAGTAAGGGCCATCAGTCCAGAAAGTTTTTTTTTTTTTATAAGAAATATTTATCGATAAGCGCAAAGACACAACCCAAATACGCAGGGAGCATACAAGAGCAGTCCATAAAATAAAATGGAACATGGATACTACTATAGCTCTAATGTGCACATGTTGATGAGGGCCTCCAACTAATCTCCCGCCCTTGGTGAATAAGAAAAAAGTACCAAGGAGAAGGAGCACTCTTATCCAGGTAAAGGCTCTAAAAGGGCAAGACATCCTCACAGCTGAAGAAAATACATTACTAGCAAGTTTTGCCTTGATGACGAGAAAATACGTATTTTCAAAAGTGAAAATTATATGACTCTAAAAGGAATCGTTTTTTTTAAGGTGAAATAAGTTGGTTCATACTTACTGTTCAAGTAACCAATAGCTGCGCCTTTGAAACTTTTCATTCTCTTCCCCATGAGCGTAATAGCAGTGTAGCACATCAACACTACCAACCTAAAAGTGCTTGAAGAATGTTACCTATCAGACGCTTGGGAAAATTTAATATAATTCATGAAGAACTATTATTTTCATCAAACAAATCTCGGAACAAGAGATATGAGTAACTCCCTCTACCCATAATGACTGTTTTGCAAACTTACCTTCAGCTTCTCATGAGCCTCCTTCACGGTCTTTCCATCTTTTTTCTTCCTCCAATTATGTCCATCCTTTCTAAAGTATCTCAACACCTTCCTATCAAAGAGAAAAAGAGAACCACCTAGCATGGTGGAATATGTGTCAAGTTATCCAATTAAGATTGAAGCAAAAAGATGATACGATCTTCTTTTGATAGGAGACAACATTGTTGCATACCAACCAAAAAACTGAACAACAAATCATCCCATGATTGGAGAATTTTCAGACAATATATATTCTGATTTCAGGGGCAGTATAAGACTAATAACATTAAAAACAAATTTTAATGGCAAGAAAGACATTTGGTAAAACCAAAAAAATATATATTTCGAATGTCAAAACAGTTACAGCACAGAAACTGAGAAACTTCAAATTAATTCAAGAAGCACAGTTTTTATCAGTAAAATAATCGATGCAACACTTTCATGGATTGGATTTAAATAATCCTAGAAGCACTTTTTTCAAACAAAAAAAATCACTTGTAATTCCTTGCATATGGTGGGGGAGGGAAGCAGCATCCCAAATGTCCCCCCATTTTACGTGTGTAAAGAATTTGCTAAGCATCTTTCTTTTGGATTTACCAAATTTGGGGTCCAAGTATTTTAGAAACGTTACTCTCCCCTCTTTTTTATAATTTCTCTAATATTTTCCATTTTCGAGCATATATAGGGCAAAATATTGTATCTGGGGACTGGGTTTGACACCAAAAGCAATTGTAATGTATGAATGTGTGGTGTTCGGTAGTATTTTGGTAAATATCTGATGACTAGGTTTAATTATTTTTCGTTTTGGTAATATCTGCTAGAATCATACTTGGGGGCCTGTTCGGAGGCTCTGGTGCAATCTGAAACTTCTTATAATTACGAAGAATTTCACAAATTTCAGCAGGCCGCAACCACCGATGCTGGGCTTCTGCTAGTATTTGTTGAATATCTGCACACAAAAAATCAGACTGTCAAATCAGTAAAAATGTACTCTGGAGCTAAAGTTGAGAGAAACAAACCATGGGACATTGTAAATTGGTAATGAAAGGAAAATGCGAAGGATAGTCATCTATTGACAGAGAGGTCAATTATATAAGAACCTTTGGAAGTATATGTGCGTGTATCTAAGACCAAGTACATCAAAGAGCAGGCAACAGAGAGCAAGAAAGCTCCCTAGCTCACGCATACAAATAGGTTAAGAAACGTTGAGAGTGACTTTATGTTATAAATAAGTACCGAACGGTCAATTCATACCAACAAGACGCTTAGTGAAAATACATCAGTACACCTCCATACTTTTAACTCTTCCACTAGCTTTTGTTTTACAAATGAGAGTTTGGAACATTTCTGTGGCTGCGGAAACATAAAATATAGACAAAATAACTTTATAATAAATTAGTAACCAGCTTCGACGAACTAATCCGAAGACACTATTCTCCCGGTACCAACCAGCTTAGCTGAGCCAAGAAAATGAGTGTTTAAGACTCGAAAGTCGAAACATCAAATTATAAATAAAATTCTCATTATAATTCCGTCGTTTTTTCAGGCTTTTTCCAAGTATTCAAACAGACCGTAACAAACCTCCAGTGGCTCCAACCAAAATAAAATAATTAATTATTTCCGCTGGAAAATAACACATAAAACCCTAGAAATCTAAAAAGGCATCGACTAAAATTCCCCGAAATTCTACATGAGAAACTACCGAAATAATAAAATTAATTAAAAATAAATAAAGAGAACTGAGAGAGAGTTTGTGTTAGGAATCTGACCAAGTTGAGGAGCAAGGCCGTACAATCCACGCTCCGCCATGAGGAAGAGTTGATGAATCAGAGACCAGAGTAACAAAGCATGGAGTCGGATGAAAATGCTAAAAATTTGTGAGAGGCTTCTTTCAGGTCAGCGTTTCAAATGACGTGAGGAAGTAAAATGGAAGATTCGGAAGTCAATTCTAATGGGTGTGCACTGCTGGCCGAGCCATATGGAACTTCTTCGTTCAGCCGAATGAAGGTCGAAGGAAAGTGGGTCTGCTCTTTTTCTTTTCTTTTTTCTTTTAATTTTTTATTTTCTTCAATTCTTTTTCCTGGTGAAAATTAATTCTACAAGATCTTAACCGTCCGTGCAACGAAATCCCCGAATCTCATCCGCGAACTACACCGTTGCCGTTTATACCATTATTATTATTATTTTATACCGTGTTGAATCGGCGTCAAAAGTTTTGGTCGTCGACTCGTCGTCAGCTTATGTCATAGAACCACGATCGTCGGACGAGGATTCGTATGAAAATACGCGGTTTGGAGGGTACGTTGAAACGAGATGAACTGATTGGATGATGAGTTGAAATGAAAGTTAAAATTAAATAAAATATTATTATTTTTTAAAAAATTAAAAAAGTTAAATATTTTATTATATTTTATATAAGAATTTAAAAAAATTATAATTATAAGATAAAATGAAACATTTTTATTATCTAAACGGAACTTAATGATTAGACTCTGAATTCAATGTACTGAAAATCTAATATCATAAATTTTATAATAGAAAAATAATAAATATATATCACTTTTCACAATATTTTATATAACAATATTTAAAAATGAGAAATATTTTTATAAATGTTACTAGATATATTGTAAAATGTATCATGTAGATTTCATTACTCAAAAATAATAAAATAAATAAATAAGTAAAATATTATTGGTCAAATGCTTCGGACGTTGTAGCGTAACCCAATTTCAAAACCTTGAGCTTGATTTTATAAAATCTTTCTCGTTTATTGAGATTTGATGAAATATACTTGTATTAATTGTGTATTAAGTACAGAAGATCTCTATTCAAATTAGATATACAACAATTGTTCAATCCCTTCTTTCTCTCTTTATAATAATAAATAGATGAGGCAAGTATTGTATAAGAAAATTCTAAAATTTATGTATTAAATGTTACAATGAGATAATAAAATATAAAGAAAATATAAAGTAATATCTATTAGTAATCATTTCTTTAACTATTAAAATATATATATATATATATATAATAAAATACGCGAGAGGTGACATTGAAGGGACAAAATCACAGGATTAAATAGTATTATCCTTCTAAATATAAATAATATAATTTTTATTAAAAAAAAACAAAGTGATTCAATTACCTCACTTTATTAATCTAATATCACGAATATAATTATTATAATACTTAATATTTTGTATCCTTATCTACCAATAATGTGATCGAAGTGAAGTGGAATGGTATAATCCATAATTATGTTTAATATTTTATCGGTCAAACTAAGGTCATGTTTGGATTGAGAATTCATCTTATCTTATTGTTACAATTTTTTAAAATTATTACATAAAATATAATAAATAATTTAACTATTTTTAAAATTTTAAAATAACAATAATATTAAAAAATAATATTATATTTAATTCATTTAAAACCATCGATCGAAGCAGTCCTGACTTAAAATGAAAAAGGTGGGAACCGAAACGCAGACGAGTTGGTGGAGTTCAGACTTGGTGCATGGTGAAGGTCGAATCGTGGGCCGAAAACATCGGGATGGGTCGGATCACAATTAATATAGCCCAACTGTAACCTCAAACGTTATGACACTGTTGAAAGTTGTTTAGTAGTAAATTTAAACACGTTGCTGTCAATTTTGACGTTTTAAATATATTAGTATATCTTCATGCTAGATTTGATATTAAAGTATAAGGATGTGGAACTCAATTTATCTCAAATTAATTATTTATGATATTCATTATTATTTTAATATTTTATAAAAAAATTAAATATATCTTAATCTATTTCATACATTCAAATATATATCTCAACTTATTAGTATTTATATTCAAACGTAACTAAATGAGACTCGCAAAATATTATTATTCACGTATCAATTTAAATTAATCTCAACGTCTAAATGCAGCCTAAGTTTTACACATTGGACTCGGCTAAGTTCCTTAAAGATAAATTTACATCCACATTCCAATGCACACGGTATATAACGTTATATTTTTCTAATTTTTTGGTGATATAAATAGTCAATTTTTGCGAAGAATATGGCATATGATTTGTTGAATCCTAAGGTTGGAGGATTTAAATTTTGAAATTTTATAGGTAAAAGTCTACTTTTAATTAATATAAATGGGTTGTAGATAACACCAATTCAGGGTACGTTTAGTTACCAAACCCATATCAATTCATCTTAACTCATTATTACAATTTTTTCAAATGTCAACACAAAATATAAGAAATAATTCAATTTTTTCAAATTATAAAATAATAATAATATTATAACAATATTTTATCATCTCAACTCAACTCAATTCAACATTCAAACGCAGCCTAAGCCTGTTCAAAACAAACATTTTTTTACCAAGAGTATGATGCTCTGATGAAATATAGCCCGGTTCTCCAAATGAAAAATCTGGATTCGAACCCCCACCTCCCTTATTAAAAAATATTTTTTAATATATTTTTCCTCCGTACATAGTTGATAGTTTTTATTTATTTATGTATCGTTTGATTACACAAGCGAGATGAGATAAAAAGTTAAAAGTTGAATAAAATATTATTATAATATAATTTTTATTTTGAGATTTGAAAAATTGAATTATTTATTATATTTTGTGTGAGAGTTTGAAAATTTTGTAATAATTATATTAGATTAGGAGATGAGATAGTTTGTTTTGTGTAATCAAACCAGCAATGAATTTTGACAAATTCATTTAATTTTCTTACCTGCGTACTAAAATGCATCATGGCCACTTGTATGTTCTTTTAAGGCCTCGTTTGTATTCGTAACCCATCGTCCTATATGTTTAAACTCAGTTTTATTTGAAATTATTATAGTTTCAAAGTGCGAAGTATATATTTTTCATATTGTTGATATAATAATATTTTATTTATGAAGATTTTTTAAAATTATATTTAATTATAAATAAAATCATGTTATATAAACAACATAGAATGTATGTTATTAAGACCAACTTATAAATATAATTTTTATTTTATTTATTTCCTACTAAAGAAGCCTCACTATATGGTTATTGTTCTTATTTTTTATTTATTTCCTTGGCTTCCACCTTCACTTATAAGGTAATTAATAAAGAAAAATTATATTTTTTATGCATTGCATGCCCAAATTACAAAAAATTAACATTTGCCCCCTCGTTTACTTTTAGAGATGAAATACAAAACTTTAAAAATATTTACTCAAGTTTTGTACGATCATACACTCTCTGAAAACAAACACCCATTTTTTATCTCATATTTTTTAATCTCAGTTCATCTCTATTATTTTATCATTGTTCATTAACTGTACTATACACAAAAAGCTGCCAGTAAAGCCTCTCCTTTCTTTCTCGTGTTCATCTTTTGGCAACAAAACTTGCCAGTGAAAAATGTGCTTTTAGCTATATGTTGTTTGCTTGTCTCGTATTAAGGATACGAGCGGGGGCGGGATCCCGCTAGGGTCATTCCGCCTCCCGCCCCCGCAAGGCCCTCTTTATGCGGGGCGGGGGACCTCGCCCCCGCATGGGCGGAGCGAGTTAGCCCACCCACCCATGTGGGGGCGAGACCCCGTTGCCCACCCCTAACTCGTATCCTTAATTATTCAAATATCGTTTGTCTCGTATTTGAGAGTAGATATTAGTGGATTCTAGTTTTTCAAATACTGGTTCATAAAATATTTACTAAAACAAATACATAATTAGTGGGTTCAGCTTTTCTTCTTTATCAAATATTATAAAAAAAAAATCAATATATTTTCATCTTATCTTTATAAACAGACACACATTTTAATAAAATAATATCATCCCATCTCACTTCATATATCTTAGGGCCCGTTCGTCGTGCTGGTTGGGTTGCCCTCTCTTCTGACTTCGTCGGGACGAGTGAGTCGATGGTGTCCCCATGTCCATGGAAAACTGGGACGGGCCATTAAAGACAAAATTAGAGTTCCCTTAGGTGCCAAGTGCTGGGCCCCGACGACGCATCTCGGCGTCAAGACGCTCCTCCTCGTCAAAAGATGGTGGTGGTTGGGTGGACGCGTGGTGGAGTGTACCGATGGCAACAGCAGTGCCAAAAATGGTACAGAGGTCTACATATTGTGGGCAACCCGAGGTACGAAACTTCTTTACTTGTGGCTTGGCCTGGATAAGGAATTTTAAATTCAACATATTAGGGAGGGATTATCTCGGGAAACAGTGACATATAATAAAGGGATAATTTTCGTAATATGAAAATATGGCATGCTTAGAGAAGTATTACCCTAATGGCATTTGCCCAGTGTTCGTCGCTCCCTATAACCGTTTTCGTATCGAGGTCCCATCCCATACCAGTTTGGTGCATGAGGTCCGTGAAAAGTCGTTGCATCATCTTAAGCCGATGTATTTTCCCCTTGATTTGGCTCGCTTCGTACGTCCTTACGCCCACTGCCGTAAGACGTGCAACATAGGAAGCATGGTCCCTATAAGTGATCTTTCCAGCCCTCAATGCACCATTAAGGGCGTCCGCTAACATCATGTCAATGAAGACATCCTCTATTCCATCCGCCCAAATCATTGGATCAACGTGTGAAATGTCGGTATCGGGGTCCATTTGAAAATGCTAATAATATGATATTTCAATCCAAAGACATTTATATCATATGGCCAAATAAATGATGAAATGAAATCCAAATTGTTTAATTTAGAAGTGGGTCATACCTGTCGAGGGTGAGGTAATCGAGAGGAGCGTAGGTAGTAACGCTAATAAATTAAAAATGTTGTTAAAGACGTGTGCGTCCAAAACATTTTCACGTGATCATATACGAGCTTGACAAATATTATCCACATAATCAATGAAGATGTTCTATAATATTATTTTTATTATTACATACTGAAATGAGATGAGAATGTGACTAATATAATACACACAAGTGATTTTTTTCTCCCAAATGGGTATGTAGAAAGATCGATTCCTTTCAACTAATGCACCCATTTAAGTCTCAATCAGTCCTTCACTTATTGTTAATGGCAGTGAACCATTTAGATTAAAGCTGGGTTCATATATAGTTTGAATTTCAAGTTTCCAGCTCTTGATAGTAAGTCCACTGTGAATTTTTCCTCTACCTCTGAATGGTGTCTAGAAAGTACACCATCCAGTTACCTTCATTTTGTTGCATCTAATATGAGTAGTTTAAAAAAACACATTTTCACCCAAAAACAAAAGCTAAGATTAACCAGATTTATCAAAACTAAACTACAAAAACTTATGTATTTCAGCAATTCAGCCCTTAACACTAAACAAATATGATCAATGCCTGTGACATATTGAAAAGAATTTTGATGACCTATGAATGATTAAAAATATTAAAAAAGCAAAACCAAATAACCTTATAAATCAAAACTTCCATTCTTCCTTCTCATTTTCCTCGTCCTTCTCCATCTTCACTACTGTCTTCCTGTTGGCAGTCAATGCAGGGGGTTTTTAATCATAGCTTAAAAACTCCATGTAGAATACAACCACTTTCGAGCTCTTCACAGGAATTAAAATAAGCTAATATGGTGTAAGTTGCAATTATGTTAGTAGGCGATGATTATGGAGATTTGCTATATATAATTATAGGGTTTGGTTGCTCTAAACATGCCTGTATCTAACTTTTGACCATATCTAAATACAACTATTGTGTCTGTCAGTTTTGATATTGACAAAGCAGACCAAACTTAGTGTTCAGATACACTTGCATTGTTCAGTATTATAGCCTACGAACTGTAATAATATTTTTTTCCCATTTCCTGCTCAAAGTTCTTTGGCTATAACTTTAACTTTGCTAAATTATTTTGGTATTTCATGCTCATCCAAGTTTTTTAATGCAAATATTAAAGACAACCCGACAACTAATAGGGTTTTTATCTGCCCAATGATAAGCTGATCTTTCATGTTCTACCATTTTAAATCCAAACACAGAAGCGAGTCCATGCAAACCCAAAACAGAACACAACCACTAACAAATCTGGTCCAATGCATTAATCACCAACAATAAACAAGATATTTGCAGAAATTATTCATATAAAAAAACAAATATTAAAGGGTTCCTAAAACACTACCTGGTATGACCTCGTTGTCGGACCCGTGATGCCCTTGGAGAGGATGGTGAGGGAGCGTTTATGACAGTTGTTTTTGAGAGATAAACCCAGGTTGCAACACCTAACCGTGGTGGAGGAAGGGGGGGTTTTGGCAATTTTCGCCATTTATCTATATGTAGGGCTTCTGGAGAAATGAAAGGGTAGAAGAAACACTTCACAACAATCACTTCGGTGATGGGTAGGGGAACATGGGAGATTCACACGACAAGAACAACAGAGGTTCCAGACAAATTTCGAATTTTGGTGGAGATGAGCTTTTCTCGAGATGTCGTTTGGAAGGGTATGTGAATGGCAACGATTTGCAGCCGGGAGATGCACTAGAATCAGTTTTCCCGAGAGATATGGAATCGCAATCTTGTGAGATGGGATGGGTGAAAGAAGATTCGCACGGCTGGTGAGTTTGAAATGGGACTTACGGGAGAGAGGAGACAGACGCGAGATTCGCACGGTAGGTTCCACATAGTGTTGAGTGAAGAGATGAAAATCTTGGGATGAAATTATGTTTGTTTTCGAGAAACTTCCTAACTGTACGAAAATTGGTTTTAAGTTTTCATAGTTTTGAGTTTATCTCCGAAAACAAACGAGCCTAATATTATTTACGTATATCTTAAAAAATCTCATTTGATTTTATCTCGAAAACAAACGAGCTACGTAACTTGTACAATCTCCTGTTAGATTTTAATGATGAGTGCAAAATGTCAATTCCATTGAATGGTTGGTTTGACTTTTCATTTATTACACTTTACGTGCCGACCACGACGCGTGACCGCAGGAACTAAACGTGTATTGTCAAGTCCACAACGGCTTTGACACGTAAGCGATTTCCTCTTCTTACAAAAATAATAAATATAAATATTTTTTATAACTTTTACACAAAAATATTTTTAAAAAAATATTATTTTCGATTATTAAATTTTTTTTTTATAAAATATATTATATAAATATAGGTAATTCTACATACAACCGTGAAGTGTGCAACTACCGCATAATCATTTTGAAAAAAAGAGAGATCCACTTTGAAAAAAATAATTTTTTTCATATAGATATTATGTTTTATTTACTTTTTTCAAAGTGATTATGCGCAGTTACACAATTCACGATTGTAAATATATTTTTCTATCAATATTATTATAAAATATACTATGTGAATATCAATACTCTTCTTTTTAATCCTCGTGTCCGATGCATAGCGACACATTACGGTCAAAATACGACCAAAGGAGAACGAAGGTACATTTTAGCTTCCTCAGAGAATCTTTCTCGGTTGTAACCGCCCCGAGTCCCTGGCAACGCTTTTATGCTAAACTTCTTAATTTTACCATACAATTTCCCTCCAAGTTACCCATTATCCTGGCCGTCCAAATCTTCCTTGAATCTCAAGTAACGGCCAATAAAGCACATCACTAGAATCACACCTACAGATCGCGGAACACAGGATCATAACCCCTCATCTTTCTCTCCGACTTCCCCGCTCTTACTCAAGTCTTCTCGCAGACGCCAACCCTTCTCCCACGACAAAACCCGATCTCTCAACGCAATCGTACACCAAAAAATTGCAAAACGAGAAAAACCGTCTCTCGCAGAAATATCGTTTTCCGGAACCTTCCGTTTCCTTGTTGGTCAAAGATGAACCGGTTCGTGGCGAGGAGTTTGATGCGAGGCCTCATCGACGGCTGTAACCACAGCCGCCGTGGCATTTCGACGGCCTCGATGGTGAATCCGTTGGAGACCGTGGGACTGGCGAGGAACCACCAGAGTGCGAGTGCACTCGGTGGCCTTTACCGGACCAGAATGATAAGCTCGGTGACGCCGGGGCCCACGACCACAACTTTGGCGGAGAAGAAAGAGATAGACAGAGAGGAAGGAGTGGAATCGGAGAAGAGCGACAAGGCCGCGGTGGTGTCGAGCTACTGGGGGACGTCGCGGCAGAAAATCAAGAGAGAGGATGGGACTGACTGGCCTTGGAATTGTTTCATGGTAACGGCATTCTCATCGATCTTTAAAGATTGAATCGATGTTTTCAGTGTATACCTCTTACTATTTCAGTCGTTCTTGTCCTAAGTTAAATTTATGATAAGTTTCGGTGTTCATTTGCTGCTCTATATTCTTGTTGTGTATGTGCGACTGTTTCGTGGTTTTATGCGCTTTTGGTATTGAATTCCGGTGAATTATCACGGGCACTTGTTCTGTTTTTTATTTGTCTCTCCTACTCCAATTGCCATGAGATATTAGAAAGGAAAACGATCAACTCACTTGTAGGTGTACCAGTACACTTTAGTCTGAGTAAGAACTAAAGGATACTCATCAACCACTTTGTGTATTATTTTACCAGTGCCTATCTCGTGAGTTTATGTGACAAAACTCTCGGAAAGTTTTCTTTAGTGTCTACATACTAATTGTTACTTCATTTTTGTTGTAGCCATGGGACTCTTATGAGGCAGACTTGTCAATAGATTTGAAAAAACACCATGTGCCAAAGGCTTTTTTGGACAAATTTGCTTACAGGACGGTGAAAATTCTTAGAATTCCAACGGATATATTTTTCCAGGTAAGTCGGCCTTTTCATTTGTTGGTTCTGGTCATCAATAGAGCTGGATATTTTTCTTAATTAAGTGGGTGGATGTTTATATATGGAGAAAATGTCTCACCCTGTACCTTCTTCTTGCAGTCACATAACTTTAGAAAATTGTGTAAACGATGATAGACCTCTATTTTTTTTATTATATTATAAACTTTTGCTTGCACTCTTCAGTTTGAGCTGTTCATGTTGTCATGAAAGTTCATTAAGGTTTCTTTTAGTTGCTTGTTCTCATTAACTTTAGGTGCTCATTTATATCTCTACTGTCAAATAGCCATTCTATTCGCTTGATTACTTTATCTGTACTTATCCTCAAAGGTGAAGAATAATTTCTCCAAAAATTCTTTTCCTGCTGGGAATAGCATATTACTCAATAATTAACAATAATATTCACTCAATTCTATTCCTTCTAAAATAAAGAATATATTTAAAAACTAAATTTAAAAAAAAATTGTTGAAAGAACTAATTTTGTGTCAGATATCTCTACTTTTCAATAAATATGCCAATATGAAGAAGTTCAACTGCTCTTTTATGCTGACAGCATCTGCTGGCAACCTTTATTGGTTCTTGATGTTGCTGCCAAAATATATGTGAATTTGATTTCAGTTTGTAATATTTTTTGCAGAGACGATATGGGTGCCGTGCAATGATGCTGGAAACGGTGGCAGCTGTTCCTGGTATGGTTGGAGGAATGCTGCTGCACCTAAGGTCTCTCCGCAAGTTCCAGCATAGTGGCGGTTGGGTCAAAGCTCTGCTTGAAGAAGCAGAGAACGAGAGGATGCACCTAATGACCATGGTGGAACTTGTTAAACCCAAATGGTATGAAAGGCTGCTGGTCCTTACTGTGCAGGGAGTTTTCTTCAATTCCTTCTTTGTTGTTTATCTACTCTCACCAAAACTAGCCCATAGAATTGTTGGTTACCTGGAGGAGGAGGCTATACACTCGTATACAGAGTATCTGAAGGATATTGAGGGTGGTAATATTGAAAATGTTCCAGCTCCTGCTATTGCTATAGACTACTGGAGGCTGCCCAAGGATTCAACTCTAAAAGATGTTATAACTGTCATCCGTGCTGATGAAGCTCACCATCGGGATGTTAACCATTTTGCTGCTGTGAGTACTGCTTGCCTTTTCCTTGATCATGCTCTTTACTTGTTAACAACATTGCATACTCATATTTATCTTTCTGAATGTATCTAGTTACCTAAAATGTCATAACGTTTAATTTTCCAGTCTATATATGTCCATTACTTGATGTTACATAGCACTTTTGGAAGTCAATCACTGTTTCAGTGATAAAATGACGAGGAAATGTACTTATTAAAAAAAATTACGATGAAATTTTATTGATGCAAATCTAATCTGTTCCAAAATCTAGTCATACTCTAATATTACTTTAAAAGAGTTTCTTTTGGAACATATTATTTTGCATCCAAATATGTCTACAAGTAAAACTTTCGATCGAGTCATATTGTCGTAGCATTGTGTTTCACATCTTTCCTTCCACCTTTTTTTTTTCTTTTGAATTATTATAACTAGTAGCTGCTACTTGGACTACGAGAAAATTCTGTACCTCACAAATTTTGAGTTTGTCATTACAATCATCATTATATAGTGCCTATATATCAGTTCTTTTCTTTGCTGGATATATTTCATACAGCATTTAGAACTTTAATAATAAACGGCCCTTTATCGGGTCATCATTAAGTGTTAAATTTTTTTTCTTGTCTCTGGTTGACTATCTGCACGTTTTCAACTGTTTTTTTTTTTTTTTTTTGAGAAACGATTATGATTATTCAAAGTTTTTTTGACTGGACGCCATTGGTGCACACATTTAGCATGTCTCTAAGGGAACAAAAACCCCTGTACTCTATGAACTGAATTGCACACAACTCTGATTAGCATCTTTAACATTCTAGGAGTTAGGAAATCTAGTGGCATCTTTCAGTTGAGGCCTCTCAGCAATTATTCTGAAGTAATAGGATTGGCACGCAGTCAATGAGGCAAAAATGATGTTTCTCACTTAGTTTCTTTGTTTTGTTTTGTTTTATTTTTATATTTATTTTTGTTTTTCGCTTAATTTTTTTACTATAACCTACATTTTATGTAGTGGACCTCTCTCTCTGTAATTTTATAATATTCCACGTATAAGATGGGCTAATAGAAATGACAAATATGGAATGAAACGTATGTAAAGCCTGTGACCTGGATGCATATCGAATCATCGCTGATTTCTTGACCTAGGTTTGACTGAAAGCAGGTTCAATTGACCTACAAATAACTAAGAGGGAAAGGTAACTAGCTAGCTGAACTGCTTTGAGTGTCTCACTTAAAAATTGCAGGTTCGGTCTGGGGTGGGGTTGTTGTCTCGTGGTAACTTATTTATTATCTTTTAACCATGCTCTCAATTGTTTTTAGAAAATTAATCTCGATGCTTGTCTTTTATTCTACTAATTGTATATGGATTTTGACCGCGTATTTTTTTGCAGGATGTTCACTTTCAGGGAAAGGAATTGAGAGAGGCACCAGCCCCACTTGGTTATCATTAAGATGTATTTTATTGAAGATTCAAATAGATAATTTAGCAACTTAATATATAATTTGTCAACATTATCAGCTACTGAATATTATGAGGATTTGTGTGTACAGGAGGACTCTTAGATATATATGAGATAATGATATATATGGATTTCAAATTGAAATTTGGTTGAATTTTGTTGCAGCTTTTCTAGCATATGGGTATCTGCAATTCCAAGTTTCAGTTGGGTCTGTCAAGCATGTCGTTCATTTTTATAAGTTCATTCGAATGCATGGCCATTTCATACAATTAACGTATAGAACGAATATTTATTGGAGATATTGTTGGGTTTAGCGCGGTGAGTGATGAATGGTTGCAATCATTTCCTTGTGCTCTCTTTTACGGCTCCATTCCCTTCGGAGTCGAGTCTTATTTTATCACGAGTAAATGAGAATGTGGAATCTTTGGGGAGCGGCTCTTTAAAGTTGCATTGACTGACCGTGAAAGAGATGTTAACCTGAGATCCACTGCAAGAATGAAACCCGAGATGCTTGCAATTGTTCTCACTTCTTACAAATATGATAGTACTCAAACCACCCAACACGATAGAAAAGAAACTGGAGGAGTATATCCGAACATATTCGAACTTTATGTCTGACGGTAGAATGGATTGGTGAGTTCTTTGATCATGAGTATGGCTTTGATTAAGCTCGTGTTGAAATTGGACTCAAAGCCTCGTCTTCCAATCAGACCATCATTTTGTAATGCGTATTGCGCACTGTCAGGATTGTGACGGGCATGGCCTAGAGAGACTCGCCACCCGTCCTCCAAAATAAACTGCTACGGTGCTCCCCAAGCGTTGATCAATGAGGCTGGTACCACCCCAGCGCCGAGGAAAATTAGAAACTGTGTAGCCAATTTAGTGGTTGCTAACTTTTTAAGAGCTATTTAAATACATTCTGTTCTGTAAACACACAGCTGGAATAGCTCAGTTGGCTAGAGCGTGTGGCTGTTAACCACAAGGTCGGAGGTTCGAGCCCTCCTTCTAGCGCATACCAGTTTTATTTGTCCGTACATGCATTTTTTATATTTGAAACCAAATTCTTCTCCGTCCACTTCCACGGGAACATCAACACACTCTTCTTATGATAAAACATTCATATGTCATTATTATAAATGAAAACTTCATATGAATTTCATACTCAAATTTTAAGTGTAAACAAAAAGTCGAGAACCATCCTTGTCAGCCAAAGCAATAATAGCAGTCTCTTTGATAACAGTAATCAAGCATGAATAACTCTAATAGAAAGAGATGTCTCAAGTAGACAACAAGACAACATAAGCAAATCTTTTTCCCGAAAATCATAATTGTCTAGAGCAATGACGTTATTGTCTTCCACATGCGTAATCAAGCAGAAATAATGGATATTTATCCTTTTCCAAAATGTAAAAAGGGTAATCTACCCTACAAAACCGAAGAAACATCTTCCTTAAGAGCCTAACTACCTCTGAAAATGCTTTGAGCTGTATGAAAACTCAGAAACCCAACTGTGTAGATCAGCATGCATGCCACTGCAGCCTCTCTAACTTGATTGCTTCTCAGGCGCCACAGCGCACCTCTCCTGCTGTCAAAGTGAGGCAGATTTCTCACTCCTTAATGATGCTTAGTTTTGACTTCACATTTATGCTCTTCCTCTCATCTTCAACTAAATTGACTGGATAGGAATGTGAGAAAGATAAAGGATTCTTTAGAGTTACATAGGCCTTCTTGTAATCTGGTCTAGCAACCAAGCGCCCCCCTAGCATCTTCTTCTTTCCTTTCATATTTAGCGTCCGTACCTTTTCAACTTCACATCCGTGTACTAGTTCTAAAATCCTCTTGATCTCAGGCTGTCCATTAGAAGCATAGAGAAAAATCATTTTCTTCTTTGATAATAGAAATAAGAAAAATCGGTTATACAAGAAAAATAGAAACCTGAGAGTTAACTAGAAACATAATGTGAATAACTGAGGAAACAGAACGGTGCCTTATAAAGTACCTTCGTTGCAGAAGGGATGGTTTTGATGGAAATATCTCTGACATTATTAGAAGGCGGCATGATAAACTCGATAGAGTAATTCGTGAAATGAACCTTGGCCATCTTTGTTTCTTTAACAATCTAGTCTCTGCAAACAACACATTCTGTTGTTAGATGATGGGGTAGAAGATGCTTATCGATTTATATCAATCACAATAACAAAATTATCCTGATTGTTGACTAAGTAAGGTACAACTCATAACTATTATCTTTTCTTTTTGCTAAGTACACTCATAACTATTAAATTACACAATAAAGTGATTTGGGCTATTTAATTCAATAGGTTCATGATATATCTTAGCTCTAATCAATTCTCATTTTGTGAATAAAGTCAGTAATTGAAGGATCAAAAAGGGTAATTTTAAAAGTTTAAAGTGAGTTCCATAAATGCACCTAGCGCCAAACAAACTCCACTCTGATGAAATACCCACGTGAAATTTATTAACGTAAAAAATCTTACAGCCACTAAACAGCTGATTAAATGAAGAAAGACGTTTTGTTATGAATTGGCAAGTCACTGGTAAAATTTGTGTGTGACTTGAGCATGACTTTAGACAACATCCATATTTGCTATAAAATTTAAGTTCTTTTCAAAAGGCTAAAGAAACTCTCACTTTAAAATTTGTATTGAGTAAAGATACCGACCGCCTGATGTCCCGCTCGCTTTGCCTCCTTGACGTGATCCTGTTACATGGCAGCCACATATTTATTTAGAAAAAAACAAAACTAAAACAAATGCCAAAAGCCCATCCCTCTCCCCTGTCTCTCTTCTACCTTTCACAATACAAACCTTGTATAGGTCCCCTGCTTTCGCTTCCTTATTTGGCTCCAAAGTCTCTCAGTGATTGAAGATAATTCGAGATGGGTCAAAAAAGCTAATATAGATATCAGAACAAACTCCTATCCGAATCAAAAGAAGAGATATCCCAAATACAAAAATCACAAACACCGAATCCAAAATCTGGTCAAAGAATAAAAAAATACCGATACTGGATCTATTTCAAAAGCGAATCCGATTGAACAAAACACAGAATCGGATACCAAAAGTGTTTACGTGCAAGTAACCCCTCCCAAAACTCTGAACACGGAGCAAGAAAGCAGAGGAGAGAGAGCGAGGTCTTTGTAAAGAAAGAAAGAGGGAATTCAAGTTATGCTCGGGACGCCAATAACGCTTGGACGGAAGTATCGCCGGTGGCTTCGTCCGACGTCTGGCTGCTTGGACGGAATCACAGAACCTAGGGTTTCAACTTTCAACAGCTCGGCCGCTTAGTTTGGAACCAAATACTCGGGGACGGGACGAGCGATGGGCTTTTGCATTTGGTTTTTTTCAACGTCAATGGGCAAGACGAGCAGTAATTTCAGACAGCCCGGTAGCTTATCTGACCTGTATTCAGCTGGCAGCTTCTCAGGGTTTTTGGAGCTTCGGGTTTTAAGCATGAATTATGTTGTCTCTAAAGGATAATACTATTTTCAGTAATGTTACGTAAAGTCGTGGAATGTGTAAATGCTGTACGGCCGTTTTGAAAAAGAGTGAGATTTATTATTAAAAAATTAATTTCTTTTCATGTGGATCTCATATTTAATCAATTTTTTTCAAAACGACTGCACGGCGCTTGCACACTCACGACTGCAAGTATTATTTCTCTACTATTTTTATCGCTCCATTCTACCATTTTAAGTTTTTAATTTTTTTTAATTTTTAATTTAATAATTAAATAAGTATTTTTTAATAATATTATGATTTTTTTAATTTTTAAAAAATATTAAAATGTATTAAAAAATACATGTATAAAAAAAATATTCTTATAATTAATGGAAGCTCCTAGGATAGCTGGGAGCGGTGACTGTAGCATAGTCCATCTTCAAATGACTCTTTTGACAGGCAGTGACGTGGTATGGTGACACTACAATGTCACGTAGTTTATTAAAAAATTTAAAATATAAACCTAAAAGGAGAAAAAATTTTAGAATTTCAATTTTTATCTTTTTTATATTTTTTTATGACGTTTTGATTCAAACATAGTTCAAAAGGATCATCTTTGTTTGGAAATTAAATTCATCTCAACTTATCATTATAATTTTTTCAAATTTCAACACAAAATATAATAAACAATTCAACTTTTTCAAATCCTAAAGTAATAATAATAATAATAATATATCTAATAATATTTTATCATTTCAACTTAATTCAACTTAATTTAACATCCAAACGCACAAGTTGTAAGTTTTATATGGGTGAGTAGCAGTACTCTTAGTAAGGATAAAAAGATAAATAATTATGCAATCCTTAAAGTTTAAGGTATGGATATATCCTTATCAGGCACTCGTAGATTGTCACAATAAAATAAATAATGTGCTATAATTTAGAAAGACTGTCTAACTCAAGAAAGTTTGCACACAAATTGATTCCATTTCTTTTCACTTGAATGGTAGAAAGGAAAAACCTTCCGGCCGGATGGGTGCCAAAAAAACTTTCATACCAGCCAATAAATAAATACCATAGACACTCCAAAAAGATTAAAAATGAATCTGCATCCACCCGATTGTCTCCCTCTTCTTCTTTGAATGCATATCTCCTTCCCCCATCTGCACCATTTCTAAATTGTAAAGTTATTTTTTGTTGGATCACGTGGAAAAAGTAAAATGATACGTACCTACCACTGGAATTGGAGATTTCAAGCAAGCAGCCCACCAATTACTTTTGCAAAACATTGATAGCGAGTGACACTAGTACCCATGGATGGTTCTCTGTTCATCTTCGTGCTGCTGAGAAAGTTTTCCCTCCATTGGTAGTGTCCATTACTTCATTTAAAAAAGAAATTACAAAAAAAAGGAAGAAAAAAAATTGTTGTATTTTCCCTTTCTTTTGGTCCTGCAAGATTTCTCACAACAACCACTGGCTCAGGAACTTATCGCAAGGGATCTCCATGATGTTGAGTGGAAGTTTAGGCATATTTTTCGTGGTAGATTTTGAATATTGTTCACTTATGGACTTCATGGCGTTGAGAGAGAGAGAGAGAGAGAGCTTTCAAAAAAATTATGTAGATGGGGGAGGGAGATGCATTTGAAGAAAGAGAGGGAGACAATCGGATGGATGCGAGCTCATTTCTAATTTTTTTTAGAGTATCTACGTGGCACTTATCTATTGGTTGGTGTGAAAGTATTTTTTGCACTCATCCGGCCTGAAGCGCCTCTCCATTAGAAAACATGTTTCGATTCTCACGATTTACATTTTTCTCTCAAATTTTAGTACAAAACAATACACAAAGGAAATAAACTCCACAACACAACGATCACAAGCGCATGTACCAATTTGCACATTTATCTATTTCTACAATCTCAATGTACAACCAATTCAATTAAGCAAAAAGATGATAAAGAGAAAATATTTCAGTTTATTTTCACTTGTAAATACACAAAATGTGTTTGTTTTAACCGTAAACAAGCAGATGGTAAAACATTTTAATCAGAGAGATAAGAGAGATCGAGCAAAGATATCTCGCAAGTATAACATAAATTAGCTCAGAGGGAAAACAAAAGAGAGAAGTCAGAAGTCAAAATAAAAGAGCAATACACAAAGTAAAGAAACTCAACAACACAACAATCACAGGCGCATGTATCAATTTGCACATTTATCTATTTATGCAATCTCAATGTACAACTAATTCAATTGAGAAACAAAAAAAACTCAATTCCACATTAAAAGCTAAACAAAACTCAATACTAATAACTCCAACAATTTTTGTTTGGTTCCCGAGAAAAAATGAGAATAGAAATGAAATAGTGTACTTTAAAAAAAACCGACCAGACTCTTGTTAAAACAAATAATTTGTTTAAATCAAGCTTAGATTTTTTCTTTCTACGGAAAACCAAAGCACCATATATAACGACAATGAAGAGAAAATATTTCACTTTCTTTTCACACCCATGTGTGTGTGTTTCTCTGTGTGGGCCGTGTGCGCGTTTGTGAACCCAGCCCGTGTGTGTGGGTGGTGTTGAAGGCCTAGCTCGTGTCAACTGTTAACCCAGCCTCTTGATGAAAACACTGTCGTTTTGGAGAGGAATCTAGGGCTTCATTGTTTCCTTCTTGCGCCGCACTACTCCTCTTCTTCCTTCTCTTTATTTTCTTCTTCTTTCTTCTACTTTCTTATTCTTCCTTCGAGCTTTTTCCTCTACGTAGTTGCTGCTGACACCGGTTGGATCTTAGTCATGCCTTTCACCCGCAAGCCGCCACCTCCTTCTCTCACTTTTGTCTCGGTGTCGTTCGGCAAGGGACTCCGAAATGCTCATTGTCGAGCTGTCGCTCCTCACGGCCACCACCACTTTCCACCTTTTCCTTGAACAGCTTCGTGTTGACTGCTGGTGCACTCCGTGATGCGCTGTCAACTACCGCGCCATTTGTCTGCACGAAATCACTTCTCTTCTCCACGGCTTGTGTTGCCGGTTTGATTTTCACTACCCGTGTGGCACGCAGCCACCTGCTACCTCCGTGCTCAGCCTATAAATAGGCCGAGTTCTCCAGTTTATTGAGGATCTGAAATTTATTGGTTTCTCTCTCTCAAACTCGAAATCTTAGTTCCTAGATTTTGTGGTTGTTGTCCCGTAAGTGTAACCTTTTTGCCGTGTGCACCACCGCGAACCACCGCACATAGTGTTTTTCCCTTGGTTGTTTGACCACCCCTGAGAGTTACCCGTGTGTTTCAACTTGTATTTTGACTCAACCCATGAGTTGAGAGACCTTTTTGGCACTGTTCCGACGTGTGCCGCCACCTTGAGCAACACCCATTTCGAGTGATATTTCATAAATTTCCATCTTTTTGTATGTAATTTTCTAGTTTTAAAATAATATTTTTATACTTGTCATTTGTAAACTGTTGATTTGTTGGTCTGTTGGAATTAGGCCTTGGGTCGTTGAAGTGTTGGGATTTTAATTGGAGTTGTTGGAATTGGGCCTTGGGTCGGATTGGAGGACGAGATTACGTGTGTAGTTGGTTGTAAACTGTATTTTTATAATTATTGTGAATTTGTAAATGAGATATTTAATATGTATTCCAATAAATTGTTGAAATGCATATTTATCGTCTTTAATAAATTGTGCTGTAAAGTCACGTTATCTGTTTGGAATTGAGACAGTTGTTATTAATTGTGTTGGTGCGTGTATATCACGACCCTAAGCCGAGTTGGGGCATTATCTCGGTGGAGCTCCTCTGGTCACTCGGGAGCATAACAGGCTGACGTGACGTCCCCTGAGTTGTCGTAGGGCGACGGCGGGAACTGACGAGACGATAACGCTCTCGTACCGATTCCGTAACCTTTTGGCTGGCGATGTTAGAGGATGCATGGCTATGTACGCACTGGGCGCGGAACTGAGCATCGCTCGTTATGAAGTCTCATGCACGGACGTTACCCGTGGTGTGACGAAGAGAGCCAGAGTGTGCAGACAGTCCATAGGGGAGACCGTGGTGCATGCATAATTAAATTAATAGTTATGACTGGGTCAAATGAGATTTTTGGTGTGAGTGGTTGAAATTGTATTTTTGGGAAAAAGGAATGTGGTTTTGTTTTTTCACATATTTGTCCGTATGGAGACGTGTGATTATATTAATGTATTTTAAATCTCTTGGATGTTATTTTGGTTAATTACTTGCTGAGATGTCATAATCTCATTGTGGTGTTTTGCCGTACGGTTCCGTTTTATGGTGCCGTAGAGTCTGACGCAGAGCCCGAGTATGAACTTGAGGGGCCGACTCTGCCAGAGGCTTGAGTTGCTGAGATATTGTTCAGCGTTATGAGATTTGTTTCCCTTATGTTATTTCCTGTCTTTAATTTATTTGTCGGATGACTGTATAATTCTAGTAAAGATATTTTATTATTTTTGAACAATTCTGATACTTAATAAAGAAAGACCTTTTTATTTCTCCGTTGCGTATATTATTTTACACTTATTGCATGTTGTACACACTTTGAGCACTGGTCGTTGGGGTGCGTGATCTGTGTGGTCATCATCCCGATGTCACGAACTCCACAAAAATAATACGTGGGGGTCGAGGGCGCCACACAGATGATCGAAATGTTAAGCCAAACTGAATGGTGCCTTTAACATAGTGGAGGATACACTTAACAATCAAAAAATGATCTTCAGTGGGAGCATGCAAAAATTGACTAATAGAGTTGACAGCATGAGGAATATTGGGACGTGTGATGGTCAAGTACTAAAGCGCACCAACAAGAGATCTGTAGAGAGTGGGGTCGAAAAACAGAGGACCATCGGCAGACAGATGCTGAGAAACAACCATGGGAGTGTGAACATGCTTACTGTCAAGTAACTGAGCTCGATAGAGAATATCCCGTGCATATTTGAGCTGACTGATGAAGAGACTATCAGAAGTGGGAGAAGCTTCTAGACCAAGAAAGTAACTGAGGGAGCCCAAATCCTTAGTGACAACTTAGAGTTGAATTTGCAAGTGAAGCTGTCAAGAAGAGAATAATTGTTGCCTGTAATAATGATATCATCAACATAAAGAAGCAAGTAAATAATATCTGACTTCTTATGAAAGACAAAAAGAGTTATGTCAGCACGATTGCAAGAAAAACCAAGATCAATAAGAAAAGAGCTGAAGCGCTGAAACTAGGCATGAGGGGCTTGCTTGAGACCATAAAAAGCTTTCTTCAACTGGCAGAAGTGATCTGGGAAGTGAGGATCAATGTACCCTGGAGGCTGCTCCATATAAACATGATCAGTGAGAGTGCCATTGAGGAACGCATTCTTGACGTCAAGTTGGCGAATGGGTCATTTCTGTGTCATGGAAAGAGAGAGCACAGCACAAAGTGTGGTAGCCTTGATTACAGGACTGAAAGTATCAGTGTAGTCAAGACCAGGTACCTGTGTATAATCTTTGGCAACAAGGCGGGCTTTGAGATGCTCAATGGATTCATCGGGCAAGTATTTGGTCCGGAAAAACCATTTAGAGCCCAAAATGTTGGTGTTGGTGGGTCGGGGAACCAAAATCTAGGTACGATTACTCTTCAGTGCGTGAATTTCTTCATCCATGGCTATGAGCCAGACAGGATTCTTAGCAACATATTTGAATCCTTTAGGCTTTGTTGATGCAAGAAGAGCAGGAAGAAGACCAGAGAAGCCCAAGAAACTAAGATGCGCCGGATGACGAGTCTTGAAAATACCAGCATTAGATCTCGTAAGCATATGATGAGAGCCCAACGAAACTACTGTAGCATGAGTGAAATCTGCACGGAACTCAGGAGGAGATGGACTAGGGGCCGAGTGCTGCAAAGAGGAACCTGCAAGGGAATCAGGGACCTGTAAGGACTCATTCACTGAATCATTACAAATAATACACGAACTAGACCCAGATTGAGTAATATGTGGGGAAAGAGGTTCGGAGGGAAAGGAAGGCAGGTCTGTATGGAAAAGACTGGGTTCGAGGAAATTAGAAAATTGAAGTGAGGATATGGATTGAGCATGAGAAGTAGAAAGGGAAGGAAAATGAGTTTCATCAAATTGAGCATGGCGAGTGATGTAGAGCCTAGATGTGGTGGGATCAAGGCAACGAAACCTTTGTGAGAGGGACTGCAACCCAAAAAAATGCATGGAATGCTGCAAGGAGAAAGTTTGTTAGGCATATAATCATGTAAGCAAGGATAAACACGGCAACCAAAGGGATGTAAGTTTTCATAATTTGGAGAGTTACCATACAAAATCTCAAAATGTGATTTACCTCCAAGAAATGGTGTGGGCAAGCGATTGATGATGTAAGCTGCAGTGCTGAAAGCGTCAATCCAAAAACAATGAGAAATGTGAGAATGAAAAAGAAGTGCTAATCATGTCTCAGTTACATGGCGATGTTTTCTTTCTGCGTGACCATTTTGGGTGGGTGTGTATGGGCATGAAAGCTGATGGTGAATGCCAGAAGAACGAAGATGATCTTGAATGAAATTACTAGTAAATTCAGCACCACCATCACTTTGAAAAATCTTGATACAAGCTAAATATTGATTTTCAGCAAAATTCTGAAATTGAATAAAAACATGATAAAAATCAGATTTCAATTTCAAAGGATAGAGCCACGTGAAGCAATAATAGTCATTAATAAAAATGACATAATAAACAAATCCCAAATTAGATTTGACAGGGAGGGACCCCATATATCGCAATGAATAAGATTTAGCACATTAGAATACTTATGTTCATTACGAGGATAAGGCAAACGATGACTTTTCGCAATTTGACATGTGTTACATAAAGCAGGAGAAGGCAAGATGTAAGATAAAGTTGTCATTTTTTATTTAAGAGAGAAATAACAGAATGGCTGACATGTCCAAGTTGTGCATGCCATAAATCATAAGATGCATGAAGCGATTTATTTTTAAGGATAGAAATAAAAGCGATATTGCCGCGCTCGAGCACATACAAGCCTCCATCACGCTTGCTGGTTGCCACCACCCTTCTTGTTTTGCGATTTTAAATAGTGAACAGATTATTAGTAAATGTAACAGATAATGGAAAATCGAATGTTAATTTACTAATGGACAACAAATTTTTAGTGAGGCAAAGAACAACTAGGACATTGAGAAGATGGAGATTCGGGGTAGGAGAAAGGTTACCAGTGTGGGTAATGGATAGTGAGCACCATTCCCAACAATTACGCAATCCTTACCCCTGTAACTTGTGGACTGGTCCAGTTGAGATGAATCCACAGTCATATGGGCCGAGGCCCTGTATCCACAAACCAGTTAGAGCCCATATCTTCAGATAGGGAGCAGGAGCTTGTGAAAGCCTCGGCAAGTTGAGTAGAGGGCTCACTCCGAGCATAACGTTGGTTGCAGCTATCAACATAGTGGTCGTCCATTCTACATATTTGGCAGCGTGGAGGACGACGCCCTTGAGTCGAGTTGGAGCATCCGTGTCTGCAGTTGAAAGAGCCACTGCCATGGCCATTGGTGTGACCTCAATGATTACGGGAAAAGCCGCCACGATGGGAGGAATTTTTGGTGGCGGTAAAAGCCGCAGCATATGAGGAAAAGGAGTCTAGAGATTTCTGGAAAATCTCAAAACTCTATGCTTGGAGATTAAATCTGCAAAAGAGGGGAGAAGAGTTTGGGCCATTTGAGAGGTGAAGAAGCTTGAGAAGTTAGGCCCTAGGCCGTAGAGGAACCAATGCACCTTGTCGGTGCCATCAACAGCCCGACCAATTGCATGGTGTTGATCACAGAGGCCATTGAAGGCGCGAGCATACGCTGCAAAGGGCGGGAGCTGCGCTTCATCAACTGGAGATCATCCTTGAGGCAGAGTTCACGTGCCTTTGAGCGGTGGCTGAAGGTGTTTTCCATGGCTAGCCACACCTCACGGGAGGTGGAGAGGCCAACAGCTTCAGCTATAGCTTCCTTGGTGAGAGAGGAAAGCAAGAGGCTTAGTAGACGCTGGTCCGTGACTTTCCACACTAGGTATTTGTCGGATGGTGTCTGAGAGCTTGCAGGTTCGAATTGAGGTGGTGGCACAAGGGTGCCATCAACATGACCGAGTAAATCTTGATTCTCAAGAAGGGGAAGAAGTTGGCTCTTTCATAAGAGGTAGTTGGATGATGACAATTTGACGGTGATCATGTGGATCATGATGTTGAAGGGAAGGAGGGTGGGTGCAGAGTCGGAGGCCATGGCCCATGAGGATTGAAGATGTTAATCTACTGATACCATGATAATGTTTGAAAATCCACCTTACTTGTCTGAAGGTGAATGTTTTCATTTTTATGCTTTTACAGATTGTATAGCTTTAATACAAATCAATGAATTTATAATTGAAAATGAAACAATATACAAAGCAATCTCATATAATCACGTTGATCAACTTTGACATATATGGAAAGACTTTGATTGAGGAGTGATATCCTCGACAATTTTCACTTCAAAATTATTCAAAATGTGCTTGTTTTCTCCGTAAATAATAAGATGGTGGAGCAATTTAATCAAAGAGATAAGAGGGATCGAGCAAAGATACCTCCAAAGTACAACAGAAAGGAGCTTGGAGGGAAAGCAAAAGATAGAGAAGTCAAGATAGAAGTGGAACAGAGAAATAGACTCGTAGAAACTGAAAACTAAAGATAGAGAAGTTTGGTTGTTTTATTTCTATTCACACATTTTCTCAAAAACCAAACAACCATATATAACGACGAGAAAGATAAAGTATTTCACTTTCTTTTCACTTATAATTCTAAAAAATGTGTTTGTTTTCTCCATAAAAAGCAAATGGTAAAGCAATTAAATCAAAAAGAGAAGAGGGATCGAGCAAAGATACCTCGCAAGTTCGACAGAAAGGAGCTTGAAGGAAAAACAAAAGAGAGATAAGTCAAAACAAGAGTGGAATAAATATAAAGGTGGAAACAAACTATCAGTTTAATAGGCAAAATTTGGTTTCATTTATATTTTCACGTTCTCTCGAAAACCAAACAACCATATATAACGACGGTAAAGAAAAAATATTTAATTTGTTTTTCACTTATAAATCCTATAAGATGTGTTTGTTTTCTCGATAAACAAGCATATGGTAAAGCAATTTAATAAAACAGAGAAGGTGAATTGAGAAGTGCGACAGAAATAAGTTCGGAGGAAAAACACAACAGAGAAAAGTCAAAACAAAAGTTGAACAGTACACAAATGAAAGAAACTTAACAACACAACGCTCACATGCGCATATACCAATTTGCACATTTATTTATTTATGTAAAAAAGAAAAAAGAAAAAAAAGAGGTGATTCATCAAAAGCCAAACAAATTCTATAAAGAAGAATTCTGGACATCAGCCCGTAGCCGCAGCATCCCTGCATGTTGTGTTTTTTTTTTTTTACACAATCCAATAGAGTGTGCGGTAACTGCAGCGCACAATAGGTTGCAATATATATTTTCTATTTTATAAAAGGGCTGTGCTGCGCTGCAACCGGAAGCCGCAGTACACCACACATTTTTTTTATTTTTATTTTTTCACATTGAATGCGGTGCCGCTGCAGCGCACAGTACGCTATAATATATATTTTCTGTCTATAAAATGCGTGTGTTCAAATTTACGAAAGCACCCTTATACTTCTATTTTTTTTCTGGGTGTCAAAAAAGTAGCATCGTAAATTCGAACAGAAGCATCAAGCATACAATCCTACAGGCTAGAGTTAAGAAGTCTCCACCAAATCCCAACCCCGCCCCGCCATCTCTCTCTCTCTCTCTCTCTCTATATCTACTTCCAATGGAGTTCGCATTGTCCGTAACGACGACGACGACGAGGGTAGCTCTCTTCACTGACTCCAAAGCGATAAGCCGCCGTCGCCTTTGCGGGGCTCCTCTGAGTCAGTGGCTTCCGAGTCAAGACCTGACTCGCCAACTCAGGTGTAGTCGCCGTTTCCTTTCGTCGAGCCTGTGGGCCTCGGCGGTGGTGCCTCCTGTACGAAGCCTTCCTGAGTGTGTGTTGAGCTCCGCTTCTTCCTTCGCTTCTGGTGGTGGGAGTGGTGGCAGGTTTGGTGGAGAGAACGGAGGCGGCGGAGGTGGTGAGAATGGATCCGACGGTGGGGATGCTAAGAGTAACTTGGTTTCCGGGGGGGCTGAGGAGGTCTCGGCGCTCTCGACTGATGTGATTATACTGGACGTTGGAGTATGAACTCTCTCTCTCACCCCCTTAATTTAGTTTTTATTTTCTTCTGTTTATTTGGTCAGTTGGTTTAATTATGTGCTTGTATGCTAGGGAATGACATGTGGGGGATGCGCAGCTAGTGTGAAAAGAATTCTAGAAAGTCAAGTAAGTTAATCTATCTTGTTCTGTTTTTTTTTTTTTTTTTTTTTTTTTTCCGATTACTAGGCAAAATGCGTTAGGGTTTTGAGTCATTGACCGCTTATGTTTGCCGGGTTTTTCCAAGTTCCAGACCTGAAGTTTGAACAATTATTTTTCTTGCCAATGTGTCTCGTAGAAACCAAATTTCTTGTTCTGACTTGATAATTGTTTGTACATCTGCGACAATAAACAAATTTCTTGTTCTGATTTGATATTTGCCGTACATCTGCGACAATAGATGAAATAAGTTTTATGAAAAGGATGCTTTTTGTTGAATCAAAATGGATTTTAATTTGATTTCGGATTCTGGCGTCTGTGGAATTTAACCATTTATGATTTTGAAATGGAGATTCCGCAACCCGCCCCCCCACTCCCGCGAACACAACCATGTGTCTTCTATGGGCAATTGGTTAGTTAATCTGCCATTAAATATGGGAGATTAAACATCCATGGGAAATTACCAAGCATTGAGTAAACGAACATATGGGAATCATGTCTCACAAGTCTATCTGGGTTGCAACCACTCGGTTCATGCACATGTTCCTATATTTCAACCAATCACCCTCCAGCATACGTTACACCTTCACTTCCTTAGTGTCCACCACCAGCCAAAACACACGATAAGGTTTTCAATACATGTGAGCATCTGTTATTCTTCTTGAGTTTCTCCTCTCCTATTTCTTTGTCACAATCAAGAACTTTACTCCATTCTGTAAACTAAATCTATGTGCTTCATTTTTTCTTGACAAAAATTTGGGCAGCCACAAGTGTCATCTGCTAATGTGAACCTGGTAACAGAGACAGCTATAGTATGGCCTGTATCTGAAGCTAAGGTCACACAGAACTGGCAACAACAGTTAGGAGAGGCACTAGCAAATCATTTGACTAGCTGTGGTTTTAAGTCTAACCTTCGAGGTAAGCATATTGATATTTTATCCCCACCATTGTTGTTGTTGCTGTTTCTTTTCATGTTGATTATTGTTACTTTTAATGTTCATTACATCATAGTTATCATCATTACTATACACTTATAAAAAAAATATCACTAATATCATCATCTTTGTCATCTTTACCGACAAAAAGACAAAAAAAGCATCATCTTTGTCATCTTATAACCTAACTTTGACAGTTATTTATAGTTTGTAAAAGTTGTAGGATTGCATGGTTAATCTTTGTCAGTGGTCTGCCTTGTGCTTTACTTTTTGTCTGGCAAGAATTGAACCTATATTACTTATCAAAAGAAAAATCAAAGATTATGAACATATATGACGATACCCTACATGTATACAAGATTTGCATCACTGAGCCAACAGCCATGGGTATGTCTGCTAATGCTTTGTTAAGAACAATATCTGAGTAAAAAGGTTGTCAATATCCTAATTTTTTAGAATCTCATTTGGGACGGCTGTTAATATCATCAAGATACATGGTGAATTCTTGGGTCATCAGGATTATTGCAAGATCTTGAAATATTTGAAACTTGCACATGACATTTATAGAGATTAAACCGCTAGTAAGATTTTTAATAGAAGTTATTCGATTATCAAATTGGTGTGTGTAGAACACATCATCCACGTCACTTAAATGGTAAGATTTGATTTGTAAGATTCAAACTTTAAAATTTATCTTCCAAATCAAATTATATCATATAAATACTTTAATAGGTGTGTTATCCACACCAGCTTATAGATAGAAATTTTCTTCCAATAATAGTTGGGCTGATATTGGGAATTCCATTGGCATATTTCTTGGTTATTTTTTATGGTCGGCTGCACTTCTTTTATACGAGTATTGACGTGCTTCATCTATAGTTGGTTTTTAGTTCCAAGATTTCTTGTGGATCCTGTGTTGACCTTCATCTATATTGGGATATGCGCTGCATCTTTTTCATTTTTTTGAAGAATTCATGATACTTGCTATAGTGTATTCTTGAAAAAGTGTACCCCACCTTTTTTTTCTTGAACAGTGTACCCCATCAGGGCATAATAGCAATCTTATTCGTCTTCCATTATATATATATATAGTCGAAAGCTTTTCCACATCATCGGGTCTTTTTGTAAGGTGTTCTTAATCTAGATTTTGTTATGCTGGATTTATGGAGTCAAAGGCTTATGGAATCCTAATTTAGTCCTTGTTGCTATAAGAGGGTGGATTATTATTCTTGCACCTCTGTTTAGTGAACCCTTTTCATATGGTAATTGTTGCTTTACTTGTTCAAATGAAGATATAAATTTTAAGTACATATTTAATCTTCAAAGTGAAGCTTGATGGGTTAAGTGGCAGATCAAGGAGCTATTGAAGGAGAAATTTCACCGTGAAATGCAAATGATTTGTTTAAGGAGCAACCATAATTGGTACGTCGCTAATTTATTGGTTTTTAATTTCAGTGCCTTGTCTATATGAGCAGAATCTTTTTATATCATCTTCATGATATTAAATATGAAAGAAAAGGCATAAAACTCATCATTGACGTTACAATATCTCACTTCGATAGGTGAGTCTCATCAGCTACATATGGTGGATTGGTCGGACAGCCATTTCTATTACTGGAGAGACCATTCATTGTGGAGAATTCGCTCTTGCTCAATCCAAGCTTAGCAGTTATTTTAATTATATCAGAAAACTAAGGACTTTCTTATAAGCTGTATTTAATGTTAATGATAGTTGAGAACTACACATTGTGTATAAATTTGGGAATAGTTGTTACCTATGAGAAAAAGGGGGAATTGGTGTTATATGGATATTCTTTCCACAATTAAGGAGCCTTAAGCAGCTTTTATTTGTCCCAAGGTTCTATACTGTGCTTGTTCGTGCATGGGCTTGTTTTGAAGAATTGGTTGTCTAACCGGAAGTCATAGTGGCTTTGAATTTAAGCATTTTAGTGCTTGTTATCTGTGTGTTTACATGCCTTTGCTATTCTTTTAATTTTTATTTTTGATAAGTAATATTCTTACTATTCTTTCAGAGACACATCATACTTAATTTGAAAGGCAAGGCCTATGTGGGTAAGTTCTATATTTTTAACAATGTTTTTTTTTTTTGATAATTTATATTTTTAACAATGTTAATTTCTATTTTTGTCTATTTCATGATCAATAATTTTTTTTATCGATAAAAAAAAAAAAATCTATTGGGCTTGACCTTGTAAGCTACTCATACAGAATGGCTTTATCTTCATCCATTGTTAACTTGTAATAGTATAAATCTTCTTTATTAAATCCAATTCTAGGTTACATACAAAAAAAAAAAAAAAACTAGGAAATTCAATTCCTTAAATTCAAGTTTTGTTGGGAAGCAATATCAGTTTGCTTATGTGCATAACATCATCTAGGAAATTCGGATGTATAACCAGTATTACTGAAAGTGCAATTAGGCTCAAGAGGCATGAGTTAAAATAGAAGTGGCTTCATAAACAAAATATGAGTCCTTTTCTTAGGTGCCCGAGAGTGGCAATGCCTTTATCCTCTGTGTTGATTTGGGATCTTGTAGTGCATATTGGTTGGATGACCTAGATTGCATCCATTGCAGTTGCTTGATGCTGTGGAGCTTAGCAGGCTAACAATGAATACTGTGAAGCAAAATCTTTGGTGGGCTTTTGCATACAATATTGTAAGATTTTCTGCATCATATAAGCATAGTTTTTTTGCTCTTTATTTATTATTATTGTTACTAATTTAAGAAGTGAAAGTGCACATGAAATAAACATCTAGGAAGAGATGGTCATGCCATTTTTTTTTTTTTTTTGGGATAAGTAAAGTTAAATATTAGTTTCTACCCCTTTATGGTATGAAATGATCATGGAGTTGGGTCTGAAACTGTCTCCTATATGAAAAATCGAAGAAAAATTGAATTCTGAAGCTACTATTGTGTTTCATACCCCTGATCTGTTGGAAGACCTTTCTCCTTTTAGATAGGTGTCTCTTGCATACATTCTGTGTACTTTGGGTTCCTTTTTTTGCACTTTTTAATAAAGATATCTTATTAAAAAAAAAAATCTGAGAGCGTTAAAAAGTTATTCCTTCTTTTTCAGTCTTGCAGATTTGTGTCTTAATTTAGTGCCTGAGACTGTCACAACTTGATGTTGTCTGCTCTCTGTTTCGATTTGCTGTCACTGTTAATATAACAACCCGGTCCAATAATTTTAAGGTTAGAATATTGATAATTTTTATTGGGTCTAAATTATATTTAATGAGTCATATTGGATAAACCCACGAGTAATAAATTATTTAAGTTGATTAGGACTTTTAATTAGGCTCAATAACTAGGTTAAATTTTATTTATTATTTATTAAACGAGTTGAGACTCATTTTATAATTTAAAGACCGGCAATTAGAAATTTATTTCAATTTAAAATCATCACTGATTGAATTCCCCTACGCAGTCTCAGTTACTACCAATCATACATTGAATGACTAATAGATCATATTTTTAAATTCAAACTCTCTTCTTAAATAATCGCGACCGAGTCTAACTCGAACTTGAACTCTTCGACACCCTCTTCCAAATTTCTCTATAAATATATTCATTCTATGTATTATTTGGAAAAACCATGAACCTCAATAAGTGCATGTCCCACGATCACCACGCCAATAGCTGACTGTCTCATTCCTCTCATTACATCCTTCACGTTTTCTTTCTCCTTCTAATTCACATGATCGATTTCATGTTGAAAATATTGAATTAATGCTGTGAGGTAAATAGTTTGATCATAAATTAGGATTAACATACGTTAGCTAGTTATATATATTATTATTAAAACCATTTCTTTGGAAGCCAGTGTTACGTACCATGCATGTCATGATATTTGCAAGTACGCCATTCATCATGTTTCATTCCGCATATTATAGTTATATATATGTATTATGCATCTCACGTTGCATAAGACACATAAGCTTTCATAAGATCAAGTGTAAAATAAGCTCATAACAGTTAATCAGATGACCATTCAGATGCATGGTACCAATGCAGTTTTAGGGTGGGCGTGTAAGCCACAGACTCAAGCATGGTCCATAGTAGTACGCCAGAGTACTGCACAATCGGCTTCCTTTGCTGCAGTAGGGAAAGTTAGTGCACAACCTTGTACACAAGGTTAAGTGTGTTGGTCAGTCAGATAAGTCAGATAAATCATATCAGTCAGCTAATTCAGATAAATCAGTTATGCATAGCATAAACATCATTATTATTAGTCATGATTTTAAGTACTCAACATGAAATATTTTATAAAAAACCTTATGTTAAGTATGTTTACGTTATGATAGATTTCTTACTGAGTTATCAACTTATTTTAGTTTATTTTATATTTTTAAACCACCCCAGGTGAGCATGATGATGAGTACAAGTAGGCGGGCTAGGATTAGATGGAGCAGTTGATTAAATTCCAGACTTCCTAAAATAAATTATTTTTATGACAAATTTTATTTAGTTGTTTTATTCAATTTTATTTGGAGACATGTTTTTATTAAATAATTCTTTTATGAAATAAATGTTTATTTTATTTAAATGAGATCTCTTGTCAGGATATTTTGATGAAAACACGTGACATCCTTAGCCTACAGAATAGGTTGTTATAGTTAAGCTGCCACTTTCCCTCTAGATTTAGCATTCTGACTTCTTTCACCCTTCTTTCCGATTTCGTGGAAATCTTTCTGAGATTAGAAGAAAAATTGGTCTTATGCCCTCAGTACTTTGGCACAGGTTGGAATTCCAATTGCTGCTGGATTGTTGTTGCCGGTAACTGGGACTATGTTGACTCCAATTGCTGGAGCCCTCGTGAGGTTGAGTTCTAATGGGGTCATGGCCAATTCATTGCTTTTGAGATTCAAATTCCTCTCGCAACAGAAACAGATATATGGCTCATATGGAAACGCCTTAACATCCTTTTGGATGCTGATCTTGAAGGGGACCAAAAAGAGAAAATAGAGCATCGTTATTCTGATGCTAGTTGGAGAGAGAGACGATAACAGTATATATGTTTGGGTGATATTGGTTTGGGGACTCAGCACCATGATACAACCTAGTTTCTTTCCCATCTATTATTAATCTTGCACTCTTGGAAGTTGTACTTGAGGGATCGCTGAGCCTCGTAAAAAGTGCAGTAAATCGGCCACTGGAAATAGATATTTTTGAAAACTGTTACAAAAAGAAAAAATCGAGACAGATACATCACATTAATAAAATGTTGAACCATATAACAAGTAACTTTATGTACTCTTGGATGTAATGTGAGGTGAAAAACTAAGCCAGTCCAACGCTATCTAAGGCAAAACATTTGAAATTGAACTATGCCGTGATGAATCATGACATTCATATATCTTTGAGATGGTAATTCACAAGGCAACCCAAGAAATAGTGTAGAGACTTTCCCGATGAAGTAGATAACAAAAAGTTTCTACCATAGGTAGATCCAAAAGGCCGGGCTAATCATGAGAACAGTGCAAAAATTGTGTACACTCTCAAAGAATATAAGGTGAATAAACGGCAGAGAAAGTCAGACAACCCTTTTTTGGAACCCCAATCGCCTGTGCCAACCCTTGGTGTCGAATCAATTTGAAAATTGTTACTCGAGTAACAACATCCATCGTCAAACCATGTATGTCATGCCAACCTGCATTAGTTGTGAGTGGGGCACGCTCAAATTCGCAGTCCCCCTTCTGCAGTTCTTTCTTAAGAAAGCATAAAAGTAATTTATGACTAGCTTCTTAATAAACCAGGAATCTTTCCTCGCTCTAATATCTCCATGACCAAGAAGATAAACTACCCCAGATTCTTTAGCCTTATGTATAAAAGAAAGTTCTCTTTCAAGGCTTTGCTCTGTATCAGGCATTGCTGGCTCAGCCGGTGGTGTTACTGGTCTCACCTCCTCTGATGTGCTTGCTTCCAAGATGGGCTTGCTTGTGTCCTTGAACTCAGCTAGAAGAGGAACACCCAGTGAATAGACACTTCCGTTGGGAGCTATAAGAACCCTTGAGCCAGATGACTCGTCCTCAGAGCCTGTGTCATCATCCCCATCACTCTCCAATGACCGTTCCTGAGCTTCACGCCGAATGAACTTCTCAAGGCTCTCAATCAGCAGCTGCTCAAAAGTCTGGTGATTTTCTTTGCGAACATCTTTATAGCCATACCTGTTCAGGTGATTAATTGCACTTGTAAGGTTATGGGGTAAGCACAGATGTAAAAGTAAAAATAAAAGAGAATTAAATCCAATAAAATAAAGCATCATATAAAAATACTGATAAGATGCCACCTCATTCCTTGCGGGTCATTAAAAGAAAACCGACTCTGCCTTGTGGAGTTGTTCAACTTGATAACCCGTACTTCAAATGCAAAGAGTTCACAAAGAGTCCGGAAGAAGAAATGAAGCTATTGAATTAGCTACTTCAATTATTTGAAGGCATTAGCTCCCTCAGCCACTTTAAGGAAGTGACTTTCCCGGAGATGACTTAACTATTTGGCTTCTACATTAGGAAGGTCAAGGGCTAAGGTTCATAATAGGTTCAATATTACATGGTGGATCTCACTCACCAACAGATGTTTATTATTATTATTTAGTTTTCTTTTTTAATTTTATTTTTGAAAAGTAACTCACCAACAGAACTAAAAAGAACAGCGCCCAACTAGCAGGAATTTTACCTGGCAATGCAACGAAATATATGGTAGCTCTTTGGGCAGACACGCCGGAAAAGGAACCTTTCACTCTGAGGCACTACTGGAACTGGAACGTACTTTATACAGACAAATATTATCATGGAGTGGATTGCTGGGAGAGTTGTCAGAAAATGGCCAAAAATTGCAGGTATTCCCCTCACCAGCTCATTATAGAGTAAACCAATGCCGGGAGCTCTGATTGTCCCAAGATTGCAACCCAATTCCCTCATCAAATCCATTGATAGCTTTTGCTTTACCTCAGTTTCATACTTAAGCTTGCTTCCATAATTCCAGATATACATTATCAAAAACATGATTACGGAAAAAACTAATATTATCCAACTTCCATCCGTTACACTCCATAAAACTGATGAGAAGAAAGTCAATTCTAGCCCCAAGAAAAACACTAGGAAGCTCAGCACAATTACAATGTTTATCTGCCATATAAGCAGCATAACAAGGGTTACTAAAATCGTTGTCATCATCATTATTCCTAACTCAGCAATGCCTGTAAAAAATAATCATATTAGAAAGATCAAAGAGCTTGTACATGTTGCCACAAAGGAAGCACTACTAAGATCTGTTGAACAAACAAATGGAAGCTTATAATTGATTTCTAATTTCTATACAACACTATCATCGATGTATTACAAACATTTCCCGGTCATTTTCATGAAGTTCTGATAATAAAAGGATTGTGAATCCAAAGTAATAAAGTACAATAAGATAGGAAGAGTTCATGGAAAGAGCTGCACAGATGTTAGTGTACATGCTTCCTGGCCAATAAAGTGCACTGCCAAGTCTAACAGAAATCTACATGCTGTTAGTGTATATGCTTCCTGAAATACCAATTTAAAAGAAAATGTCATTTGAGTTATCTGCTTCCACTAAAGTCAAACAAAACACTGGTATATCAATTGGTGCAAAGTATTTCTCTGGATCTAACAGAAATCTACACAATCATAAGCAGAAGCCTTGCAAGGAAAATAAAGCCCAGAATTCATTCAGACACGAGGAAAAACAAAAGGTAGGGAAGAATTATTATTTTTTATAAGTACAGAATGGATTAATTAAAAGAAGGTAGGGAAGAATTATTACCATAAGCATTTCCAATCTCATCAATGCTTGAGATAGAGCAGACAAGCACCAGGCAAACTGCCAGCAAAAACCAGTTTATGACAGGGATATAAATCTGGCCCATGAACTTCCGAGATGTATGAACAATTTTAAGACGAGGGAAACAACCAAGTGCTGTCGATTGCTTGATACATGAAAAAGTAGCCGTTGTCATTGCCCGACTGGCAATTAATGCAGCAATGTTAGCAATGAACAAGACCGGCCAGAAAGCACCACCTATATACAATACGATTTCTCAACAATTAAATTTTGTTTTACTGTGTAAGCATGCAAAGAAAATGTTTCAAATGACAAGGGAGATGTTTAATCCAATTCTTACACATAAAATTCAATGACGTATTACAAGTAACAACTGAAGAAAATAGAATCACACCTATAAAAAATTGTATAAACCTCATTGGTTCCTTACTGGTTATAAATGGTGAACCTTACTTGGAATCGAAGAAAAGAAAGCTTGATCAGCATCGGCATGGTTGTCCATGAGGTATGCAGCTTGACCCAAGTAACCCAACAGAAGACAAGGCAAAACGAGAAATACAAAGGTGAGCTGCAAACAGCCACTACCATGTAAATCAGAAGTGTAGCTAATTGAAATACCGATTGACAGTAATAGAAACGAACCAGAAATACCACATATCAAAGGAAACATGTATTAAGCAATCTGATCCAGGAACCAAGTCTCTTTCTTCTTTACCTGAACTGATCGCACAGAAAAGTAGCAAAGGTCTGCAAACATTGCTTCGGAACCTGAAAAAATTCCATTGTCAGCAATATTGAAATAGCCGAGTTATAATTTTTTTTTTTGAAAAAAAGGTAAAATAGCTGAGTAATGAAATTCTGATAACCATTAATGGCATATTGCACCCTAACCATATTTGAATTAAGACACAAATACAATTCATAATGGTATAGATTGTTAACTAATTCTATCAACATGAGTTATTAAATAAGAGTAATGCTACTCATCATCATCTCATCATCCCATAATGTGATATTAGATGATTGGAGACTATTTATTATATTTCACTTGTGAACCTATAATCTAATGCCATATCATGGGATGATGAGAAAAATGATGACGAATAGATTTTTTTTTATTAAAAAAGATCCAAGAAATCCATAATTCATGGCTCAAAGTCCATAATCCAAACCCCTAGGGGTTGGCTTAAGTGGTAAAGGCTTTGGGCTTGAGGGTATGCTCCCCCAAGGTCTAAGGTTCAAATCCCCTTGGGTGCAAACAATCTCTAGGGGCCATCGGACTGAGGGATTTTTCTTTTGAATTACTCGATGTGCATTTGCAAAAAACTCCTTGTTGAGGCTTGTGCACCCCCAGGATTAGTCGGGACGCTGTTCTAGGACAACCGGTGCCATAAAAAACAGAGAGTCCATAATCCAATATCCCTGCCTTTGGATTGTACAGAGTTGACCTATGGAAAAACAGGAAGGTTGGGAATGCTTTTCCAACTTTAATAGTTTTAAGATGGAAGATGGCTTTGCAGTTTGTTTTGGCAAGATATGTAAAGCGGAGATTGGTCTCTCATGGAAGCTTTCCTAGTGTTATCTTGTGTTACCAGATCTAAGGATGCATAGGGGGTGGACAACTTAGAATTTTCTAAGGAATCTCATCAGCGGAATGTCTTTCATCAATGCGGCACAAGATTGGGAGGTGGATCTCTTCATTTCTCTTATGACCATTTATATTCCTACAAGTTGGGAAGGGTGGAGAAGACAAGAATCAATGGACCACTTCCAAGCACAAGGTCTTTGAAGTAGGATCTTTCTACAAGCCATACATCAGCACGCTAAACCAATAAAATCTTATTTACCAATAAAAAAAAAACATTTCCTTTCCTTGGAAGAGTATTTGGCAAACTAAGGACCCAGAGAGAGTGACTTTTTTCATTTGGATGACTTTCTATGGAAGATTCTCACTTTTGACAATCTATGGAAGAGATATATGTTGGTGGCTGATTGGTATTGTATGTGTAAAGTAGTGCAGAATTTATTGAGCGTCTGTTGCGCCATTGGGAGTTAGCTAGTGCTTTATGGAATTCCATCTTAGATTGGAACTTGCCTCAAAGTGTGAGGATCTCCTAACATGTTAGAAAGGGTAGTTTGGTAGCCATATTGCGAAGTTTTGTGGAAATGAATTATGTCTTCCTTTATGTGGCATATGGAGACATAAATGATCGGAGCTTGAAGATTATGAGAAACCAGTGCAAGAGCTGAAGGATCTTCTCCTTAAAATCTTTTATCTATGGGTGGCTGGTTTTTTTTTTTTTTCATGTGTACTTGGTTTGCACCCTTTTTTAAATTGAATAATTTCTTACCTAAAAAAAAATCCTTACCTGTTGCACACAGGAGACAACCCCCAAGAGAATACCAAGCCTTAATTGAGTTCCTCTTAAAGAAGTAATATATGTGAACAGGATTAAATGCCCTCAAGACGCTGCTGTCATATTTAACAAGGTTGTAGATCCCAATGCCGGCTAGAGAACAAAACCAAATGAATAAAGCAGGGCCAATAGCGAGTCCCACTTTACTTGTCCCAAACTTCTGTATGCTGAACAAAATCACAAGAAAGGCAACTGAAATCATCACCACTTCATCTGCACAAGTAAAGAGAAAAAATTAAAAGGTTATAAATTGGAAAATCCTAATAAATTCACTACAAAAGATTTATTTTTTTTCTTTATAAGACTTCAAAAGATATTCGAAGGTAAACAAAACCCATAAATCTGAATTTATGATCTCACTTTCGACCCCTGTTGTGATTATAAACTATATGACTACACAAATTCTATCGATCTCGATTCTAGAAAATATTTAACATGCCCCTTCCCTACGAGATTACAATACTCAGCAAATCCCTAGCCAAAATTCACTGATACACCAATAGAACAGCAAAGTGTAACTGCATGAAAGCAGACAAAGGGCAATACTTTAAGCAACCAATTACATTGGAAACCACCCATCCAAAACTAGAAAAATTTTCAGATGAAGCTATCAGTGGAAAGCTGGCTTTTCTCACAAAAAAGGGATTTCCTCCACAAATCTAGAATACAATATAGCTACAATATCTACAAATGATGTACTGAAGGCATAAAGAGTCTAGCTTAAACTTTTAAATCAGGTAGTTATTACAACACTGAGCCACCATTAATTTATGCTTTTGGAAAAAGGTAGTAATTTATCATGGTATTTTTTTGATGATGTGGAACCTCAACAATGCATGGGCCTTCAGAGTCAACCATGGGGAGAAAACCCCGGATACACAATCCCACTGACCAGAACCATGTATCAAGTAATACAGGAGAATGCTTGCATAGACAAATCCAGGATATCTGAGTCTCTAGCTCATAGCAACTCTACCCTTTAACCGCTAGGCTGGTAAATGATTTTTTTTTTTATAAGTAAGACAAACATTTTATTAATAGAAGTAAATAGGCATAGCCCAAGTACACAGGAAGTATACAAAACAACTAGGCTGGTAAATGAATATGAATTTATATGCGAAAAAGATTTCAATTTCTTTGACAATGCCAATGACAAAGGTATACAATCACTGTACGGGACACAGGCCTCACCATATGATATGTATTAATCTAATGGACCTTATGTCAAATAACAGGAAATTGAACAGCCCAGTAAAGACTTGCAGAGTTGAATAACAGATTGTCACATCACCTTGCTCAATTGCATCTACTCCAACTTTTATACCACTAACAGCTGACGTTACTGAAATAAGAAAAAAAATCCGTGACCAAATTATTACAAGGTAACAACTAAAACAAAGTGATAATTATGCAAACCGACAGTTCACAATAGAAGTGAAATACAAAATACAAACCTAAAACAGATTTTTCTTTGTTTTAATGATCAAAGTAGTAAGTCGTCTAGGAAAAAAAAAAAAAAAGCATGAAGGAAAACAGTAAATACCTGACATCGCTGGCGTAACAACTGCATCTGCTATCACCATAGAAGTACCAGCAAGCACCAACATCAAAAGAAGCTTTTTCAGAACCAGTGAATTCTCAAGCCTTTCCTTGAGTTTTAGTGATCTCTCAAGCTCAGCAGATGGCACCTTTAACCTGAAGCTTGATATACGAGCATCTGATGGAAGCTGATTTGGAAGAAGACTGACCTTAGCATGCCGACATATCAATGAGTACAATGCAAAAGTACCACCTGAAGCAGTTAAATGACACTATGAATTCATTTACTAATACAAAAAATTTATGCAAATGCCCGAGCACACAGAACACCCACACTGCATCTACTAACCCAACCACACACTTAAGCATGAGAGAGAGAGAGAGAGAGAGAGAGAGTTCACAACATTCAGCATACCTTCACCATCATCATTGGCCCAAAGAACAACCAGGACATACTTGACAAGTGGGATCAAGATTAAGGTGTACAGGACTAGTGATAATGCTCCAATAACATCTTCATTTCCATTAATAGGTGCTTTGCTAAACATCACACTGAATGTATATAAAGGACTCGTTCCAACATCACCAAAAACGACCCCAAGGGTCTGGAAAGCAAGTGTAATCTTCTTTCCCAAGCTGAAGTCCTGCAATTATATTCACATAATTGAGAAAATAAACCTGGACCCTTCTATTTGTGGTCTACGTAAAACAAGTCAACAACTACATAATTAATCCATTCCTCCCCTACTAAAAACCTGGGCCCTTCTATTTGTGGGCAGTTCTGTCCATGGCAGCATTAATGTCTCTCACTTACTCTTTGCGGATGATACCTTGATCTTGTGTGAGCCAAATTCTGATCAGATCCGTTCTTTGAGGGCACTTTTGTTATGTTTTGAAGCTGTATCTGGTTTAAAAGTCAATATGTCCAAATCTGAAATGGTCCCTGTAGGTTTGGTCAATAATATAGGGGATTTGGCTGATATATTGGGATGTAAGGTGTCTTTTTTACCTATGAAATATCTGGGTCTTCCCTTGGGGGCACCTTTTAAATCTAAGGCAATTTGGGATGGGGTTTTAGAGAAAATTGAAAGTAGGTTGGCTGGCTGGAAAAGGATCTACTTGTCCAAAGGTGGTAGAATCACCTTAATCAAGAGTACTTTATCAAATATCCCAACCTATTTCCTATCTTTATTCCCTTTGCCTGCAGGAGTGGCGAATAGAATAGAAAGTATATTACGTGACTTCTTGTGGGGTGGATTGGAGGTTGAGAAGAAATTCCACTTGCTCAAGTGGGATAAGATTTGTTCTCCTTTATATTCGGGAGGTTTGGGGATTAGAAAATTGAAAACTTTCAATAAGTCACTTTTAGGGAAATGGTTGTGGCGGTATCATCAAGGGGATGCTCTTTGGAGGATTGTTATTGATGCCACATATTAGAGTATTTGGGGATGTTGGTGCTCAAATGAGGTTAGAGGGGCATATGGAGTGGGAGTGTGGAAATTCATTCACAATGGATGGGGGGAGTTCTTCAGAAATTTCAGATTTGAAGTGGGTAGGGGTAATCGGATCGGTTTTTGGCATGATTTATGGTGTGGAGATGTGGCCGTGAAGATTGCTTTCCCTTCCCTCTTTAGAATTGTTTTGGATAAAGGCGCCTCTGTAGCTGATTGCATGAGCAACACTGCTGGTCCTATTCAGTGGTCAGTAAGTTTTATTAGAGATGCCCAAGATTGGGAGGTGGGGGCTATCACTGACTTTTACAGCTTGCTCTATTACTTAAATTTAAAATCTGGAGGGGAGGATAGATTAATCTGGAATCAGCTTGGTAATAAGAAACTTTTGGTTAGATCTTTGTACAAAGTCTTGGTGTCACATTCTTCTAGTGATTTGTTCCCTTGGAAAAATATTTGGCAATGCAAAGTGCCTCTCAAGGTCCGATTCTTTGGGTGGTTGGCTGCTCATGGGAAAATACTTACTATTGATAAGCTGAGAAAGTGTGGAATCATTGTAATGGATTGTTGCTTTATGTGCAAAAGGTGTGGAGAATCGGTGGATCACCTTCTTCTTCATTGTGGTGTGTCGAGGGCTTTGTGGGATGAGGTTCTTTGTCAAGTCTGGTATTTCTTGGGTGATGCCTAAGGTCCCATTTGGACAGTGAGATGAGATGAGATGAGAAAGTTTTATATGAAAGTTGAATAAAATATTGTTAGAATATTATTTTTTAATATTATTATTGTTTTGTGATTTGAAAATGTTGAATTGTTTATTATATTTTGTGTGGGAATTTAGGAAAGTTATAATGATGAGATGAGATGAAACCGTTTCTATATCCAAACAGGGCCTAAGAGTGTAGGGAAGTTTTTGGCCTGTTGGAGAGGGATTCAAGGAAATCGTCAAATAGTGACTGTTTGGAAGATGATTCCTCTTTGTCTCATGTGGTGTATTTGGAATGATAGGAATGGACGTTGTTTTGATAATAGAGAACACTCAGTGGATGGGATTAGGGCTTTCTTTTTTCATACTTTGTTGCTTTGGGCTTCGGTTATTGTAATGGATGGATTTAGTTCCAATGACTTTCATGCTATTTTTCAGCTTTAGTTTGTAATTACGTGTTTTCTCTTGTATACTTTCTGTGTACTTGGGTTATGCCTAATTACGTGGTTTTTAATCAATTTCTTACTTATAAAAAAAAAAAAAAAAGATCGCAAGATCGCAACAACACTGCTCTAATAATACTATCATATCTTTCCAAAAAGAAATATTTCATCAAGAGAAGGGAAGTGGAGTACAAGAAAGGGTACATACAAGTACATATTATGCCTCAAATCAAGCAAACAATGTTTCTAGATGCAAATGTCACAAGAATTATAGTAAAAGGGGTATTAAGAAAAGGACACCATCTTGTATATACCGAAAAATATAATTTTGTCAAAGATCCTATTTTATTTTGAGTTTCAAATTTTTAAGTTTATCTGAAACTCCTTAAAACTTACTACATAAGTTATATATAGGATGTGTCAATGAAATCCCCAGATGGTAGTTCAGACAGAGAGCGGGTATACCAAAGCAGGATAATTGATCCAGCAGAGATCTAGTGGTTAGGTTGATTCAGAGCTACTTATATATTAATGCTTGATAGAATTTCTACTCAAGCTGTTCCAAAACTAAAATTCCTTGAATCGTTTTGATTCAGAGCTACTTATGTATTTAATGTTTGATAGAATTTCTGCTCAAGCTTTACCAAAACTAAAAATCCTTGAACGTTTTGACATCAGCTAAACATAACCAAGACATTCGATAATTGCATTTTTCTTCATAAAAGTCTACCTAACCTCATAATAAAGCTCTTGCACAACTAAAAAATCTAGACAAATGGATAAAGGGAAATAGCTTACACAAAGTCTCAAAACCCCATAAATTGGTGTCACCTTAAAGTGCATATAACGCTAACAATGTTTAATATAAATCATAAAAAGGCATCGGTGTATCTATAGGGAAGTGTCCGCCAGTTAAAACTTTTCCTCTTCCATGAATTTGCTCCGCCAGTTAAACTTTTCCTCTTCCATGAATTTGCTCTACTTTAACTAAAGCAGCAACTCATTCTAGTAAATTAAGCAAAGACAGACATTAACCATATGATTTGAAATTCAATTATCTTTTCTCGGCAGCCAAACAGTCAGTGAGACCAAAAGTGGACGTAAAACAGACAAAATAAATAAATAAATAAAGACACATTCACTAAAAGTAGTTTCACGGAAAGTCACGTCGAGTAAGAGCTCTGGATGCTACCTCGTAGTCACTTCTGTGCGCGCCGGGGACCTCGAGGGCCTCGACGTCGAAGGAGTCGAGGCGTGGCCCGGTGCGAATCAGTCTCTGCGCGGCATTATCCTCGTCGTCCTCCGAATCCAACCCGTCAACCGCCGTAGAGCGATGCGAGAGGAAGTCATCTTCGTCGTCATCCTCGATCTCCGAGTCGTCCTCGTCTTGGAACACCCACCGTGATTCTGTCGAGTCAATCGTGGCCTGACCTCCATTGATGTCGGATCCCTCTTCCTCCGCCATCACCTTTCGAAACCACACTAGGACAGAGTTCAATTCGGAATCACGGGGAATATGATGAATAGGAGATTAAGGGAGGGTGTTTGGGTAGACAGAAAGTGAGGGAAAATAACGGAAAATTCAGATTCTATTTTCTGATTAGCTATATTAGGGAGGCCGTTGTATGGTGTGTAGACTAGAGTGTTGAGCTTTTGGGCTAAAAAGGGAATGAAGAGCATCCTCTCTGTAATAGTCTGTCTCCCCGTATATAAATAAATAAATAAATCAACGAACAGAAAATTTTCCTAAAGAAAAATAAAAATTATTAGAACGTGCGGTGTGGATGGGTGGTAACATGTGACACGACTTGTTAATTCAATATAAATACGACACGATAAAAACGAGTTAGGATTTAACGTTAATGGATTCGGGTCAAAACAGATTGATTCGTTAAGACGCGATTGCTTAACGAGTTTTGATCCATTATAACGCACATGTTAAGAAAGTTAAAGTTACAATTATACCTTTATATCTAAAAATAAAATTGTAGGAATTTTAATTTCGATATTTTTATTATTTGGATTGTAATTTTGGATTTGTAATTAATTTTATATTTTTTTATAGATATTGTGATTTTAAGATTTATATAAAATTATGTTAAATTTAATTAGGTCATTAATTTCGAATCTGTTCAATTCATTTACATAAATAAATCAAAACAAATTGACACAACATAACCCATTATATTAACGAATCGTGTTAAGATTTAAAATTTTGACACATAAATTTAATGAATCAAATTAAAATTAATTTATATAATATAATATATATATATTTTGACAAGATACCTATACGATCTGTTAATACGATGTAATAGCATGACGTGGGTGCAGTACGGGGCGCAATTAAAGACCGAGCTACGATTATTTTAATTTATTAATGTAATAAAAATTAAAATAGATAATAATGTTTGTTTTTGATAAAGGTTGGGAAAAAATAAGGGCAGCCATCGTAATTTAAGATAAACTGAGGACCATTCTTGCACTCAGCTACCCGAATCAACAAAGTCTCACTATCCGCACGATAAATGCAGACGGAGAGTAGAGTCCGAAACAATCGTGATTTTTCGAGCAAGTTCTATCCTCAGTCCTCGCCCTCACCACAAACCCTAACCCTTTTTCATTCTGAAGTCCCCCCCTTCCCCCCCCCCCCCCCCCCCGCGTCTCTCTCTCAGCCCCTCGAGCCAAAAATGTCGCACTTCGGAAGAACAGGCCCTCCGGACATTACCGACACATACTCTCTCCTTGTCCTCAACATTTCCTTCCGTGAGCCTTCTCTCTCTAGAAGATTCATTTATTTCTTAATTTTCGGTTGCTTAAAAAAATGGGCACTAATGGTTATCTTGCACATTGTTCTTATTGTTTGGATGTGGGTTTTAGGTACGACTGCGGATGATCTATTCCCGTATTTTGATAAATACGGCAAGGTCGTGGATATCTTCATCCCTAGAAATCGAAGGTACGGCTACTTTTACTGATTGAAACAAGTAATTCTTCATTCATGTGGATTATGAGCGACTCTTATTATTTTTTTCAGTAAGCATATTATTTTGTCAGTTACTTTTTTTTAGCTTTTGTTTGTATGTTGAAAAATTAGTTTATAAATTGGGAATACATCCAGCATGGATTTCATTTTGCAGTCTTGTTCTATTTCATTTAGATTTGTTTTGGTCAGTTAATTGGGAGTTAAATATTGCTATAGTCTCTCTTGCTCTCCTATGAGGAATTTAGGGTTTTTTAAAATCCTTTGGCTTCTCTGTAATTTTGGTACTATTTCTTGCGGTTTAGGACTGGTGACTCAAGGGGCTTTGCATTTGTGCGGTACAAGTATGCTGACGAGGCACAAAAAGCAGTGGATAGGCTTGATGGTTTGTGTCGCTCTGTCTCCCCCGTCTGTCTCTCTCTCTTAATGAACGTATTGTATTCTTGTACATACACACTATATATTCTGTTCAGTATTGTTTTTTCCAATTTGGTAATTTGTTGCTAGCTCCTTTGACAAATTGGTTTCCACTTATTTTTTAGGAAAAGTTGTTGATGGTCGAGAGATAACAGTTCAATTTGCTAAATATGGACCAAACGCAGAGAGGATGTAAGTTTTAGAATTTTTTGAGCATTTTTATAATGGTGGGGTTTTTTCCTCCTAGTCATTGTTGTGGTGTTGAATTTTTTATTATAATCTAATGGAAAATATAGGGAGGATATTCATAAGAACAATGATACTCTTCAGCTTGGATTTTCATTTGAATGGAAATCCACTCAAAATGCATTACATCAGAAGGTGTGATTGGGGATGACAAATCCATGATGAAGAACAATATTTCTCTATCCATTTTACTACTACTATTATTGAATTTTTTGAAATGATGTTGTCCATAACAAATTATGCTACTTTTGTCGAATTCTTACATGAAAGAATATTTTTCCACCCTTTTGCACAATAGAGTGCCTTGACTACTTCTAGGTGATGCCTTACTTGGCTAAATAGGTGCATATAAGTTGAAGTCTTAAGTTTGATTTGGATGTACTCATTCCCTCCCCCTTCTTTCTTTCTAAATGTTTAGTGCTTTTTTACTAGTTAATTTTTATTGGATAGCACACATTGATTCAATATAACAGTCATTTTATTCTTTTTTGAATAATGTACTTAAATTCATTGAAATGATTGTGTGTGTGTTGATGTTGCATGTGGGAATCCTAGATTTCTTTGATTGTTGGATATTGAGTCAGTATCTTATTTCTATCACAGCGACAAAGGGAGGATTATCGAACCGTCCTCGAGGTCAAGAAGTCGCAGTCCTCGTAGGAGGTAACCTTTTTTTCTTCTTGTTTCTGCAGAACACTTTTTTATGCATACTCGAAAGAAATTCTATTGATTTTTTGGTTTCTACAGTGTTTAGGTTGTGATATTGTATTGTGCTCTTAACATCTTAGAGAAAAATTCCTTTTATATACTTGTCTTCCCAACTTGCTGCTTCGCATGCAGTCAAGTGTCTCTATATTACATTAGTTGCCGGAAAAATGTCTTGGAAAAATTAAGCGTTCAATGGTTGTGGAAGGGAGGAGAGACAGCCTTCTGTTTATGGATTCTGGACTCATTAGTGTTTTGAGATATATTTTGTAATGAAGATTAGTGACATTATGTCTACAAAGGATAGCCTTTTGTGCATGGATTACGGATTTCCCATTGTTTCATTGTTGGAAAAACCACCATTTATTTTTTTCTTCACCACAAATTATTTTATTGAGTGCGTATCTTGCATATCCAAAGCATATTGTTAGTGTATTGTAATTTGAGGTATGTAGAAAAAACATGGGTTTAATGATCCTTTAGTATTTTTTTTTATAGGTAAGAAATTTATTGATTGAAAGAAACTAGTCAACGCCCATGTACACAGGAAGTATACAAAAGGGACTCCTAATCACATTCTAGAAAGCTGAAAAGAAAATAAGAACTCGTGAACATTCCCTCCCTTTAGCACAATAGCAGCCAACCATTGAACTAAAGAAAACACAAAAAAATTCCATAATTCCCCCGCATTTCTCTCCTTGTTGTTGAAGCATCTCTCATTCCGTTCTGTCCATATACACCACAATAAACACAAAGGAACCATCTTCCATGTCCATTCGAGTTGAGGACAATGATGCTGCCTCTTCCAACATGCTAAAAGTTCCGTCACACTCTTAGGCATAACCCAGGACAGCCCGGCTCGACTGAAAATATCTGCCCATAACTCCCTCGCCACCTCACAATGCAAAAAAAGGTGCTCAATTGATTCACCATTACTCTTTCCTTTAGTACTTATAGTATATAAGATGAATTGATGCCATTCGTGAAACTATCTTTTCTTGTTGAGCATGTGAAATATTTGAATTTACAGAGCTAAGAACCTTATAATCCTTTTGCTTTAATTTAAATCTTCTTTCCTCCCTTTCATAACTTTTTTCTGTTTATTAAAAATCAATATTTTAGATCTTTTAAACTCCTGGAGTTCGAAACAAGTTTACACTTTTATTATAGGAATGAATAAGGATTGAGGGGAATTTTTTTATTTGGGAGGACCGCGGGGCGGTTAATGCAAATTAAAAATTATTTTCCTGACCTTTTTTATACCCTGAATAACCAATATATTTTAGTACCTGTTAGCCAACAAACTGGCCATCATACCAAATTGAATGAATCCATCATGGTCGTTGTCCATAATTTTCTTGTCAGCACAAATCTCAGTTTCCATCTCGCATCCATACAGGTTCTATATCTTTAGTCCTGCTCATTAAAAAAAAAGGATTTTGTATTTTTAGACCTTAACAAATCTACAAACACTAAGTTTCATTCTCTACTATCCCAAATCCTAAAATCACAGTTTTTCTGACTGTAAAGCCCACCATATAATTAACTGTGGCCAGGTTTTCCAGAATTTACCTATGCTAGGCATGGTAATTGGCATTATGTGATCTGGTTTGATATCCAAACTATATTTATTTTTTGTTTCTAATACATCATTTCTCAGCTTTTGTGGAGTTTGGTTGGCTTTTCATTGGCAGCTATTTGATAGTCTGAATATTTTGCAAGTCATATTTTGAGCAGCCTCTACAAAATTATAAAGAGATGTCCTACATCTTACAGTTGCAATGAAGCCTTATCATATATCAGTTTGCTGCATGACTTTTTAGTTGTTGGTCTGCATCTAAAGAAATTTAGCACTCATGCTAATCAGTTGTAATGTCAAAAAATTGTGGCCAGCTAGTTGTATGTGTCAAAAAATTGTGGCCAGCTGGAGATGGGTTAGGTAGCATCTTCGTCGTACATTGTATATTTCTTCTGAGCTGTGGAATTGATTTCTGCAAACCAGTCAAAAATTAGCTTAACTAGCTATGCAGATATTTCACCAATTTCTGAGTGAAATTTGTATCTTCAATGAAAATGGAAATCATCTCCAGTTGTTAGCATTGCAAATATGCCTTCACCAGGCTTCTTTCCGTTTTCGGAAGACAAGAATGCTGTTGTTGGTTCTTCTAAGATCACGCAATCTTGCGCTTCGCAAGCAAATACCTGATCACTGATTACAATCTTTTCAGATACCGGGATGACTACAGAGACCGGGGTTCCAAGAGAAGAAGCCGCAGTCGAAGTTTTGATAGATACAATCGTGATAGGCATGGGAGGGATAGGGATTATCGCCACCGCAGCAGGAGCCGTAGCATTAGTCCCGATTACCATAGGACCCGAGGAAGAGGTCATTATGATGATGAACTTCAAATCCGAAGCCGAAGCCGAAGCCGAAGCCGAAGCCGAAGCCGAAGCCGAAGCCGAAGCCGATCGATGGATAAGTATAAACTAGTGTTTTTTTATGCTTTAGTTTTAATTAATTATTTCAATATTATGGACATGTTTTGTTTTGTACTATCTTTTGCTGATTCAATCTGTTTATGTTACAGTGCCTCCCCTGATCGGCGTAGCAGGCGTATCCCTAGTCCTCGCAGAAGTCCTTCCCCACAGAAGTCTTTGTCTCCTAGGGGTGAAAGTTCTGATAGGCGAAGCCACGATGGACGGTCCCCAACTTCTCATAGTATTTCACCCAGGGGCCATCCTGCTGATTCTCGAAGCCAATCCCCATGAAAGTCAGATGTTGATATGAGTCATTGTCTTTGTTCGTACTCACAGTTAGGAGAGATTTTGAACTTTTTTTTTTTATTGGTTAATGAATTAAATGATCCAACTTATTTTTCCTGACTTATCTGTTCTTACAGGAATGATTATCCCGGTTGTTCAGAAAATTCATGGAGACATCATTCTGCTGTTCTTATCTGAATCCGAAGGGCTAGTTTTGGTAGGGCTGTGGATTTCTTTTATTTTTTACTATTTTGTCTTGAACCTAATCCTTGTTTAGGCATGCAATGTAAGAGAAAAAAAAGAGACAATCCCTCCCTGGCCATTTTCAAATTTGTGGACTTTTGTGAATTTGGTATTTCAATATCGATAGAGTTGTTATGGATGCTCTTTATAGATACTTTTCTGTTATCCATTTGATTTTGTTGCTGCTTCTAGTGCCTCTCCATCACTCTCTCTCAATTTAAGCTTGATCAGTTATGTTTTCTTGTTTCTTCTGATTCATCACGAGCTATTTATTGGGTTTTATAGTTATGTTCGGGGAACAATGGTGGGGGCTTGATAGACGGAAGTTGAGTTTTAGCTGTTGATGCTGTTCCTAAAATGTAGATGGATGGTCGTGATATTGATTGCTGGTTGCAGCAGTATGCTGGTTTTAGAAGTATGATTGTATTAGCAGTATGCTGGTTGCCGAGAGCTATATATGTTAACTAGTTCCCTCTGGAAATCATCTTTGGTAAGATTTATATAGCTCAGCTCTTTGTTTCTGAAAAGTCATAAATCCCTCAGGATTCTGATTCTGGCCTAATAATCCTTTTTGGTCTTTTTCACTGATCTCGAAAAAAATATGGCCCTATAAGAGGTTCTAGTCGCTGTGATGCTCTAAAGACAAAAGTTGAACGTGTACTTAACCTCTAGCTGATGCTGCACAATGAGATGGACCAATGATTCATTTCCGTGATCTTGCTACTGAACATGAACTACAAATTCTATATGTGCCATGGCCCATGTGGGTTCTTTAGTTCTGGTGTTAAATTTTGCTGCCAGAAAAAATGAGACACGGTAACGAGTTGTGTGATTTTGTTTAGGGTTATTGGTCTTTACAATGCTTAACCCGTCCTTTAAGATTATAATTTATGCTTTTTAATGTGGTGACTGGTGAGATGTTTTAGCACACGGGTCCATGACCGTAGCTGTGAAGTGGTTGCTGATGCCTGTTCATCTATGATTGGCTCGTGATTAACTCTGAAGTGTTAGTGACTAAACAATGCCACCTGGCCGCTGCTGCCCTCTTGCTTGGTTCGGGTTGGCAATGTTACTGGCCACTGTGGCATTGATTGTAGCTACCTAGCTGTGTTGCTGGCTTGCGAAATATTTATAAATCTGATCTAACAGAGGCCTGGCATTTTGCTTTGTGCTCTTGGATTTATGGTCTCATCTCACTGCCACAAGTTTTATGCGTTAAAATTCTCTATTTGATTTGTTGTCTCATTTTTTCTCATGTCAACGTAACTTGAACACTTATGATATTACAGGTCACAGATTCTAATCTTGGTATGCTACTGGTAAATATTTCTCACTTACTAAGAATTCAACTTCTGTTCGAAAATACGTGTATTTTGTTCAACTCCTTTTGACGGGCAGGGTGTTTAGGCACGTGGGTGGCCTGCTGGGGTATAGAGGGCTCTCTTCCAGGCCACATTTTTCTCACCTGTTAAGGCGTGGGCAATCTTTGATTGGACTTGTAAACACAGCCTGTATGTAACATGAATCAATTAATTAAAGTTGGACACAATTGGATTTGGGATTGTTTGGATTGGCCTGAATTAACTCGATTGACAATTGGGCATATTCTGGTCCTAGTGACCTCTTTCCATTAAAAATAAACCTGTTGCATCAGTTCAAACTAAATTTTTGATATTGACATTCCTCAGGAAATTAGACAGGTTAATTCACATTGGGTCAATTCACCTTTTATGGATCACTAAATGAGTCGAGATATTCATGACCTGTTTAATTTTGGTTGGAGTTGAGTTGACTCTTAATGTGATTTGAATCGAACTGGGACGAACCTATTTGACCTAAAAATTGATGGTGAAACTGAGGTGAAGGGCTGGGCAGAGAACTACAAACATGCTGAATCGACTAGCAAGGGAATGTCAAAGCTCTTCGTCGATCTAATGGAGGCCGAGGCCGGATGGGTTCGAAAAGAGGTGGAAGATATGGGGGTTTTAAAGTTGGAGGTCATGTGAGTAAATGGAGGACATGATGAGCGTGGGGGCAAGAGGCTAACAGCAGGAGTGATAGTACCCAAAATGCAATCTAGGTGGGAAATAGGCCCAGTGAAAATGAGCAGAGAGTGAAGAGGGCACTCCTTTAGCCTCTGATATGGGCCCTAGTATCGGGCCTCCTGAATTCTTGCGTAATAAAGTAATGCAAGGATCTATAGACTTGCAAGCCCAATCCAAAGCTGGTGTAGTAGGAAAAAATACTGGAAGAACCCAAATAGTGAGAAGCGTTGGGAATTTGGAGTTTTTAGAAGGAATAGAAGGTATCTTGTGGCCCATGGCTATTAGACCATTGGTGCTTATTAAATGGCAACCGAAAGAGCCATGCATGTAAAATAATAAGCCCATCTGGGCTGAATCGAGTATTGGGATAAAAGCCTCCTTGGCATCTCAGTTATGCGCGTGTGGAGTTGGTGAGAGAATTTTGACTTTCAATTCAATAATGGAGGATGAACAATCGTGCATATAGATATAGATTATGACCGAGGAGATTTATTTTCAATTCAGCGATCATAAATGATTAATGATATCCACACAACATATTTTATAATATATATATATTTTATAATAAAATAATATTATTTTTATTAAATATTTTATAAAAATACCCACCATTTTAAAATACTGTTACTTGAAGTGTTGTCATGAAATGTGATGTGTTTATCAATTTTTCAATGGCAAATGCATGGAAGCTGCCTACAAAAAGGAGGACTGATCAGGTGGGATCCACAAAGCATGGGGTGGAGGAATATTACTCATGGCCTGTCAAAGTGGGTATACCGTATACTTTCCCCTAACAATAGGGAATTAACACTATTTTTGGTCAAAGTCCTTTGTTTCAGTCTTTGAGCTAATTATATATATAGTGAGAGCTTATCTTAGCTCACTAACATTAATTAATTAAACAGCATATTTGCTCAATTTTCTCTTCTAAAAAATATCCGCAAGTCATGTCCAATCATGGTACTTACACCATATTACTTAATAATGAGTACCTTATGTGTATCAAACACGTTAAAATTGACTTGATCAACCAGCTAATACAGCCTATGCAATCGGATCATTTGCTTTGCATTATGCTTATCGAAATGAGTACGTACACTACAAGAAATCAGACATTTTCCAATGATTTTAAAATCGTTATAAAAAAAATCACCACAATAAGTAAACTTTTGTAGCAAAAATAAAATCATCGCGGCCTTTTTACAATTTAAACATAGTGGGCTACGAAATCATGTATTTGTAGCGATTTTCTGTCTTTTAACGGCAAAAGCTTTCGCCGCAAATTTAAAAAACTACTACCAACGGGATAAAATCGACGGGATTGAGTTGGGGCGCCCTCCCCCCCAGTCTTACCCAATCTTCAGACTCTTTATCACCGTATCCCCTTCTCCACTTCGACCTTCTTCCCCGAGCCTGTGCACTGCCGCCCCTTCCCACATTATGCCGCTACCGAGACGTCGTCGTTGCCGCCTTGCCTAACAGGTTAGTGTCTCTCTCTTTCTCACTCACTTTGTTCGTCTCTCTCGTGCTCTCTCTCTCCGTTCGTCTCTCTCTAGTTATCCTTTTAAATTGTTTTTTTTTTCGTGAATACTATATTATCAGTCTGATTTTATACAATGACTATCGATTTTAGCATGTTTGGGAGATTGTTTATATTAGGGTTTCATGAAAACAGAGGATTAAGGTTTTTACCAGTGGATTGTAGTGTTGTATGATGTCCCGTTGATAATTTTAGGTTCTTTTTTATTTTTTATTGCATTTTGTTGGAGAGTAATCTTGATTTTAGGTTTTTTTATTTTGAGTTTACTCTATTCTCAGAGTCAATTTGACTTAAACCATTTGGTTTTCTGTGTCTTGGTGTGATCTTTGTATCCTGTAGTTTTTTCTTTTTATTCTTAGTCTTGTTATTATGTTCTTGTGGTGATTTACCAACCATCCATTGCAACAACCAATTTCAGCTTCCCCTTTTAAAGGCTTTTTAAACATCATTTATGTTGATAATTTTAGATGTGAACATGTGAACTTAGAAGGTGTTTCTGATTCTATCACTGCAGAAACTTACTACATATATCAAGAGTATACAAGATCTTGGTTACATTCTTCATTTACACCGTACTACATTCAGATTTTTGTGGACATTCATATTTTTTTTGTACTATGCTACATTGGATCAGATTAAAGATCACTTTTAATTTGTGTGTGCGTGTGGCATGCACTAAAATCTTAATAGGATGTAAGCTACCAATTTTCTTTGGGGCTAAAATCAATCTTTTTATCTTTTCAAATAACTATTAAAATATGGATGCAAAGTAAATCTTAATTAAGGATATGAACTCAGTAAGAAGTGATGATGGATTGGGTTATCTTTCTTGATGGAAGGAAATTTTTCTTTTTTGATACTTGGAAAACAAAAAAGAAAAATTTTGGCCTTATTGGCCATGCGTGCCCACTAACCCCTCTCTGTTCTACTCTCTTTTCTTGCCAGGGTGCAAAAAATAAATAAATACAGGTACTGTTTTATAGAGATTGTTTTGTAATGCTATACATCATACAATTTCATTATATGTATTTTTTGTGTCTCGTCTTTCTATCTTTTCTCTTATTAATTATAATGTTGGTATCAACAGCTTAATGAAGTTCATCAAACTGAGGAAACATTGTAATTCCTATTTAACTCTCAGTATTTGCAAATCTTAAACACTTTTTTGTTTTTATTCTGTTTGTTTTTATTTTCCTAAATAATTATGTTGTATCGACTTCTCCACATTTCATGCCATAGAGTCGCTGTGAGTTCCAAGCACCTCCAGAACATAACCTAGGAGTTCTGCTAGTATGTGTTCCTAAACTCTAGATTCCAGCTAGAGTTTGTCTACTACATCCTCCTTTTTCTTAATTTTGCTGACTACACATACATTTATGTAGATCCAAAGCAACGTAATGTACTAAAAGATTCAAGTTTTTGTAATTATCTGGACATATTGCATTTGGCTTGCATTGGAGAATTAGTCTTTTTTTTTTTTGTCATCTTGTAAAAGTGAATATCTCTAGTCCTGCTTTCATTATAGACTCTCAATATCCAGTTGCCTTTAAGGCAACTGGCTGATGTTACATGCGTGTTCATCAGATCTGTTTAGGTCTATACATATTTAGGCTTACTATGTTGGCTTATATGTTCATTGGAAGCCATAGGCTTGCAGTTTTTTGAGTTAAATGTTTATTACCAGAAATAGAATGACTATACATGCAAATGACACTCAAAATGAATGCACATAAGGAATTAATTAAGAATTTTTCTACCTCCTCTTTCCCACCTCAGTCTCTTATCTATTGATCCAATTTAATGAAAACTTTCTTCCTATCAGCAGATGAGAATACTATTGCAGTGTCAAAATGTACTACTTTTTAGTTGACCATGAGCTAGATCGAGTTGGGTAGAACAACAGGCAGCATCAGCTAGGCTTGATAATATAAGCTTGGGATGCAACAGTATTTGGGGATTTACACTTGGAATCATGTGAAAAGAGCTTCATTGGAAGTGTCTGTTTGGCATTATAGGTCAATCTCTCATGTTTGGTCCTCTTTCACATAAACAAACAAAACTATTTTGGATGGCCATTGTAGACCACTTTACTTTTAAACTACTAAGAGCCTTAATGATTGTTCAGTGTAGGTTGTGTCACAATAACATATAGTTTTCAATTTCCTGAGACATGATTGCAGGTTTTAAATCTAACAAATCCAATCATATTTATTGATACAGGTCAATAAGCATACAATAATTTATACTCTTGTTAACATTTCCTTTGATGAATTATTTGTTATTTGGCTTGATTTCTTACATATCTTTAAGTACAACTCAGATGTTTTACCTGCTTTTGAGGAGAGAGATCAAAAGACTCTGAATAATCTTATTGAAGCTTTATGTATTTCATTTTGAATTATGTTTCATGGTGCAAGCCCTTTATGTATTTGTTCCTCATCGTGCCCTTTGATATAAGGAAGAGACAAGGACGGCATACTGGTGTCATTTGTTAGGTCAAGTGAAAATCCAAGCCATACTGGTGACTTTAGAGAAGTTTAGTCATTTTGAGAGGAAGCTTTGTCATTACTAGATTTTATGTAGGGTAGTATTTTGATTTGCTTTTGCTTGATAATAAAAATGAGTTCAGACTGATAGTTTGATCTTGAACATTTCTCACTTCTAGCTACTTTTTGTATTGAATTTAGACGTGTTGCCAATTATGGTGCAGCTTTTGCTTGCTTATTTTTTAACTTTTAATATACTTCTAATTTGTTAAAGTTCAACATGTATTTTCAGGTCAACTCCTCCTTCACAGGCTGTAATGGCAGTGAGTAATACATTTGACCTACCCTGGACTGGCTTTGGGTGTGAGCTCTTGCAACTTATGGAATTCCCAATACAATTACTATATTTCCCATGACTTCTTACAAAATTTGTCTTTGATATTGTATATAGAGGTTTAGATCAATAGGTCTTGTAGAGCATACTAATTCTAAAAGCAGGATCACACAAGGAGATTAGGGTAAATACTAAATAGTGTGTATTGGAAAAAACAGCTATCAAGCATAATGCTTTCTTTGGTTGGTTAATTACTTGTATATTGTAAAATACAGTCGATGCCAATTTTGGTCAAATTAATAGCTCAAACTTTGGATCTTTTTTGAGAATGTAAAAAGAATATTAGTGCAATCCATAGTCTAAGGTAAAATTGTGAAGCCTGACTTGGATGTGTATAATATTTTTTCTGTATTCTGTTTTGTGCAATTTTTTTTTTCTAGAACACCATTTCCAGCGAGTAATATTCTCTGGAAATATTTTTTCGTCACATAACCATATTTGCGGCGATATTAAGTTGCCGCAAAAACTCTTATTTGGTTACACATACCCGCTGGAAATACTTAGTGCCGACAATAATTTAAATCGTTGGGAATAATAAGAGTTATTTGCGGCGATTTATTAAGTATTTATGACAAGTAGAATTCGCTGGAAATAACTTTTCTCAACGTTTTTAAAGATAAACGAGAAGGTTATTTTCGTCATTTTTATGATACTTGCGGCAGACAAAAATCGCCGGAAATAGTAATTTTTTACGACATTTTTTACCAATCGCTGAAATTAATCAAAAAATACAATTTAATTTCGTCGAAGATGCAACGAATTAAAAATCGCCGAAAATATTCAAAGGCAGCAATTAATAGGGATATTTGCAACGATTTTAAGCGCTGGAAAAAAATTGATTTCTTGTAGTGGTACTACTTCACACACACGAGCTAGTTCCATAGATAGATAGATATATATATATATATATACACCATATTGTTTTCAGCTTTTTCTAAATTGATCCTATTGATTAATTATATATCTTCCTTATACTTAAAAGCGCCTATTGCTCTGTGAACAGTGAGATCAACAGTAATGAACAGTAACTTAATTTACGATTTCCTCCTCCCCTAGCGTCGCTCTCTGCCTCACAATTCAACACACAAATCACAAACCAACAGATAACGTCCCTCTCTGCAAATTCACCATAAAATAACCACACAAATAACGTCCCTCTCTACCTCACAGCAAATTCACCATTTCCCCTTCGTCCCTCTTTGCAAATTCACCACAAAATAACCTCACAAATCACAAAATTACCAAATAAATTTCCACACAATTCACCACAAAATCACAAAATTACCAAACAAATTTCTATTCAAATCACAAAATCAACACACAAATCACAAACCAACAAATCCGTGAAGAGAGAAGGCAGGAGCTGGGGCTTCGGCTGGAGGAAAGGAGGAAGAAGATGGGTCGTCGGCGAAGGAAGAGGCTGCTGCTGGTGGTGCGGTGGCATAGGAGTGGCCAACGGCGGCGCTACGGGGAGAAACCCGTGCCTCGAGACCCATTTCGGGTTGGTTGCGTGCGGCTGAGGGAGGAGCGAAGGGGACTTTGACGGTAGGGTTTCCTCGCAGGTGTGAGGGGAAGCTGGTGACATAGTCGGTTACGTCGGAGGGTGGCGCACGGGGGTTTTGGGCTGCTTGAGGGAGGAGATCGGGTGAGAGAGAGAGAGAGAGAGAGGGAAGACGCGCGGGGATAGGAGGAAATGCCAAGGGACTTCGACGGTGGGTTTTGATCGCCGACATGAGGGGAAGCCGGTGATGTGGTCGGTGACACCGCACGGTGGCTTGAGGGAGCAGATCGCGTGAGAGAGGGAGGACGCGAGGACGCGGCTGAGCGGAAGGAGAGGGAGAGAGAGAGAGAGAGAGAGAGAGAGAGAGAGAGAGAGAGAGAGAGAGAGAGAGAGAGAGAGAAAAAGAAAATTTTTGGATTTAAATCCAACCGTTTATCATAATCTCTAAATTTGATCCAATGGTAAAAATTTAAACACTGATTAAATTAATTTAAAATAATTAATTAATATATAAATATTATATCATAAATAAATTATTAAATTTAATTTATAAATATTAAAAGTTCTTATATTTAAATCTAATCCTTCATTATAAATTTCTAAATTTGATCTAATAATAAAAATTTAAATATTGATTTAAATTAATTAATTAACATATAAATATCATATCATAAATAAATTATCAAATTTTATTTATAAAAGAGAAATTTTATTTGCAGTCCTCAAGTGGGGACTGCATGTGCAGGCACATTATTAAATGAGAGAAAACATAATTTTAGGAGGGATAATTTTGTAATTTTAAAAAATTTTAAAGTTAAAATAGCCTAGGCTTGCATTGCAGTCCCTATTTGGAGACTGTACCTAGCATTGCTTGATTGCTTCGATTTATGCAGTGAAGTACTATCACCATCACATAAATTCTTCGCATATCTTTTCACTTGTTAGGTGCAGAAATTGAATTCATAAAAAATTCTCTATAACTTTTTTTTTCTTCGCATGTTTTTTCACATATTCTATTACTGTTCATCAACAGTATGATGAACAGTATGAACAGTATATTTTTTTTCCTCTCTTTTTTTTTGGTTTGTCCGTGTGAATGTCAATGTGTGACGTAATACTGCAATCGTGCGTAGGAAATGAGAGAGGAATAAAGAAAAAGTGGAAAAAAATATTGATTTTTGAGTTTTAAATGAACAATAAAGAAGCTGTTTTTTTTTTCTTCACATGTTCTTTTCGCATATCCTATTACTGTTTATTATATCATACACTACAAATCAACTTTAATTTATAAAATACTAATTTTTCATCATTAAATAAATGATGAAATTTTACTTTACATTTTTAAGAGAAAAAAACTATCTAATTAATTTGAATTTTTAATATAATTTAAATTTCATAATAAATGATGAACATAAATAAATAATAATTTTATTCTTATACATTAGACTATTTTAATATTCGAAATTACACTTTATTTTTTTCTTCAATTGACAGATGTGGCCGATCTGTACAGTAAAATAAAAAAATATGAACTAATTAATTACTGTCGTCTGGCAAATCTGACGCTTCTGCCATTGCCGACCTTACTATACTAGGATGCCAATTAACCTTTTATATATGTGTGCGTATATATATCTCCTTAGATTTAAAGGTGTGTATCGTCTGATTAATAGTAAGATAAACAGTAATGATCAATGATAAACAGTATTCTTATTTTACGCTTCCCTTCTTCGTCTATCTCTACATCCTCACAGCAATCCTCTTTACAAAATCACCACAAAATATTACAAGAGAACTGTTACCTAAAAATTAGTCCGAAAATATGTCCTGAATGTGTATTTCACTTTTTTATTTTTATTTTTTTTCATGTATTTTTTTAATCATCGTAAACATTTTTTAAAAAAATAAAATATTCACAACATCATTAAAAAACAATTCCTTAATCACTAGGTAAAAAAAAAAAAAAAAAGGTGAGAGAGGGAAAAAGAGAAAGCGAGACAAAAATGAAATTTTTTAGGATTTAAATCTAACCCTTCATCATAACTCTCCAAATTTGATTAAATGGTAAAAATTTAAATACTGATTTAAATTAATTTAAAATAGATAATTAACATATAAATATCATATCATAAATAAATTATCAAATTTAATTTATAAAATACTAATATTTCATCATTAAATAAATGATGAAATTTCGTTAAATATTTTTAAAAAAGTATAACTATATAAATAATTAGAGTTTTAACATAATTTAAATATGATAATATTCTTAATTAACTAAAGAGAACTGCTACAACTAACGAAAAAGTAGTCTGAAAATATGTCCTGAATGTGTATTTCATTTTTTTATTTTTCTATTCTTTTTTTTCGTGTATTTTTTTAATCATCATAAACATGTTTTAAAAAATAAAAAATTTACAACATCATTAAAAAAATACTTCCTCAATCACTAGATAAAAAAAATATTTTGCTTATGATTACAATTTTTTTTTTTAACACAAAACATATTTATATTTTACAAAATAACTTATTTTTCATTCAACCGGACAAATGTGCCTCGCACATTGCCCAACCGCTAGTGTGTATATATATATATATATATATATATATATATATATATATGTGTCTATAAATAATGTATAAATATTCAGCTTGATTCGTCTAATTCAAACGTCAGTATCTTATTCAAAATCCTGATTTATCTAATCCGGTGTTTGAAATATAATTCAGAAAACGTATAAAATTACTGGGAATGATCATGTTAATTAGGAGTTTAATTATTTATATATTATGAAGAAATTAAGGCAGTACTGCATTTTGGGAAGAAACAAGGAAATTGTGATGGTACTTGTGAATCGGAGAAAATCCCTTGCACATATTTTAATTTACTGCCAATTTTATTTTGAAAAATGATTTTTTTAATTATTTATGAGTAATAAATTAGTGATCCCAAGCCATGGTCACCAGCTAGCTAGAGATTTCTTGAGGCTGCATGCATGGTGTAGTACTTATAAGGTCTATTAGTTTTTTCCTTTTTTTTTTCTTTTTCCTATTAAATATATATATTGACTAATAAATAAATAAATAAAAAGGTTAGGTCACATCATGGCCAGCTTGGAAAACCCTCGCATTTTTGGAGCTTGCTTGGTGCTATACTTGGTCAAATGAAATATCTTGCAGATATCTTTGAAATTTATTTATTTATTAAATAAATGTCTACTAGTACTACTGGACTAAAAGAATTAGATAAAACAGATCAAGAGCTTTGACTTGTCGAGCTGCTGATCTCCAAGTCTTAACCAGCGATCACGGAAGAAAAGGACTCAACTGCATATACAGAACCTGTAAACATGCACATCAAGAATATCATCTATTTATAATCCCACTGATCTCCAACCCTAAATCAGAAAAGTCTTGCATATTTTTTTTTAAATCAAATAAGCAAGCAAAAGCTGCCTAAGGCCCATTAATCTTACCTGTTTTCTCTGTAGGAATCTTAGGTCATCGTCCCGATCTTGTGATTCTTGTGGGAAACCAAGATCATGCTGCCCAAGGCCTTCTTCCCTCTTTCTCTGATCACGATCATCACCTTCTTTTCTTATTCTTCCCATGTTGCTCCTGCTTCAGCCTCTTCAACAGCACAAGGAAGAGCAGAAGCAGAAGCACTGCTCAAATGGAAAGCAACCCTCCAAAACCAAACTCAATCTCATCTATCCTCATGGACCCTTCCTCGTAGCAACGCAACCTCAACTTCAAGCCCATGCATGAGTTGGATAGGGATCGGTTGCAACGATGTGGGAAGTGTCACTCGCATAAACCTAACAAGCATCGGTTTGATAGGTACGCTTCGTTACTTCAACTTCACATCCTTTCCTAACCTAAACAGTCTTGATCTCCACTATAACTTGCTTTTTGGAGAAATCCCTTCTCGTATCAGCACCCTTTCCCAACTCTCCGTTCTAAATCTGGGTTCCAATAAATTCTCTGGGATTATTCCTCTGGAAGTAGGAAAGTTGATGAACCTCAATGTATTAATCTTCTCAAATAATCTTCTTCAAGGTTCTATTCCTTCCAGTATAGGATACTTGACCAATCTTTCAGTCCTAATCCTTGGAAACAATCATCTATCTGGCTCCATCCCACCTGAACTTGGCAAGTTAAAATCTCTCACTGAGCTTCGCTTGAATTTGAACAACCTGACTGGTTCAATTCCAGCGTCTTTGGGTGATTTGATTGGCTTGAAGGTCTTGTCTCTCTACGGAAACCAGTTGTCTGGTCCATTACCTGGTGAGATCAATAATCTCATCAACTTGACATTATTCTTCTTGTCGAACAACAGCATTTCTGGATTTTTACCGGAAAATATATGTCATGGTGGCATACTTGAAGATTTTTGTGCAAGCAACAATCGTTTTGTAGGTACTGTTCCTAAAGGCTTGAAAAACTGCACAAGCCTAACCAGACTCCGACTTGATAGGAACAACCTCATTGGGAATATATCTCAAGACTTCGGTATATACCCAAAACTTGATTACGTTGATTTGAGCTACAACAAGTTTCTTGGCGAGATTTCTTCAAACTGGGGAAAGTGCCAACTTCTGACGAGCTTAAAAATCTCCAATAATCAAATTACTGGAGAGATCCCCCCGGAGCTTGGAGAATCTACTCTTTTGCATGTGATTGACCTTTCTTCGAATAATCTTGAGGGAAAAATTCCTTATGAATTGGGGAAGCTAAAATCATTGTTCAACTTGACTTTGAGCAACAACAATCTTTCTGGCACTATTCCTCCAGAAATCGGAACTGATCTACCAGATTTGACGTATCTTGACCTGGCAGCAAACAACCTAAGTGGTCCAATACCCAGACAGCTTGGTGACTGTTCGAAAATGCTGTACTTAAACTTGAGAAGCAACCATTTTAGTGAAGGCATCCCCATCGAAATCGGCAATTTGTTGTTCCTGCAAGTTCTATTAGATCTTAGCAGGAACTCACTAACCGGGGAAATTCCATGGCAACTTGGGAACCTGGTCAAACTGGAAATTCTGAATCTTTCCCACAATAATCTTAGTGGTTCGATCCCATCTTCCTTCGATAATTTGCAGAGTATGAGGTTGGTTGATTTATCCTACAATGACTTGGAGGGTCCGATTCCGAACAACAAAGCCTTTGAAGATGCGAGGAGCGAAGCATTTAGTCATAATAAAGGCTTGTGCGGGAACCATACTGGATTGATGAGTTGTCATCCTCCTGTGAAAGATGCCAAAGATGGTGATGATCATGTAGCCCTTTTGGTTATCATCCCTATACCAGTTGCTGTATTCCTTTTTACAACCATAACTGGTATGATTTATATACTGAGAAAAGAAAGGAAAAAGAAAGGCAACAAACTAAGGGATTCACATCAAGAAAATGTATTTTCAATCTGGAGCTATGATGGCAAATTAGTGTTTCAAGACATTAAGGAAGCGACTGAAGGTTTCAACACCAAGTACTGCATCGGAGTAGGAGCAACCGGAAGCGTTTATAAAGCAGAAATGTCATCGGGCCAGGTTGTAGCCGTGAAGATACTGCAGCATGCAATGTTGGAAGAGCGCAAGAGTTATGAGAGTGAGATTCGGGCACTGACGAAGATACGCCATAGAAACATCGTGAAGCTTCATGGTTTCTGTTCACATGCTCAGCAATCTTTTTTGATATATGAATACTTGGAGAGAGGAAGCATGGCTAAAATCCTTAGCAATATGGGAAAATCAAAGGAATTAGATTGGATCAAACGAATCAACATCGTTAAAGGGTTTGCTAATGCTCTCTGCTACATGCATCATGATTGCAGGCCGCCGATAATTCATCGAGACATCTCGAGCAACAATCTATTGCTGGATACAGATTATGAAGCTCATGTGTCTGACTTTGGCACTGCAAGAGTTTTGAAGCTTGATTCATGTAACTGGACAGGACTTGCTGGAACATATGGATACATTGCTCCAGGTACGTAATTCACTATCTTATGATAATGGATCATCTCAGTACTGAAATCCATCAAATTTCAAAAATCTAATTTTTTCCTTTCCTATCTAAATTTTGTAGAGCTTGCTTACACGATGAAGGTAACTGAGAAATGTGACGTGTATAGCTTTGGGGTGGTGACACTGGAAATAATTGTGGGACATCATCCTGGAGAGCTGATATGCTCTCTTTCAAGTAGTACTAGTTCAATGTCATCTTCTTCATCACCAGCATCGTCTTTTTCGCCGTTCAATCCCCACAGTATGCTACTGAAGGATATATTGGACAAGCGTATAGCAACTCCTCAGGCCGAAATTTCTGATGAAGTGATCACAATTGCTAAACTGGCATTCTCATGCATTAATGCAAATCCAGATATTCGGCCAACCATGGAGCGTGTATCTCAAGAGCTATCAACTCGTAGGCAATCCTTCTCTGAGTCATTTGACATGGTCACATTAAGACAGCTGATGAATCTTGATCATGAGGATTGACACAGGCCAGCAAGATCAGGAAGCCCCTCTAAAATGCTACTAGCTATATACATGCATCATGCATGTACGCAACTTACAAGTAAACTTATTAATTATTAACACAAGATCAGGAGACGTACTTATCTGCATATATATTTTATGTATAATAAAGATCGATCATATATAGTTTTGTTAGTAATTAATCTGCTAATTCTCGTTAGGTCTTCCAGACAGAAGTTTTCGCGTGCCGAGCACATGATACGTACTGGTAATAGATAAGCTTCCATACAACGCATAATAATACCGTTTTTCTTAATTAATTTGATAGCTTCCAATATATATTGCCTAGTACTGCACCCAAAAACAAGATTAAGGCTTCATTATTGAATTACAAAGGCCGGCTTTGTGGCGCCCTCGACCCCCACGTGTTATTTGTTGTGGAGTTCGTGACACCGGGATGTTGACCACACGGATCACGCACCCCAACAACCAGTGCTCAATGTGTGTACAACATGCAATAAGTGTACAAAATAATATTCACAACGGAGAAATAATAAGGTCTTTTTTTATTAAGTACCATAATTGTTCATAAACAGTAAAATAACTATACAAGAATTATACAGTCATCCAACAGATAAATTAAAGACATGAAATAACATAAGGGAAACAAATCCCATAGCGCTGAACAATAACTCAGCAACTCAAACCTCCGGAGGAGCTGATCCCTCGGGTTCATACTCGGGCTCTGCGTCAGACTCTACGGCACCATAAGACGGAACCGTAGGGTAAAACACCACAATGAGATTATGACATCAGCAAGTAATTAACCAAAACAACATCCAAGAGATTTAAAACACATTAATGTAATCACGCGTCCCCATACGGATAAATATGCAGAAAACAAAACCTCATTTCCTTTTTCCCAAAAATACTCTTTGAATCACACACGCCAAAAATCCCTTTTTAGCCCAGTCATAACCTTTATTAAGAAAAATATGCATGCACCACGGTCTCCCCTATGGACCGTTCGCACACCTTGGCTCTCATCGTCACACCACGGGTAACGTCCGTACATGAGACTTCGTAACGAGCAATGTCCAGTTCCGCACCCAGCGCGTACATGACCAAACATCCTCTAACCTCGCCAGCCAAAAGGTCACGGAATCGGTACGGGAGCATTACCGTCTCGTCCATTCCCATCGTCGCCCTGCGACAACTCAAGGGACGTCACGTCAGTCTGTTACACTCCCGAGTGACCAGATGAGCTCCACCGAGATAATGCTCCATCTTGGCTTGGGGTCGTGATACATACGCACCAACACAAACAGTTTCATTTTCCAAAACAGATAACGTGACTTCAAAGCACAATTTATTTAAGCCGATAAATATGCATGACAACAATTTATTGGATGAAATAATAAATAACTTATTTACATAAAATAGCTCTCCATTTACAATTACACAGTTTCACAACTACATGTGTAATCCCGTCCTCCAATCCGGCCCAAGGCCCAACACCAAAACCAACTACAATTACAACCCAACACTTCAACAGCCCAAGGCCCAATTCCAACAGACCAACAAAATCAACAGTTTACAAATGACAATTACAACAATATTATTTTAAAACTAAAAAATTACATATACACGAAAATGGAAAAAATCTGAAAGATCAAGCAAAAGGGGCGTTGCTCAAGGTGGCAGCACAGCGGCGGCAACAATGATTTTCAAGAATTAAAACAGTGGCTTTTCTAGTGGGTTCTCTCTCAAAAGAAATCAATCTATGAAAGAAAATTTGAGAAACTCAACACACGGCAATTTCCAACAATTTACCAAAACAAACCGATTGAATTCCACAAATTTTAGAACAAAACAAAGCACGGCCAAACTTCAAGCTTTTGGATTCACAAACAAAAATCACAAATTAAAACTCAAACACCAAAATGAAAAAACTTGAATGAGAGAAAGAGGATGAAGATCTCGAAAGATTTTATTGTAGAAGCCGTGGCCTATTTATAGGCCAACCAAGTCGGTTGCAAGCGGCTGCATGCCTCACGGGTAGAGAAAACGAATCCGGCAGCGCAAGCCGTGGAGGAGAGGAAGACTAAGGCGCGGACGTGTGGCACGGCAGCTGGACAACAACTCTTCGGAATGCACAACCGCACGACACAGAGAAGAAAATGGAAGAAGGAGGTGGCTGAGTGGAGCGAAGTCGTGACAGCAAGCTTTCGGTGCACATGCCGAAAGACACGGAGGAAAGTAGGGAAGAATGAGGTGGTGGCTTGCGGCTGAAAAACATGACTAAGGTCCGATTGGTGTCGGCAGCTGTTGCGTGGAGGAAGAAGCTCGAAGGAAGAAGAAGAAAGAATAAGAAGAAGGAAATGGTCTTGCGGCGCATGAAGGAAGCGATGGAGCCCTAGCTTCCTGACCAAAAACGATGCCGTTCGAATTAAAAGGGGAGGGCTGGGTTCACAGCCCGGGGTCCTACTTGGCGCACGGGTTGAGCTTCTACTCGGGTTCGGTTAAAACAGAACACACACACAACCCAAAAATAAATCACTACAACTAACTACATACAAGCCCAACAAAAACATAACAAATTTTAAAAAGCCCAAAATAGAAACACACCAAAAAATAAATTAAAATAACATAATTAAAATAACACATTAAATAAAAAGGGAATTTAAACACACGAAAAATAGAGACCTCGCAGGCTTAATTATTGCATTACAAAGGCCGGCTGCCCCTTTCTTCTTCTTCCCTGGATTCTCAACTCCATCAGTCCTTCCCTTGCCAATTCCCTCGAGTATCATACCAACCCCCGTGATGTTTGGGTCGATCTCTCATCCCGTTACTGTCATGGCAATAATGCCCGTGTCTACCAACTCAAACGTGCCATTTCCTCCCTACAACAAACCACATATTTAGTTCATGATTATTACAACCAAATCAAACAAATTTGGGATGAACTTAGGCATCTACAAAACAACACTGACCTCAAAGCTTTACAGCAACAAGCTGATGAGCACGTGTTCCAGTTCCTACTCGGCCTCAATGATTCCTTCGCCCCGCTTCACACCAAAATCATGGCCATGGATCCCCTTTCACCCATAAGCAAAGTTTTCTTTATTGTGTTTCAGGAAGAACAATAAAGGCTGCTCAACATACGGTTCTCTTCCTCGGAAACACTGGCCATGGTTGTCCGCAATGGTGGGCTTCCGAAACTACCTTTCAAGTGCACAACTTGCAGGAAGGAGGGCCATACCCAAGACAGATGTTGGATCGTGGTGGGTTACCCACCTGGTCGTGACTCTCGATTCAAGCCGCGAACCTCCATTCTCGATCCACCTCCACCGAGTGCGAAACAGACCACCATCACCCCTTCGGATTCCAGTCCAGTCCGTAGGTTGTCACCGGAGTTGTACCAAAAACTCTTTCATCTACTTAGCCTGTCGCCCCCTCCAATTGCTTCTTCTTCAAATTTTTTTGGTAATATATTCCCCCTTTAATCTCATTTCTCCTTCAATCAGCGCCTCCATTGGGTGGTAGACAGTAGCGCGAGCCACCACATTTGTCACCACAGAGAAGCCTTCACCAATTTGAAAACCCTAGCCTCCTTTCACTGTGTTCGACTACCCACGGGCCAAGATGTCCCAGCCGAGGGGCTGGGTACTTGTGTTCTTTCCCCTTTTCTAATTTTAACCAATGTTTATTTTATTCCTCTTTTCTCCTTTAATTTTTTATCAATTTTCCAAATTGCCCTTCACAACTTTTGTGTTATTACTTTTTCTTCTAATACTTGTTTATTTCAGGACCCACAATCGATGAAGCCGATTGCAGCGGGTGATTTATGTGATGGGCTCTACGTGTACTGTCCCGACCCCCCTGTGGTTTTTGCTTCTCAATCCATTGCTAATAAGACCTTATGTCATTAACGTTTAGGTCACCCTTATAGTTTTATCATTCCCAATATTTTTTATTCTCCCTGTATTCTTTCTAATTGTGATGTTTGTGCTCGCTCTAAGCACACAAAACTACATTTTCCAATCATGTTAATGAAAGTGTTTCTCGCTTTAATCGCATTTTTTGTGATATTTGGGGTGGATATCATACTTCTTCTTTATGTGGGGCTCATTATTTTCTCACAACTGTTGATGATTTTTCTCGCACAACTTGGATATACCTTATGCATTTTAAATCTGAATCTTATACTCATCTAATGCATTTTTTTGCTTTTGTCCAAAATTAGTTTAACACCACTGTTAAAATCATTAGAAATGATAATGGACAAAAATTTCTTTCTCATCAATTTCAAACATACCTACGTAATCATGACATCATTTATGAACGTACCTGTGTTGAAACTATCCAACAAAATGGTGTTGCGGAGCGTAAACGCCGGCACCTTTTAAATGTTGCCTGCAGTTTTCATTTCCAAGCACACTTACCCCTCTCTTTTTGGGGCGATTGTGTTCTCATTGCAGCATATCTCATCAATCGCACTCCCAGTGGAATTCTCTAAAATAAATCACATTTTGAAATTCTTTTTTATAAAACACCCAACTATGATCGTGACAAATTTTCTTCCCATGCTATTAAATGTGTCTTTCTTGGCTATCCCAGTACTTTTAAAACATACAAGCTCTACAATCTTGACACACAGTCCATTTTCTATTCTCGTGACATCACCTTCTATGAACAACAATTTCCTTTTTAGTATCTCCCAGACACTTCCTTTTCCCCTTCTCTCATCATTCATCTTCCCGTTCTTGTACCTGTTGTCTCTACTTCTCCACTCCCTGACTCTCCCGATTCTCCTCCCTCCTTACCCTCACCTACTTCTCTACCATCTGACTCTCCCGTTCCTCGTCCTTGCTGCACCATTATTCGGCCTGCCTATCTCCACGACTACATATGCCCCACCTTACACACAGAGCCCACGACATCTTCATCTGCTACACTGATTTCAGGTACTGCTCATCCTTTATTTGCTTTCCTCTCACATTCTCGTATTTCTTCCTCACATATTACTTATTTAACTGCTATTACCTCCTATATTGATCCTTCCTACTATTCTGATGTCATCCGCCATTCCCATTAGTGCGAGGCCATGTCTGCTGAGATCCGTGCCCTAGAGGATAATTCTACATGGACTCTTGAACCTTTTTCCCCTGGTAAGAAACCCATTGGATGTAAATGAGTTTTCAAAACCAAACTAAAGGCCGATGGATCTATCGAGAAGTATAAAGCTTGTCTAATTGCCAAGGGTTACACTCAGGTTGAAGGCCTTGACTATCATGAGACCTTTGCTCCAGTTGCCAAAATGACACTTGTTCGCTGCTTATTGGCAGTCGCTGCTACCAAAAATTGGATTATTCATCAACTCGACGTCAACAATGTTTTTTTGTACGACGATCTTGATGAAGAGATCTACATGACCCCATTACCCGGATATTGCACTAAGGGAGAGACCCGAGTCTATCGGGTTAGAAAATCCTTATATGGCCTCAAGCAAGCCTCCCGCAACTAGTTTTTTAAACTAACTACTGTGCTTCTTGATGCAGGTTTCATCAATCTCGAGCAAATCATTCTTTATTCACTCTTGTTACCCACATCAGCATCACTCTTGTTCTTATTTATGTTGATGACATCTTGGTTGCTGGCAATGACATTTCTCAGATTAAAGTTTTCAAGCGAATTCTCTCTACTCATTTTAAAACAAAAGATCTTGGTTCTCTGAAATATTTTCTTGGACTCGAAGTTGCTCGCTCTCACAAAGGCATCTTTCTCAATCAGTGCAAATATGCTCTCGACATACTTTGTGACAGTGGCCAACTTAGTGCTAGAACCGCCTCTTTTCCTATGGAACAACATTCATTTGAAGCTCAACAATCAAGATGTCACTCTCCTCCCTGATCCTTGCCTTTATTGTCGCCTAGTTGGTCGTCTCATCTACCTGACCATCACTCGACCTGACATTGTCTATACAGTCAACATTCTCAATCAGTTCATGCACGTTCCTCGTGTCTCTCACATGACTGCTGCTACTCGTGTTCTCCGTTACCTTAAAGGGAGTCCCGGCCAAGGCATTTTCTCCTCCTCCTCTAGCAGTCTTCAGGTTACAGCTTATACTGATTTTGATTGGGCAAGCTACCCCACCATACGTCACTCTACCACAGGCTACTTCATTCAGTTAGGCATTAGTCAGATCTCATGGTGTACCAAGAAACAGACTACTGTTGCTCGATCTTCTGCCGAAACTGAATATCGAGCTATGGTCGTTACCACCTGCGAACTTACATAGTTGAAGCAACTTCTCAATGATCTTAGCATCTCTCGTCCCGAGCCTTTCACACTTCATTGCGACAATCAATATGCACTCTACATTGCACACAATCCTATGTTTCATGAGCGTACCAAACACATTCGCTCGGGCCTCCTCAAAACTATTCATACTTCTTCAAATGAGCAAGCTTGTTGATATCTTCACCAAAGCTTTAAGACAATAACATTTTCATCATTTCTCTCGCAAGATGGGCATTATGGATCTCCATGCGCCAACTTAAGGGAGAGTATTGACAAAACATATTTAACTTGCACAAAATTAGGAATTACCTTAATTTTATGAGTCAATCAAATTAGTCTACTTACCTTATGTATAACTTTCTATACTTAGGCTCTTGTACATCTATTTATTTGTATAAAGTTGAATACAAAGACATCAAATTTTGAGCAAACATGTCTCCCTCTTGTTTTCTAACACGTTATGAGTACTTAGGATAAATGATCATAATTAATGAGTTTTGTTTATATATATATATAAGTAATTATACAAGGACCATTGATCTATAGTAGTTATAGGATTCATTTTTCCATTACTCGGTCAAATATAACGGGCATGTGTTGTTGATTCTGAAAGCCTTTCTATCGGTTTCAGACACGATATCATGCAGCTGGTCGAGTACCGGTCCCTCCAATTACCGACGTTTTTTTTTGACTTGCTGATCAGTCAGTAGTCATTGACGTTCGAGAAGAAACGAACCCTTCTTGCTAATTTTGATCAATATCATGGGAGTAGTAGTCCAACTTACTTAATTTTGATGGTGGCCTTCATGGTGGCCGGCCTTCGTGCTCAAGGGACCAGCCATATATATAGGTACTACTGAAGGTGCGAAATAAGCATAAAATTCAAAGTCCCGATCGATGTGAATCATCATATACTGGAACTGATAATTAAACACATCACTATATATTGAATAAAAAATCTCTTGCATCGATCTGCATTATTCTACTTACCCAAATTACCTAATTATATATAAATGGATGATAAAGATGAAAACATACATCTTTTTTTGAGAATTTCCAACCACTTTGTTGAAAAGTACTTATATATATAATTATGAGAATTCGTCTTAATAAGCTCCTTAATTAATATGCATGCTTTTGAATGAATTAATAAGCTCCTTAATTAAAAGTCCTAATTATGAGAATTAGGACAGTACTTAATTCGTTTCTTTTCAAACAACACTAAAAAAACACCACCAATATTGATGAGGCATGCACAAATAATCATGAAGGAAAATGATACTTATATGTCCCCTAAATTTGTCCTTTCGATTTGACTGATCATGTATTTTATTTTATTTTTAATTTTTTTTTACTTAATAATTAAGGAAGTAACTATTAGTATATTAATTTTTTTACTTTTTAAAAATGTTTAAAGATATTTAAGAAATATTTAAAAAGCAAAAAAAATGCAATTTACATCAAGTGGACAATTTTGGATGGCATAGTAGTTCTACCCAATCATGAATTCCAGAAGCTATTATTTCTTGTCAAGACAAATTAAGAGCTATATCACGCGGGAGGAATAGAGTCTGTACACCAAAAAAAGGTCAAGAAAATGGACCACCTTATTTTCAACTTCTTCCCCTAATTTGGCCCATGGATCAAACCTTTTGACTATAGATGGGAAAATGGGTTCAATCTAGCCTAGCTAGAGGATAGAGATAGACACTGATCATGAAGAGGGACCCTCCAATCCTGGCCGAAAGATGCAGGGACGGTTCCCAATTAGAATGGTAACCACCAATGCCCCAAAATATATACGCACCAATCACTTAATTCCTTTGATGTCCTTTTTTTTTTCTTTTTTTTTTTTCAAAGATACTTTGATTTCCTTGTTTTGCTTGTTTGTTTTCCTTTCTATCACCCATGATTGTCAAAGCGTCTATATTCTTGTCGGGGTCGACTTAAGACTCTTAGAATTTTTGAAAGAAATCATTCGGGTACTGTTGATTGTTGATATCCTTAGTCTCTGCCTTGCCTTAGTCTACACACACATTGACCTGAGGCACCAAGATGGCGATTCTCTGACCTCTGAGAGTACAGATTCTAGAAAAAGAACTTGTAGAAAGAAAGAAAAATGTAGTTAAAATGATGAGAATTCGTGTGCTAAGTAGGCAGACGATAGATTTGATTCATTACTGTTCTTGTAAAGCACAAGTTGAGTTTTGAAGAATCCATGCTTGTGATTGGGTCTATTAAAGTAAAAGCAAGCAATAAGCAAGAGAAGCACCCTTTTCCAATAAAACAAGCAAGACAGTGTTATCTGCAGAAGAGGGGCGAAGACGTTGTGAGGGAGAGAGAACTTTTTTGTATTTCAAAGAGAGAGAGAGAGAGAGACAAAAGCTACAAGACTAGAGTGAAACCAAAAAAAGAGAAGAAAAAAAAAACTCCATTGCAAGGAGCTCAAGTGCTCCATCTTGTAATCTCATCCATGTTTACATAGGATTTGCCCTGGTCGGACTTTTTGCAGCTAGGCGTAATCCTTAATGTCGAACCATGCCAATGTTGTCTCCTTTATTTCTTTTAATTTTTTATCATTGATGTGATGAAAGTTTTGTTCTTCCGTTATCTCCAAGCCATCATGCCGCCATTGACCGTCAAGTCCAAAACTCGATATTAACAGTAGAAAAGATTTTCCCGTAGAAAATGTTTTATGCCAAAACAAGTACAGCCCAAAAGAAATAAGCACTTTCAATGAATTCACTTTAGTCTTTCCTTTCATCAACAACAGTCAATTCAACTCGTATATATCAAGTAATTGCTCATTAATAATCCGTGTGAAAACAAAAGTATTCAGTATCTAAAAGAGTACAGATGTTCAACGTTCCTGAGAATTTACATAGAACATGGGTAACACAAACTATGCTCGGAAGAGCACGAGTTACCCGTGTGTAGAATGTGAATCTTTTCCACCAAGTGTTTGAATAATAGCTTCCAAGAGTTTAATGTCCTTATCACGCTTTGAGATTTCATCCTGCCTTGCACGCAACTCTTCCATGTGTAGCTCAAATACCTCTGCAGCCAACATTAATGTGCTACGTGAAATTTTATTTTGGGGGTAATTGCACTGATAAACTTCAGAAATGGACCATAATTTAAACACATTTCGAAATTTCAATAGTATCAATTTGCACCCCCGACTTTTAAACCATATATATATATGTTTCTGTCGATTGAAGCATTTACATTTTCTAACCTAAGCAATTGTATTTGAAACATAATTAGAAAAATTTCCAACCAACCATTTGGAGACTATCAATTTCTGATACATTGCCACAGTGTTGTAGCCCAAAGGGTTTGGTAAACTTTGGTTAGCTGAGCAGGGGCAGGGCGGACACAGTATTTTTGTCTTGGTGAATTTCAGGGAAGAAAGGCTACCCAGACCTGGATTTACGGAGGATATCGAGAGGGAACTCATTTAGGCAGGGCACGGAGGGGAAAGGAGATGCTCACTCCGTGCCATCCACCAATTGCCATTTGGTTCATTACAATGAGAACTTAGATGGAGTAGCTTGCTACTCCAGGCTGTACTTACCTCATTCATCCTTAATCAATTGGCAGATTCGGAAACAAAAGAGCACTAATCATTTTCCTCCATGTATGGAGTAACAGTTGAGGTGCTATCATGTTATAACCCAGCCAGTTATCTCAGGATTAGGATGTGAAAATTATTGAATGCAATTACTACAAGACAGTTTGTGTATCAGCATGCCTTGGATGTTAATATAAGAAAAAATGGTTCACAGTTTGAAGAGAGCCTTTTTAAATGCATGCGCATGAAGTGGAGGGAGGGGGCGGGTAAGTAATTCCCAGTTTATTGTTCTTGTTAATCTATTATAAGGAGAATGGGATGACTTGGATACAACATACTTGTGGTGTTCTCGAGCTCTTTTGTAACCTCTTGTGCATGTAATTCAGCAGCTTTCTGAGCTGCTTCAGCCTGACGTTTCTCCGAACGAGCATGAGCAGCAGCCGTAATGGCCGCATCAAGTTCTCTTTCCAAAGTCTCTACCCTTTGTTCAAGAACCTAGAGAGACAGTGTAGACTGCAATATGTAAGATTCCTGAAACTGCGATATGTAAAGTTTCATGAAACTGAATAAGTAGTTCTTGCAGCTATTTGTGGAAGACAAACATGTGTATGCTACCAATGCATAGTAATCAATAACATGCAACAAAATACTATGAACCCAGTAAATTGAAGACCACTTACCAATGATTTAAAAACAATCTTATTTTAGTTATTCTGCAAAAAAATCGAGTTCACCCGGAAAGAGGAAAAATATAAGGAAGATCCAATAAAAATTGCTTGTAAATCCCATTGTTGAGAGTTATTGGGGCCATTAGATCCTTCTAACCATTTTGAATCATTAGGGTCATGGTAACACACTAGTTGATACATGAAGACATTCAGGTTCAAGGGTCTCTAGCTTTCAACTCCAAGATTTGGAAGTCAAGAGGGTGATCTCGAGAGGAAAATAGGGATTTTGAGAAAAATGGTCATTGAGAGAGTAACTGGGATCAGTCCCACCAAAATAAGCCAAAGATTCACTCAAATACCACTCCAGATCATCCCAAAACCGAAACAACTACATCCAACCAAAACGTTTTTATCTTAATAAATTCATACATTTGCTATATTACCGATGCATTTTCTTCAGTTGCTGTCGCGAAGTGACAGATCATTTGGGCTGGGTTTATTTTAAGTTTTGATACGTCCAAAAAAGTGAATGGATAATCTTATAAACCTAATGGCGTATAAATGAAATGATTTGGGTGTATGAATATAGCGAATTAACAACGACACATACAAAGTTTAGTGCGTGGACTTGATTAAACCAAATACATGCGTATCTCGTCGAATCTCGATTACGAAATCTGACGCGTCATGGACCAAGTATTATCAAACAATCTATAACTACTCAATTCATCTACATCATCCATAACTCGTACATCAATCAAAACCGACTCATATCCATGAAAGCCATGGAAAACAACTTGAGAAAGAAAGAACGAAACAAAAACACAGTTTGTAAAACCAACGAAGTCAATAATCACTATCAACATGAACATGGATTCGCCTTTCTTCCGCAAATACAGCTCGAATCAAACAGAATCACGCAATTTCATTCAAAAAGGAAAGAAAAACAGGATAATAAAGAAAGGGATGAATTGGATCGCAAAATCAAAGTCCAAACAAAGAGTGACCAACCTTGATGGTACGGGCTTGTTCGGAGCTGAGAGACGCTTTGGCAAAGGTCTCTTCGTCGACAAAGACGGATTTCTTGAGGAGTAATTTCTGAAGTGACTCCAGATTCGAAGCCATCTCCGTCAGATTGGTTATGGCTCCCGTCCATCTCTCGCTTCCTTTGCTCTTCTCCTCCGTTGCCATGTTCCACAGATCCCTTGGAAAAAAGCCATAGCAGCAAGCTTTATTGGGCTTTACAAGTTTCTATTGGGCTACGCTCTGCTATCGTGGGCCATAGAGATTCACGCTCCATAATAAATAAGAGAGGATATAGGCCGTATTGATTTTTCATAGGCCCAGTGTATAGCTTATTACGGGTCTAAACAACGAACGGAATGTTAATAAATATATTTAAATATATTTTTTTTAATGTTATATATAATTTTAGAGTGTAACAGTATTTTTTTTGAAAAAAAAAATAAAGTTTATTATTAATTTTTTTTATGTGAGTCTCGAGTTTACCAAATATTTTTAAGAGAACTGCTACATACATAAAGAGATTACATAAAAATAAACCTATAAACTAATGTGATTTCATGTGATTCGTTAGATCTACTTTTCAATAAAAATAATTTTATAATCTGATATATCACATCAAATCACATCAATTTATTTTATGTAATATTTTTTTATAAAGTATTTCTCTTTTTTTAAAAGAATTCTGCCAGGCAAGACAATACCGCCAAAAAAAATTTATTATTTATTTAAAAAATTATCCACCGTTAAGAGTGGGTAGAAAGGCTAGGAAGTCTTTAAAATATATTTCTGAATCATTCGTGGGAGATACAATATTACAGCCAAGCCATGGGAAAGAAGGCAGCAACGGATTTGAAACTTAAAAGAGAAATTGTATTTATATAGTCTTGAGTGGTGACTGTTTGTGCAGTCTCATTAGTGAATGTGGATAAATTGAGAAAATCTATTATTTTAAAAAAATTATTCTTATAATTTATTTATTTTTTAAATATAATTATATAAACTTGCATTAACCATCTTCATTTAAAGATTGCAGGTAGACTAACGCTTTATTTATATGCTCATATAATCCCATATGCTTAAATGAAGAAAAGAAGAAGAAGCAAGAAATGTAACAGAGCATAGTGCAGAGGGTAAAGTTGGAAAGAGGAATGGGTAAAAAGTTGGAAAAAGAACTAAGATCAGACGTGGAACGTCCTTTTTTGTGCCTAGACGCCATGATAATTGTAGCACAAACGGCTGGCCGAAAAGGACATATTTGGAATGAAGCTACTCTGTTTAGCTGCAGAGCACCCACGTAAAAGCAACGAGGGATCAATTCTTAAAATAGCTTGGTCGTAAAGCACCCCACAATTCCTACATCTATATTTTAAGTTCAGCTACGCACATTTTCAAATGGAAATTATATTTTAAGTCTAGTTAATTTTATTTTAAAATTTATTTAAATTTATAATAATATTTTTATTAAAATAATATTTTTTTTATTTAATAAAAGACTTGCACATACAGTTCTTAAATAGAGATTGTAAATAGAATTTCTCTTTCTCATAAATAATATATATTTCACTACTAAGAGCACTCTTATTGGATTAGCTAAAAACTAAATCCAATGAGAATTTAGCTATTGAACCATAAAATGTATTACATTGGAATAGCTGGAATATAGCTACAATAACTTCTAAAGTTATTTTCAAATTTGAAAGATATTGTTTATTCATCAAATCCATTTTATATCATTTGTTTCTCTCTCCAGATGTCTCCATTAATATATTTATAGTTTCTATTTTTAATCCATAATTTAACTAGAATATGATTATTAATTAATATATAATATTATGAATAGTAAAATATGATAAAATAATATAATTTCATAATTAAAAAAATTAAAATATTTTTGAAATTGATATATTAATTTGAGTTAGTAATATATTAATTTAATAAGAATATGATTATTAATTAATATATAATAGGTAGAATAGTAAAATATGACAAAATTAAAAAAATTAAATATTAAAAAAATTATTAGTTATTCATTACTATCTAATAAATAAATGTATAATCTAATGTGAAGATTTGATGTGAATAATTAAAATTAAATTTATCTTATATTATTTTATTATTATATAATGACAAAATAGTTATTCCAATGTGGAGATTTATGTGAATGGAATATCTAAAAGTCAAATTTCTCTTATATTTATAAAAAATGTCTTTTAACTTTAACTAATCTAACGAGAGTGCTTTAACAAAGTCAAATGTCTACTCTTGGGCGGTGGGATTTTTTATTATTTTAAGAGTTATTTTTATTTTTAGTACATCATTTAATTTATAAAATCTAAAATTTAAAATTTTATATTATAAATTAAATTATAATAACAGTATAATTTTTGTTAATTATATATATAAAGAAAAAAGGTTTCGGCGAGCGAGTCAAACGAGTCTACGACGAGAATGTTGCGGTTCGTTTCGATTTTTTCGATTCATAAGGTTAAAGGGTGTACACGTGTCAGACATTCATTTGAAAGCATGCAGATATGCAGGCATGGACCCATTATGCGAATCAACCTGAGGGCCCAAGAGGTTTCTCGCTTTCCGGCTAAGTTAAGGCCTACAATCACTATTTGTATGGGTTATTGTATGCGTACGTGTACGTAATTTTGTTCGCAACTTCGTCGATTCGTTTGTTATGCCTGACAGCATGAATAGGATCCTTCTTTTCAACTTTTGTAGACGTTACTTGCCCCTTGGAACGGATTAAAATGCCCAACATATCCCTATCTTGGGGACCAAGCAAATACGGATCAACGAACAGCCACCTTGCATCAAGGTTGGCAGTGTCTCTGGTGGCCACGTCACTGCTCTTTTTGACCGCTTTTTTTTGTCGTATTTTTTTATTTACAGGAAAGGAAAATTGGGTATATATATTTCTTACGGGAGAAGGGCGTGAACGTCGAAATCAGATATGGGAATTATGTGTGTGGGGGAAAGTTTGAGAGCTGACGTGTAGTTTGATTTATAGTCTAAATTTTTTATATATTGATAAGTCACAATTATAACTTTGATTCATGAATGAAACGAGTCTGTTTTCATAAAAAAAAAATTATGAGAATTATGTCAAAATTAATCATAAATACCGTGACTTTGTATGTGACTCCAAAACCATATCCGTAGGGCTGGTTTATCCTTCAACTTCAAATTTATAATCTTTTATCTAATTATTATCTAATCATTAAATTTTTCTTAAATTTTTAAATAAAAAATAATTCAAAATTTTTAAATCTCAAAATAAAATTATATTCTAATAATATTTTAATTTTATTAATTTTATTCAATTTGTTTTTCTCTTGTTTCTCAAAATTTCATAAAATATTTTAACTTAAATCATTTCACTATTATTTACAAACTATTTCACTACTATTTACATTTTTTTTTTAATCTCAATCAAGATTTAAACGAGAGCCTAAATTAATATATTGGTGTAAACGATGGAGTTTTGAGAAAGATAATTTAAAAAGGGGAAAAGCAAGAAATGGTCAAGAATGCATGGAAAATGGACAATTCGTAGGCATATTTTTATTAATAATACATTAATTTAGACCGTTAAAAATATCTTTAATTATTATATTTAAATAGATAACTAATTCTTTATTTGAGTGTATCAAAACTTAATTCATAAGTTGTGCTGTTAGAAAGCATTGGTGGTCTACTCTCGAAATAAGATGTTCTCCTTAATGGCTAAGTATTTTTCGTTTTTACAAGTCATAATTAAATCTCTACTATGTATATACATGTATATATATTGTGTGTGTATGTATAATGTGTGTGTTTGTGTAGTGGGTAGAGACAACATACTTTTGCATCCTTTGTTTGAAAGAGAAGTGCTTAGGAGTTTTATAAAATTAAATTTACAAATTAACGTGATTTTATATAATTTGTCAAGTCTATTTTATAATAAAAGTAATTTTACAATCTAACATATCATATTAAGTCGCGTTAGTTTTTGAGTTTATTTTTATAAAAAAATTTTGTGGTTAAAGTATTTTTCGAGAAAAATATATTGGTAGGAAATTTAATATTTTTTGAGTAATGCTAGATATAGTTCTAGGTTGTGCAAGTTCTGTGCACTCTATTTAAAAAATAGTGAGATCTACCATTAAAAAATTAATTTTTTTTTTATGTTAGTCTCATACTTACCAATTTTTTTCAAAAAAAAAAATTGCCAGATTTGCACATTCTATAATTACAAATATCATTTCTTATATTTTTTTTATATCTAAAATCTATTCCAAGGAGAATCGTTGGAAGTCTACGGAGCTGTACATATGTTGATATTTGATACTCCAATGATAAAAAAAAGAGGAATTCTATTTGCAGTCCCCAAGTGAGGACTGCATGTGCAAACACTTTATTAAATGAGAAAAAACATTATTTTAGAAGTGATAGTTTTGTAATTTTAAAAAATTTTAAAGGTAAAATTACCTAGGCTTTCATTACAGTCCCTAAATAGGGACTGTATCTAACATTACTAAAAAAAAAAAAAAAATACGAAACTTACGAAGAAAAAAATTATTTTTATTATTTAAAAACTTACCAAGGAAAGGTACTGGCAAGGAGGTAACAGGAAGAATGGCTCAAGGGTCTGGTAATTTCGTCATAAAGAAATTAAAAAAGTTATTGAGATATATTCGAAATCCGTTATTTGAGGAGAGAAATTGGGATGGGTTGTTGAGAGATGGATACGAATAACAGTAAAATCAAAGCAAATAAAAACAAAATCTTCCGAATTTAATTCTCATTAATTATTAAATGAGTATTAATAATTAATACTCCAAAATAGTTTATTTTAGAAATAAACTCTTTCTCCACGCGCCGCCCCCATAGATATAGTATATCTGCATAGACATCGAGTCAAGCACTGAAGCTCGGAGTGACAGATGTTCAATGCGAGGTTGAAAAGTCTGGGTCCCACACTAGCTTTCGAGCGTGCTCTACACGCATCGTAAAGGAGTGTCAATCAGGCGTCATAATTTTCAGATTAAAAATTGTGGCAAAAAAAGTATGAAAGTAAAATGCTTTTAAAATAGTGTGTTGAGACTCAAAACAGTATAGTGTCTGTGCCGGTACGTGTGTTTGCGTCGCTTTGCTCTCTGTGCGTAATATTATATATAAACATCGTGTGTGTATATATATTTCTATTGGGGGCCATATAGCGTCTCTTGCTCTTCAGCTTTAATGGCGTGAGAGACCGTACCGGGTGGGGGTGTACGTGTGTGTATCTACGGTCCCTCAGTAAACCGTATGTAAAATCCTTCAATCTTTGCATGCTTCACCAACTCCTCTCAAAGAAAACCCAGGACCCAAATGAGATGATTTTTATCGGAATGAAATGCGATCGAAATGTTTCTCACAACATCACAAACAAAAACCACATTCATTTCGATTTCTGAGCAAAACCCAGATGATAGAAATTGGTAATCTCTTCTGGGTATTTGGTATTTAGCGTTTGTGAATCACTGTCTGGTGTGGGTTTTCTGATTCCGGGGATTGAAGGGTTTGATTGGTTTGTGGTCTCGTTCTCTGCTGCGTGTGTTTCTATTTTTGTTGTTGTCGCTTCTTGTTGTTTGTTTGCTTGTTTGATGTTTGAAAGAGTTGAGATTGGAGAAAACATGAAGAATGATGAAGAGCTCGAAACGTTGTTGGGCGAGATCCCTTATGCAACATCACGCAATATCCATCATAATCATCATCTGCATCAACAACGCAACGATACTCATCGTGTCGGCCTTGGTCATGGGCCTTCGGTAAGTCAGAAAACTCAGGGCATGTATGGTATGTGTTATGATGACCCTTCATGGCATTATAAGCATACATGTGCATCATCTCCTGTTAGTGGGCTGTCTTTGCATTCAGATGGCTCTTCCTCAACCTTATGCTCTGGCGGGAATTCTTTCTCTGACAATGGATCGCCTACCCCACCTCCATTAGAAGAGCCTAAACCCCATACGCCTTTCCACTTCTCAGATGGATTATGCTTGGATTACAAAATCCCCGATTCATCTGTTAGGACGAAGACCGACGAGAGTTTGATTGATGAACTGAGTCTGTGTAGAAATTTTAGTGAAGTGTATATTGGCAACGGAAAAGAGCATTTTTTAAATTCGAGAGATTTCTTGATAGACCGGGATAGGCGTCTCTATCGTGATTGTTCTTTCAGTGGGAGTAACCAAATTAACACCGATGAATATGGGGACTATAGCAATGTCGGGAGAGGATTTTCTAATTATATGGGCCTTCAATCCCCTGTTCCATTCAGTTCTACAAGTTCTGATGGTCAGAGGCGCTCGACATTGTCCGGATTGCAGCAAGAATATGAAAGGGCTAATTCATTGGGGTCAAGATTGTCCCCCAGACAGCCCGATAATTTTTTACCTCAGTTCAATTACTGCAATAGCTCGATGAAATATCCGAGGCAGAAAACAAAGGAGCAGACAGGAAAGTATTACCTGAGAGGGAGTCCGGTATCGAATCTCACCACTTCTTTGAGTGGACTGCCAATGGTTGAGTCTCTATTATATGAAAGACAAGATGGGATGAATTTAAATGAAGAAAGAGGTATATTGACTCTGGCCAATTCTCCTGCATTGACTAACCCGAGGCCTCCTCATCTGAGTGTTGAAAACATGCTACCCTTTGGCCTGCCACTATCTAGTGGAAGGACAATGATTTCTCCAAACCTGAGCATCCCACAAGCTGGTCTCGAGTCTGTTACTGGCGAGGAGAGCTTCATTTTTCAAGGTGAGGCTTTAAATCATGCAGGCAGCAAGGGATTTGATCGTTCAAGGGGTCAGAGTAAGGGAACCTTGCATGAAATTGGTCCGAGCAAGGATGTAGGAAGGTCACATCTAGATGGTCGGCATCAAAGTGCAGGAATTTGTGATAATGCTCAGAGTACTAGGATATGTTGCCCATTCTCTCTACCTCCTAGTTATAACTCCTTGGCTGACGCTCAAGGCTTCATCTATTTGCTAGCAAAGGATCAGCATGGTTGTCGATTTTTGCAAAGGATATTTGATGGGAGTACTCCAAAAGAAGTGCAAATTGTATTTAATGAGATCATCGACCATGTAGCTGAACTTATGATGAATCCCTTTGGGAATTACCTTATGCAGAAGTTTTTGGATGTTTGTAATGAGGAACAGAGAAAGCAGATCCTGCTCAAGGTAACTGAAGAACCAGGGCAGCTTGTCAGAATCTCTTTAGACCCCCATGGGTAAGTCATGAGCATAATGTATCTTCATATGACCTTTTCTTATATCTATGACCTTTTCTTATATCTATTTTAACACTTTTTTTCTATCAGAACTCGTGTGGTACAGAAGGTTATTGAGACTCTCAAAACCAGGCATGAGATCGCACTGGTGATATCGGCCCTTGAACCAGGGTTTCTTGCTCTTGTCAAAGACCTCAACGGAAATCATGTGGTCCAGCGTTGCTTGCAATGCCTTGGCATTGAGCATAACAAGGTAAAGCGATTAATCTTCTTAAATTGCCAGGATTTGCTTGGTAAAGACATGCATCATATCACCATGGTTTCATATCACCATGGTTGACATGAATTTAGAATATGCTTTAGTAGGCCTGATCTGTGCACAACTGTAATAAATTTGTTAGCAAACTATTGGATTGGTTTATTCTCACTTATCTTAATGCACATCTTTAAACCGATAATCATGTGTCCCTTAAAGTCTGATATACTCTCTCTCTATAAGTTATGAAGCTCCAATTTTGTAATATCAAATTTGTTAGAAAATATATATGGCAGTTATTTACAATTTTCTTGTGACTGTTTTGTGATGATAACTGTTCTTTTAAATTAGAATCACATGGAAGAATTCACTTTTTATTTTACCTTGCAAATGTGAATGCAGAATGAAGTTGTGTTTTCATCTAATGCAAAATTAATTTCCAGAATGGAAAACAATCCATGTAATGGTTAGTTATTGATGAGAAAACAAATGTTTAATCAAAGACAGTTGACTAGCTACTCCTCTACTCTCAATACATTTACTTATGCGAAGTTTAAATCATGAGATTTTGGCAAGTGTGGCAAAATATTCTGAGAATATATGTACTCATCTGGTTTATAATAGTCCACTGCATTGTCATCTTATGTATGCTTTTAGTTTGACATGGCTTGGCAGAAAAGAGAGAATTAAGTCAACTGATATTGAGTTGTGAATTTATTCATTAATTGTTTGATAGTCTGTAGCATATTTAACTGCACGCAGGAATGATATAATCAGGCCTCATTTTTGAGGATAGATTGTCATTTACTGCTATTGAGGTCATTTTCTTGGTCATAAAATCTTACTGATTACTGTGTAAATTGCATGGTATGGTAGGTTGCAATATCTAGAAGAATCTGAGTTACGTTTTCATGATTTTGTTGGATCTTGCCTTCATCCTCTATGACATATTGCACTAAAAAATGTAAATCCTGCTTTGCAAAATAAAACCAGTCATAGTTCTGTATACTTAGAAGAGCTGAGATTGTATGAACACATCGAACCAGAAGTGATATGTGTGTGTGTGTGTGTATAAACAAAGATTTTGTATTTTAAACATACGAAATCAGTGGCCTGTTAGATGTTTCTACATGCCATCTTGTACATATTTCGAGTACTTGGCAACAATAGGGGGAATAGGAGAATTAAATTTAGCCATTGAAACCAGGGAGGTCCTAGAGGGAACATCTGATATAGGATTATAGTTTCATCCAAATTCTCTTTATATATTGAATGCCCTTGTGGCCAGAAAGTCTTTTTCAATGATTATAGAAGGAATGTCGACAAGATGTAGCAAGAAAACAAGGATGCCCTTGTTCGATACAAGTTTCTTTGGCCAGAAGTTGGACTTGGTGCTTCCGTCTTTTTGGTTGAAATCAGAAAAGGAAAGTTTAGCTACTATAGCTATCAATGGGATATAGTAATCAACCATATGATATATGTTGAAGGAGTATTGCCTTTTGGGGCATATACACCTAGTTTAAAGCAACACAATCCTTGCATGATGATTTTTTTTATAGAATATCTCTAGAAGCTTCTTTTACAGATAATTAGGGCATTCCCTCTGTTCACCAGACTGACACCTGATTGTGCGCATAGGAGTATAAACATAAGATGATAAAGAGCTTTATCATTGTGAAAATTAGTGGTATTGGCCATTCTACCACAGATAAAATGCAACTTCCAGGAAAGAGTCGATGATAGTTCACCAGTCTCCCAATGATTTTTGTTGTGGGTGCCATTAGAAACTGTAAATGCTTGTAATACTTTCTCCAAGATTGAGGAATCTATTCTGATTTAGTTGGTGTGCTAATTTACTATGAGCACATGGATCAGAAGGCCTTAATTGTTCTGTGACTGAAAAAACGTTCTTATAGATGCGAATCAGATTTGGTTAGTAGTGTTAGAATCACATTCTCTCCCTTCCCCTCACCTTGTGGCCAAAAGAAAATTAGAGCATTAAGAGCCATAATTTTGTATGCAGTTTCTGCATATTATCATGCAAACTTTCTCTTCATATATAGTTTACACTTCCCTTTATATCTATATTTGGCAGTTTATATTTGTTGCTGCTGCAAAGTATTGTGTTGACCTTGGAACGCATCAACATGGATGCTGTGTTTTACAACGATGCATCAGTCATTCAACTGGGGAGCTTCAAGAAAAATTGGTTGCAGAAATATCTTCCAATGGACTTCTGCTTGCTCAAGATGCGTATGGGTAATCAACATGAAAAATGCGACTCTATTAGTAATTATTGATTATATTTTTAGCTAAAGGACATTATGACACTTGCTTTGTTCAAGTGTCAATAAATCAAAAACTTCTTCTTTGAGTTATTCTTAGTACAGAAAACATATCCCATGCCAAACCATGTTTAGTTCATGATAATTTGATGAATCTAGAGTTAAATATTGGGTGGTCAAGCTATTTTTGAATTGGGAAGTTGGTAGACATGCACACTAGAAATATTTGTTTGGGTTTCAGACTAGGACCTCTTTGCATGTAGCCAATGCCTCCTGCTAAGCTAATGATAAAGACTTAGCTTTCATATAATTACTGAAAATGTATAGTAGCTGCATTCTTATAAGCCTCCAATCCAAACTCTATGTGTATGTTAATTGTGATCATCATCATCTTGTTGTTACATTGTAATAAAATGGCCTATCATAATGGAAATGCATTTGAAAAACATTTACTTATCCCTGTAATGTCCATTTATGTTCTTTGAAGTTTTGAACCTCTTTTTGTGGACATGCATATAGGGGATCGTGCAGCTGTGAATGTTTATGAAAATTTGTTGTGTTTAATGTTTTTTATTACTTTCTTATGACAGTTATTTTTGTCATTTGGTTCCGTAGAGTGAATCCGTGGAACATGTTGTCCAAATTCTTGAAAAGTTTTAATGCTTTTGTTGTCTACCCTTTCTCCTTAGTACCATTTTGGTTTTCTTCTTCTTCTTTTTTCAGAAATTATGTCGTTCAGTTTATCTTGGAGTTAAGAATCCCTTATGCCACTTCAAAGTTGACCTCCCAATTTGAAGGGAACTATGTGAACCTCTCAACACAGAAGTTCAGCAGCCACGTGGTTGAGAAATGTCTTGATGTATTCAATGATGAAATCCGATCAAGAATCATTTATGAATTGCTCTCTGTTTCACACTTCGAACAGCTGCTTCAACATCCACATGCGAACTACGTTGTTCAAACAGCTCTTCGCGTTTCTGAGGTATGAGAATCAAATTTGAATTTTTTTTTAGAAAAAAAAATAATGTAAATAACTCTATGTTGAATTTTAAATGAGACGTGAATAGGTTGTCACAGGGCAAATCTGGTTTGGCCTCAGTTTTCTGGAAGGAAAGAAGAATAAAGTCCATTTATCTCATTAAAAGGGATAAAATATTGTTTGATAATGCCATGCCATCGAAATGTTTTATTAAATGAATTAGAGTTGTTCAGTATTTATTCATCAATTAGTCCTAGTTTTCTGTTTCGTGCATGTATATCAGAAGAAAAATGGTGCTTCTAGATGTCTTAGTGCATATTACTAAGAATTAGATTATCTCGTCTTCAATAATGTACTGGTTTTTTCTTGTCAGGGTCCTGCACACAATTTACTGGTTGAAGAAATCGAGTCGCACAAAGCAATTTCACGCAACAGCCCGTATTCGAAGAAGATTTTCTCTCAGAAGCTTTTGAAGAAGTGATGTACATTCGCATTTTCTCCATTTGAATTAGTGTTGTTATTCTACACCATCACTAGCATGTTAACTCTTCCACTACCATTCATATCTATCTGTAGAAAATTTAATCTGTAAAGTCTGATGCTGATAACCGGACAAAGAATTCGTCTTCAGGACTGCACAAAATGGCCTCCATGTGCTGACCTGAGTGGGGAAGATAAACCAATTTTGCTTCCAGTCTAATCCTGGACATCATGTATTTTTTTGTTGTGTTCTTGACCTATGTTTTGGATATTTTCGTTTTGTTCATTGTCGGACTTTCACTGTATTTTTGTACAGTATAAATCGTTTAGGATCCGGTTGCTGTTGCTGTTGCTGTACAAATTCGGATGCTTTTTCTGTCATTTTCTATTTGATTTTTGTATATGCATGTTATGTCCTCTTGCACATGAAAATTCATTCATACTGAGTCTGTGAGCTGAAGTTCTGGTAATGAGAGGTAGCCATGAACAACAAATAGGAGTTGTGGGTCAGTTTAGCCTACTCTTGAATGGGGTGTTGGCTGCTAAATGTTAATGGCTGATACAGTATGTAGAGGGAGGCGCTGAAATGGTAGTTAGGGTAGTTGCTGTCTCATTGCTTGCTTCTGCAATAGATACTACATCACCGATTCACCGGTGTCTCTGTCAAGCTCTATTAACATCGAACATTCTCCTAATTCCCATGGAATCTTCCAACAGTTTTTGGTCTACATCTTGACTCCCAAGAGTTGGATGTAGAATGCCTTTTCCTTTTACATTTACGCTTATATGACATCTTCATTTATATTTTTTTCTGCTTCTATTTCACTATTTAGATAAAATATTTTTATTAAATAAATATTATTTCTCATCTTAAATTTTACGTTTTATCTTTTCACCTAGTTTCAAAATCAAACGATTTTTAATAACGTTTTGAGAATGAAAGAGTAATGCTATGTACATTCTTTTTGGAGTTCCGCTATGGAGCGGTACCGACCGTTCTTGAGTGTAAATCAGCACCCAATAGGCAATTGACATCTCAGCCTTGAAGGGAATAAGTCCATGAGGATGGCTACATCCTATTGTTGCCCAAAATGCCTTACAATTTGTTTCCTTCCCATCACATGCATGCAACCCAGACCACAGCCTCCTTGTTATTCTCCACCAGTCTCCTTGTTATTCTCCACCAGTTGCCGCCACCAAGCAGCCACCCACAGCCATTTCGCCGCCCTCCCTGCGTACACGCCAGCAGCCTGACACCACAACCACCCACAGCCCAACACCACCGACAGCCACCATGCAGTTCGACATGATACCACCGTTGACTTCCCTATCATTCTTCCATTGTTTTGCGTAAAAGATATGCTATAAATCTGAAGTTGGAACCTTCGTGTGTAAACAAATTATCGCCAATAATAGAGTATTATTTCTAAACAGTAAAATAAAAGAACAATTGGTGAATATAAACCAAATCAAAGCACATTAACCAAAATTTCCTTGTTTTTTTGGGGTGATGGTTATAGGCTCATGTGATCTTGATCAAACTTTGAAAAAACCGGACTCTTCATAAAAATTTATATTCTGCTCATGACAGATAGACAAAGATATGCTATAAAACATATGCTAGGAAGCAGAGATTTAGTGCTTCTTATCCATGCGTACATGCCTAAAATGAACAAGCTATGGCGTGGGGAAAGTGAAACACAGCAACACAGCATATAAAACACAGCTATGGCGTGGGGAAAATGAACAAGCATTAACTCCCTGTGTACATGCCTAAAATCCAGATTTAAAGATCCTGAACTACCACTCAACTATATGTTTTTAGAAACCAAGTATAGAACAAAAAAATAAAGATAAAGAACGTGAAAAAAATGAGATTGTTAAAACTTAAATTAGTCATAACAGTGAACAAGTGAAATATCAGTGAACAAGTCATAAAAAAATTATAATCGATGTGAATGTCTCTTGTCTCCCTCTCGCATCCAGAGGCTGGATTGATGTGAATGACACACTCCAAAAGCATTATAATTGATGAAAATTCCGTCTGAAATATAAATCTCTCCACTATCAAATTTTACATTTTTTTTTTGGAAAAATCTCTCAAAACACGTATGAGTTATGAATCTTTGAGGAGATTTGATGAGGGTGCGAGAGAGAGAGACGAGGGCTGTCTGACTTGGGTAGCTACCCGTTTGCTTTAGGAGAGAGAGAGAGGGACGAGGGTGAGCGAGAGATGGGCTTCAGGAGAGTTCGACGAGGGTGAGAGACGAGGAGATGAGGGTACTTCGGTTCGTTTTGCTTCCCTGCGTTGCATTCCATTATTAGTAAATTGGGTGGACTACATGGCCAGTTCCTATTGGAGGCTATTTTCAGCCTAAGAATAGATGCACCGGTGGGAGGATTTTCCTTTCTTTTTATATGATAAATGTTACATACAGTCGTAGAATGCGTAAACGCCGTACAATCGTTTTGAAAAAGAGTGTGGTCTATTATTAAAAAATTCATTTCTTTTCATATGAGTCTCATATTTATTCACTTTTTTCAAAATGACTGCATGGCGTTTGCACACTCACGACTGCAAATATCATTTCTCTTTTTATTATCATATTCCTATTATTTTATGATAATTATTTGTTATATTTTATTTATAGACTAATCATTTAGGAGCTCGTTTGGATAGAGAAACAATCTCATCTCATCTAATCATTATAAATTTTTCAAATTTTCATATAAAATATAATAAATAATTCAAAAATTTTAAATTTAAAAATAATAATAATATTAAAAAATAATATTATAATAATATTTTATTCAACTCATCTCATCTCACTATCCAAATCAACCCTTAATGTCACATAAAAAAAAATCGAGAAGAAGATGAAAAAAGATAATGATAAATAGAATTGTCGATCCAAAAAATCTTTACAACTTCCTAACACTCCATACTCCATATTATTTTTAATTTTTATTATTTTTTTCTTTTATTAAATATTTATTATATGAATAATGAATAAAAATTTTGAAATAATTTAAAAAGAATAAACTCAAAAAAAATTTTAAAAAAATATTAAAAATTTAAAAAAATATAGAGTGTAAAGTGTGGTGGAGTTTATGTAGCAAAACTCTTATTAATAATAACAAAAAAGAAAAGAAAAAAAGAAAGGGCAGCAAAGCATACCGAAAGCACTGCTCCAGTGCTCCGTTGTTTTACTTTCAAGTTTTAATTCAATTAAAAAAATAAGGAAGAACAAGTGGCCACATCATGACGCTCAACCACACACGCTCTCAGTCCACGACATCAGGGCACCACTATATTCCCCCACCAACGATTGGTCCCCAGACACGTGTCGTGATTCCAAAACCTACCAAGTACGTGGACCAATCACCTCGTCGAAACTGATCGGATCTCATCGCCTATCTCTCGTCCACGAATTCTGATATCCACCACCCTTGTATTGATCTCCTCACCACGTGTCAGCCCCTGCGTCACCCTTTTTATTCATCCTAAAAAAAATAATAAAATATTCTTATCAATTTTTAATTTAATTTTTTTTGCCCGAGCGCTCGTTCGAGAAGACGACTCTGGAAGCTCCGAGAAGTCCCTGAATCAGAGAGCCAGATTAGGGAAGTGCTGTTTGGTCTTGTTCCCGATTTTCTCTCAACTGTTACAGGGAACTTTCATTTTTCCGTTAAGTATTTATTTTTCCAGGATGTTTTTGTTTTCCCTGTGGGCTTTGCTCGAAGATCGTTGCTGATGTAGCTTCAACTTTACCCTTCTAGTAACTCCAGAATATTTTAGTTTTCCAGGTAAGTTTTGCTTGGAGATCGGTGCTGATTTGGTTCTGTAGCTCCAACTTTCCCTTTTAGCAACTTGTTCTTTTTTTTTTTTTTTTTTTTTTTGTTGGACCAGGCTTGTATATGTTTAAATTTCTTGGTTGTGTTGGATTTACTTGCTACTGAGAAAATATCGTAAATGAAATGGTTTTTTTATTTTGGAGTTTTCATCGTCAATGTTCAGACGATATGTATAAGTAGAGAGATAAATAGATAGACTGAATCTGATAGAACCCAAGGGGAAAAAAATTGACAGAAAGAGATAAGGAACGATCTTTTTGAGGGGACCGGGCTTCCTAGTATTTCTCCTGCAAATGAATTATTCCTTGATAACCTGGCATACGGCATCTACAGCTCATTACAGGAGCAGATCACGCCAATATGGTAAATCAAGCATAGTTGCATGGTTGGTAAAATATAGAAAAACCAGTAGAAATATGTGGAAAATATTCAGTAATATTCGGGGATCCTAACTACACCAATCTGATTCTAATATTTTTAGTACTTTGCTCAATTAATTTGAGCTTTTCCAGTTTTTCCCCTCAAAATAAGCATGTAATAGTATAAACAGTGATACATATTTTCAATAATTGATTTACGATGTCATTTTTTCATTGTTTGGATCATCAGAAAATGTTAGTTATGAACTGATAATCAAGTACTAAGCCTTAGGGTTTTCAATGCAAGAAATTTCTGAAATTGCATTTAAATTAAGCATAATAAAAGGATTGGATTAGTAGGCAAGAACAGAGAAAAGGAGGATCATAATTATTTCTCTTTCCACATACACACATTTTCTTCCCTTCCTCTAATTTCCTAATAGTTATTGGTGTTGATTTTTTTTTTTTAATTTTTAAATTTAATTTTTGGGCTCTTGGCACGTGCTTCATTTTGTTGTTTTGAAATGCAAAGATCTGGAGATGCGGACTACTTGCACCTGGACAGAAAGATCCTATAAAGCTTCACTGCTTCCTTATTAAACTTAACAGGACCCAAATTTCCTTCTTTCTTGGAATCCAACAGATATTAAGTGTCTGTGTATTGGTTTGGGTTTGTGTTTGTGTTCCTAGATTTCCGTTGTTTTTGATTCGTTTAATCATGTAGGACTATGTAAACAGAATGCGTCATGGGAATACTGCTATTTTGTTTATTTTTCTTGTCTATAATATTGCACTGCTGTTTATTTTCTAATCAGTGACATCAGTGCTATAAATTTTACGACTAAATTGTAATATTTCCACTTATGTTTCCTTAGTTTATTTTTGACTCAGAAAACGGTTTTTGGTGAGAGGATTTTCTCTTGAAACATGATATCATATAAATCAACTGCATCTTTCTGGGGTGGTGGATAGAAGATCCGGAGGAATGTCAGACTTGTACATGTGTGAGGTAGTGTGTGTATCTGTATACATAATTTTTTACTTATTCGCCATTCGGTAGGACTGAATATGTTCAACTGAAATGAATCATACATTTTAACAAATCCAAAACCATCAGAAGGTAGAATCAAAAGGAAAAAAGAGGACTTCAATCTAATTCCACTAAAATACATGCATCGTAATGAGAATTTGATGGGAGAAATGTCTTGAGACTCAAGTGTGCTGACTTTGTTGGTTATTTTATGTCATATATCGGTATATCAGGGCAACTGAGTAGTTTTTGTTTCTTAAATGATTAAAGAAATGGATTTATTGAAAGCGAGGAAAGGAAAAGGAAAAAAGGAAGCTGGTGTAGTTAAAATTCAAAATACTTGCAGGAGATGCAATGTACGACAAAACTAGAAGAAAAAGCTAATAAGCAACGGTAGTCTTTATGTGAACGCATTATATTCAACTGAACAAACCTCTTACGTCTTAGGTTACATGAGATCTAATGCTTTGAAAAAATAAGAAGAAAGATCCTCCTAGAGAGAAAAAGGGAAAATATTTTTTTCTGGGTATGAAGTTTTCTATGTATGTTTATGAAGACTTTTTTTATAATAGTCTTTATGTTTATTAACTTTCCTTTTTCCATCATTGACTAATTTATGAAAGGCATTTTTAAGTTCCATTCTATTCCTTATCAGAGAACAAAAATGAACTTCCATTTTCCCGTTTAAGTTGTCCATTGTCAATTTGTGTCAGCAAGTTATGTTGGCCCTAGAATTATAACGAGGTCAGACAATATAAATTTCTGAGTTCTCCCTATGTTTTTGGATTATCTACCATGCATATGAATTTCTATTATAAGCTTCTTTGTAATCCAGCAGTAAAAGCTTTCTTTCTCCTTTGTTGTTGAGTGTCTACTGTTCATTCGAATTTCTATCAAATGAACAAGGTCTTATGGAATGATTACTATATGTTTTTCTTTTTCCCTCATGTGATTTCTATTATTATGGATAAGAAAAAGGCAAAAAACCGAACAATCTTTTCCCTATAGATCCTGAATCCTATCTAGTATTCTGTCTAAGTCTCTGGTCATGATGTTGCAGCTTGAAGATAATGTGTGGGATGACTTTGGTGAGAGTGACGATCATATAGTGCCTCATCATGGCAATGAATGTGAGGATCAAATTGCTGTACAGGGTGATAGCTGTAAGAAGCCACAAGGTGTAGGAATTGGTGTTACAAGTAATGCTGCCAATAAAACTAAATATGGTACACGAGGCAAGGAGGAAAGGAGTTCACCAATATTGACCAAGAAAGACACGATGTTGGAAAAGGATTCATGGTCTCAAACACCTGATGGCATGTTTCCTTCTTCATGTGATGGTGACTCGCTTAATGGAGTAACAATTACGGAATCTGATGATACGAGGATGCTCAACCATTGTTTAAAAAGTGGGAAGATAGATTCTGGTGGCAGTGAGTTTTGTGTGGATGATTCTATCTTGGGTGAGAAGTGTGCTGCTGTTGAGAACAACTTGTACCATTATCCACTCAGTAACATATCCCAAACAGATAATGATCTCAGTTTTTTGGACAATGAACATGAAGGCGAAGAAAGCAATGATCTCTTATCCAGTTGGTGGCCGAATATAGAAAATTTTGAGGATGTTGACAGGATGTTTAGGTGGTCTTCAAATTCATTCTTATTATGGTTGGCGTTTTCTTATTGTTTTCCTTTTTGTATAATATACTACTGCTGGTTCTCTTTGTAATTGATGATTTAGTAGGTTTACGTGTTATTTTTTTATCATACAGAAGTTGTGATTCAAGTTTTGGGCTAGGGTCACTTAGTAATGAAGACAATTTGTGCTGGTTCTCATCTTCACGTGCTGCTGAAGTATCCGAAGATGCATTGAAATCTGACAAGTTTATAGGTCATGAGGCAAGCGTGTTCAAAAGTATTTCAGAATGTGATGAAACGTCCAGTCCAAAACGTGCATGTCTTCCAATCAATTATCCCAACAAGAAAAGTGTTTCTATACGTGGTGAAATGAATTCTTATACTTCACATATTGACGACCCTGCTTCCCTTGGTCAGTTATCATTTGTGAATGGGTCTGATACGAAAACTGAGCACAGGGATGACTTAATGCCTAAAGAACAGGTACTTTCTGTGATTTCAAATGATTGCATATATATATATATATATATATTATGTTTTAATTTACTCTCCGTTTTGGGCAAAATTTTGAGATTCCATCATCCATCTTGCAGTCACTTGCCATCAGTGGTTGTATTAAGTTTTTTTTTTTTTTTTTTTTTTTTTTTTTAAAAAGGAGGACAAAGCCCCAATTTTATTAATAACTCCTCACTTTTGGCTGTGTGGTTGTAGTAAGTTGAAGCTTATAACTATCAACTTATTTAAAAGTTAATATGAAAAGAAGATTATGATACATTACCTTAGAAAACATTGAAAACACGGCATTGTAATATCCAGACCTTGGGGACCACCTTTTCACTTCAATTTAGTTTTTGACTGATTAAAATGTGATAATGTGGTTGGTAACAAATGTTATTAGAATAAAGGCATTGTGTGTGTTTGTCATAGAACTTGCAATGGAAAGTGATTGTAAATTTTGTTTTTGTGTTTGCTTTTCTCTTGACCTCGTTTCCCTTATTAGGGATGTTATTTCATGTTGTTTGTGTTTAAAAAGTGATTTTGGTATATTTTTCCATATAAATTTAAATGTTTAATCTATGTGAACGGCTGACAGCTGCATATCCATTTTCCCTTATATTGTGAAGAACATAACTACTTGAAATTCTAACAAATTGTATGCTTCACAGATGAATATGCATAGAAAGAAGTCCAAGAACCAGAGCCAAATGGAAAGAAAAAGGAAAGATCGATATCTGGAAAATGGTGGTTCTTTTCACTATTATGGTAAACATGCGGATCTAGGTCATCACTATGGAGACTCATTGTGTGAAGTTTTTTCTCCCCCGGGAAATCATCAACATGAACAAGATGTAGGACCTGATACTTTGTGTTATATTCGGACACAGATACCCTGTATGCACCTGGAATGTAGTCATCCTTCAGATAAAGTTTCAGTTTTTCCAGCTCCATTAGGTAACAAATCTGAAAACAGTGGCCATGCATATTCTCCTAAGGAGTCTTCCTATGCATCAAATCCAGTCCAGTCCATGGAGAGCTCTCATTGCCCTTCATTCGAGGTTCCAGCAAAAACAGTCAACGAAAAGAGAGACCAGCTATGCCAGGATTTACAAACTCCTACGATTAGGAAGTTTAAAAATGTTGATATGTCTGCTCCGATGGAATTTTGTCATCCTGTTTCATCTCATAAGCAAGTTCAGCACTCTGAAAATGAGGTTGAAGTTCATAGTGAAATCGAAGGAGTTAGTGTAGGAATTCCAACAGACTTGGATTCTTCAAATGTACAGGAGAGCTCTTGCATGAGCTCTGTGGTGGATGAAATCTCACTAGAAGCAACTAATTTTCGCCAGCTTCAACAAGTGATGGAAAAGGTACAAATGTTACTGAATATTTATTTACTACCAACTTTTAAATGGGATTCTATGAGAACTTAAGTGCTGGCATGTGAAATGATAAATCATCTAATGTTGTTCATTGTCCAACTCATGTAAGAGCTGAATTCTGTCATTAGTTTCAGATACTTCTTACTTGAACATGTCAATATTTGGCAAGGTGATCAAAGAAATGTGGGAGTTGGTTTCCCAAAGTTCAACATGGCCTTCATTCACCCTTCTAATCCTTGACAAAAATGAAATGCCAATTCATTTTTTCTCCAATCTCTCATGTTGCAACAATTTCGTTCTTTGAAGTTATGGAAAAATCTTTGAAATATAAAATTATTGAACTAGAAACACTGGTTAGCACTTAGATTTATAAAACATAGACCATGATTCTCATCACCTCTGTTTTTCTCTTTTAATGTTAGAAATGCTAAAAATAATAGAGAAGCAAACATTGGTAAAGAGAAGAAACGGAAAAATACAATTTGATGCCCAGATTGGTTTGGATTGGATTGTAAAAGGTGTTGTGTGGGCACGTCCTAAGCTGCACATTAGTTGTGTGAAAGTTAGTTTTGGGCTGTGGAAGCAATTATAAGGAGCTTTATTGTGATTATTTGTTTTAGAGTGTGGTGCAGATATAGCTAGCTCTTCACTAGATCATGACAATTGGCATCATAATCAATCTAGTAATGCCCTGTGGCATAAGGGCCCTGCAGCAAGTGATAGGACAAAAATAAGCAAACGTGTAGCGTATTAAGTTGACATTGTTTTATAAGTTAGAATTTGCCTTCAGCGAAAAATGTGCTATACAAATACACGTTGTATAAACTTGACCTTGAATGATCAACTCTATAATTATGTTTGTAAACGTTTGTGGCTATTTGGTTTCAAAAACAATAACTAAGAAGAAAACTACTGATGTTTGGCCCATATATTTTCATATGTTGGTTCGCATTATCATTATCTAAAACCTACAAATGCAGTTTCTAAAACATCTTGTTGAAGTATTGGAGGTATTTTTTAGACATTCTAACATTTCAGTCTATTGGTTAATACACATAAAACACATATAAGTAGCGACAGGTGAAAAAACATTGAAGTAGCATCTGGCTTGCTTGTAATATTATATCACAAGTTTGGTTTGGGCTAAGATTCTACATTATTAATGTAAAAAAAAGTTTTAAATAATATGGATGATTAAAATTTCTGTTATTGTTCGTGTGCAAATTATATTGTGAAAAATTGTCAGAACATGTTGACGCACAACTAGATCACTCAGAATGTTTCAATATCGATGATTACCCCATAGATAGTTCCAACAGTATAGGAACAATAATCAATTTTAGCTAAGCTAAAGTGAATAAGATAATAAATGTTGTCTCAATTCTTACATAGATTTACAATTATTCATTAGAGAAAATACAAAAAAGAATCCTATTGGGGGGGATGAATCAAGAAAATTTTTGAATCAGACGTCCTGTTTCCCTCTCGATGATGAAGCTTATCCCCCATCGTCTCGCTGGCCAACCTTGACCCCTGTTATTTTGAGGTCATATCTAGTATTTAGTTTGCCTCGATTTGGTACCGCCCTCGTAGCTGCACCAAAACAGTGCTTTACCCCTAAATGTCCAGTCAACTAATCATCTTGATATTTAAAAAGTTGGCATAGAAAGAGAACTCCTCAATATTCAATGAATCAATATATGTGACATATCAATAGGTTTCTCATAACATGCAAACTCTAGTGTTCAATATTCTTCAATTGACTGACCTGAAACTGCTTGAATTCAGTTGGATATCAGGACTAAACTGTGTATAAGGGATAGTCTGTACCGCTTGGCTAGGAGTGCTGAACAAAGGCATAATTGTGCAAATTTGATTAGTGGCAATGGAGATGGCAGAGATGCAAGTAGAGCAGTGATGTTTCAAGAAACTAACAAGTATGCAGTCACTGCTTGCTCTGGCTTTACATTTTGTTTTCAATGCTTGCTGTACTGCTGCTGACTGGTTTTGCTATAATTCATTTTGTTAAGTAAGATAATAAATGGTGAAGTGGGTAATATTTCCTTGGACTGGGAGTGTTAAAGTTAATTCGTTTTTCATGATAATTACCCTGGATGATGTGTATCTATCTTGCTCTTTCTTGTAGCAGCTGATTTTCTGCTAAGAGTGTTCTTCAGTATTTGATTAAGTTTTCTTGTGCTTTTAATAATTCCCCTATTTAGGTGCACTGGATTTGTGGATATGGAAACTGGTACCAATCCCATAGATCGCTCTATAGCACACCTACTGTTTCACAGGCCCTCGGATGCATCCGTAATGCCTACTAACAATGCCGTCTCTCTTAGGTCTCAAGGCTCGGTAAGCCTTTTACACTTTTAATGCCATATGCTGTATGTTATGTGTCAAAATCTTGGGCTTATGCTGTGGATCTTAATTAAGCAGATTCATGGGTCTGATAATAGTCCACCTGTGATGGCTGAGACAAGTTTTCCAGGAAGATAGCGTTGCCAGTGCACATAAAAAATGCTGATGACGGACAACAAATAAGGAAAAAAAAAATGGTTAGCTTTAGCACCATTTTTCTTAAATATGTTTTATTTTTGAATTGACTGCAAATCAGAATGTATAATCAAGCTTTTGAGGCCCAACATAGATGCCGGGTTTGGTTCGAAACGTGTTTATTAGATAGGCTTTCTTGTCTATGTTGGTGTATATCCTTGCAGCACTCATCTTGATGAGCTAAATATTTATCCTCTCTGTCAGTCTGTCACTAGAATTTCCTTGCATCTCCATCTCACCCAGTTGGTACCATTTGATTTGTTATCTTAACATGTCCTTGGCTCATGCCTGTTAAATTTCTTAGGATAAGACACTTATGTTAATTCTTCTGTTGGCATCCTATTACTTTTTTACACATGTATGAACCAATATTTGCGGAAAAAGAAGTGCCAAGTTTAAGTATTTTGTAGTTTCGATAGCTTTTCCGCATGTTAACCGATGGCACACACATGTCAACTAGGTTTTTGACACTTCGCTCCATCAATAGCTTTTCTTTCTTCAAACTTCTTTTTCTTCCTTTCAATGGCGTAGTCTTTAATTAACAAACCAAGAAGTAACCCCATATTGTTCATAACACAACTCGGAAGAAGCAAAGTGGAAGCAAGCATATCATGAAAGTAGAATAAAATCCTCCGTTTGGCTGCAGCCACTCCAATCACCACGCTTACCAAAAAGGAGTCACGGCTACTGCAGCGGCTAACGATTCTGATTCATTTTCCTCTCTGTGTTGCATGATATTTACCCAACGATTTATGCATGCCATACTTTCACACGTTTGATTATGATCCATGATTCAGTGTTAACGCGTGGGTTCTGCCTTTCTTGCTTGTCTCCGATTTTATATGTACATGCCAAACAAAATACAATTACGTGCTAGCCAAAAGCACGTCTCAGATTTGACCTAATATATTGCTCTAACAACTGTCCCATCTAACTTAACATCCACCTTAGGAAGCATGTCCACGATATATTTTCCTGGTAATCTTGACCCGATTTGCAAGCACAGATTGAAAAGTACGTTTGCCCGCAAAAAACCTCAGATTCTAAATTTATGAGTTCATTTTAAGACACATACATAGGGTTAGGTTCAACTTATGCCCTCCTATCTTGAAAAGAAACAAACTGCATGGTCTTTCAAATTGTCATGCATGATGGAATTTCGTCATCTCAGGTAGGAAAGACCATGTAATCTTCCCTTAAACTTCGAGAATAGGGAGAACATGCATAAAGACAAGGAACTAAGAAAGCAAAAGCACGAGACATCCGAAAACAAAAACTAAGATATATTGTACATGCACATTCCCTGATGGACCTGACCTTCGCCTATCAAATTGCTAGCCCGTAGAACACCATTGATTACATGAGTGTACCTACCTTCATAACATAAAAAATGCTTGACCATGCCAAGGAAATCTGTAAATAATGAAATCCGCTAATCAAACTGCTGGCGAAGTTGCATCTCTGTTTCACTTTTCCATGTGGCATGAGATGATTGGCCTTTCATCCTCTTACTCTTCTCCTTGTCTTTTATGACAGACCCCTTCTTCTTGAGCTCATTGCTAGCATCATCAGGTGGGCGATCGCCACAAACTGGGCAGACCATTCCTCTTGCATTCGAGTAAGTCTTGGGAATTCCACATTGCAAGCACATCCTACAAATATAAACATTTCACACTCAGATAATGATAGAATACCATTGTGCAGAGTGCATGCATGGACATCTTTGGTCTTCAAAGATGAGCACCTGCATGCAACACAAGGATTTCTTTGATCCTTAAGAGAGGAAAATTATGAACTGACACGAAGTGGGAGCTTAAGACATCAGGAGATTCTATCTTTAGAGTTGTATCAGTACAAAGACTAAGACCCAGTACAAACAACTGCTCAGTGTTGCCAAAATAAAATCTTCTTCACTACATATTTATAAACCCTCCATGCATGCTCAGCACTTGAAAGAATCTATGTCATGGTCATCAACTTAAAAACTGTTTGAATAAACAAGATTTACCTCAGTAGCTCAGCAGCATCCTCTGCATTAGGATTGGCTGCAGTGGCCACACGCTTGCTTCCTTGCATTGTGCTTGAAGCTGATGATGCAGGAGGTTGGTTACCCTCAATATCACTTCTTACTCGCTCATGGATTCCAACTAGTTGGGCTTTGGCCTCCATCACAGCACCTACAGACAATATCAGGTAAAGTCAAGCATATTATCTTAGAATTGAAGGAAGCTACCACAAAGTTGAGACAAAAATTGATTAAAAGGAAAAACTAAGCTAAAAGAAAAAGATAATGCAAAAAGAACTAAAAAGAAAAAGAAGGAAGCCTACACCAAGCAAATAAAAATACTTAAACTAAAACAGTTTGCTATATTAGATATCAAATACAAGTCAATATAGATATTTTTTTTTCTCTCTGAAAACTAACAGAACAAAGTAATAATTAAATTTTCCCTCTGCTTGGTAAGATTTTCTATTTGATACTACAGGAGAATGGAAAAAAATGCTTTTAGTTGAGCTTTGGCTGAAAAAAAAGAATTTTAGTAGAAGAACAACTTAAAAGTGTGGAATAACCGAAGTGACGAACTTCTCTCATGCTTGAAAAGGTAGCATACCCAAACGTTTTTTTTTTTTTTTTGGGTAAAAAGAAAATCAAAATGTATGTCGCTGAACCATACCCAAACGTATGTTCTTGAATCATACATCGAACAATCATAAGCACACAATTTTTTATTATTATTATTATTACGTCGGGAAACCTCTCCAAAGCAGGACCTTTTGGACCCAATCCTGCAGAGTAAACTCCCGTCCCATGCACTGCACCCTCGGAAGTTTTCCTACAGGTTAAATCGCTGCCTTTTTATCAGTAGGTGTGGCCCCAAATGATTGTTTGCACCCATGAGGTGTTGAGGGAGTGATGCCCCAACCAAAACCTTCACCACTTGGGCCAAACCCTTGGGGTTAAAAGCACACAATTTACAGGTCTTAAACTAATTTGACCTCGACGATACAAATATCAGTCCCTGAAAGATGGTTGAAAATAGATTCTCGAGTTGTTGTGCCTCTTTGGGATGAGTTCCAATACTAGAAATAAATGAACGCGCTCCCCTCCAGAAATGGACAGCCAGAAAATGTTGCCCAAGTAGATATCATGTGGTCCATTACGAGATAGAAAACTAAGGAATCATAAATGATAAAACCAAATCCCTAATCGCCTATATCTGGGGTCTAATTCAACAGCTCCAAATAATGACTTTTCAAACAAAATGAAGCCCAAGGTAACGTTTACATTAACATAAATTTACCGGTAGGTAAGTCTTTCTTCTCCTTGCGGTTCCTGCGGCCGCCGCGCCTCCCTTCTTTCTGATCCACTTCTTTAGCGGAACCATATTCCTCCACGCTATTGTTCAGAAATGCCGGCGGTCCTGAAACCTCCGGTAACGAATAAAAACAAAAGTCAGGACAAAAAGATAAAAACTTTTATATCCACGATTCCCGGCTGGATTCACGATAAAGTGAAAAGAAAATAGAGGGAAACGAACTGGAGTACGAAAACACTGGGCAACCAAAGGGGGTAGTAAGAATTACTTGGGAGAATACATCGAGGGCGGAAGGAAGGCCGGATACAGAGGAGGGTTGGGGGAGGTCAACGAAGGACTTCCTGCGGACCGAATGGTTACGGGCGGCGGAGGCTTCGTCTTCGTCTTCGTCGTCATCATCGTCGTCGGAAGAGTTAGGGTAATGGAGATGAGCATGGTGGGGTTCTTGTTCTTGTGCTTCTTCTTCTGCCGAAGAATAACCTTGGAGGAGCGACAAGCTCATTGGGCTCGCCCTTCGAATTGCAAGTAAAAGTGGCCTTTTTGCAGTTCGGAAGGGGAAATTTTGAGGCAAGACGAAGGCAGATTTTGATGGGGGGAACTGAATGAATGTAGTACCAGTACTAGTTGGTGCTGATGTCTTGGATAGTCAGGACTCAGGACTCAGGACTCAGTAGTAGTGGGCTGCTTCATGAAGAGAGCCTGGACATCACCTTCAATGGGCCTATACTATTGGTCCACAAAGAAAGACTCTTCATCTTCTAGTATGATGTCATACATTTTTAACGAAGAAATGCCAAACTCACCGAAACAGTATCTCGAAAATGTGTTCCGATTTTTTTATTTATTTAATAATTAAGGAAATATTTTTTAATGATATTGTGAATTTTTTTATTTTTTTAAAAATATTTATGATGATTAAAAAAATACATGAAAAAAAAGAAAAAAAAAAGTAAAATGTGCTTTTCGGGACATACATTTGGGACAAATTTTCGGTAGGTGTAGTGTTGCTTTTTAACGACATTCCTCGAATCAGAGTGTTTCGAAGAAATTGAATAGCTGCTAGATTGAGAAACTATCTTAACTCATTTAATCTTATTATTACAATTTTTTTAAATTTTCATATAAAATATAATAAACTATTCAACTTTTTCAAATCTCAAAATAATAATAATATTAAAAAATAATATTCTAATAATATTTTATTCAACTTTTAACTTTTATCTAAAATCATCTCATCTCATCTCACGAGTATGTATAATAAATGAGAAACATCACATAGAAATCAAGTCTTGTAAGGCTTCTTCCAAAAGAATCTTTCTTCTTTCTTAACATTAACATTAGAGTACATGGATCATTATGCAGACATCAGAAACACGATAATATCAATTCAACGATATTATCATGATCGTGTCCATTGTTATCTGGTTTCCCAATCCAGGTACCCCCCGATGGCAAAAGGGAGATCCAACCAAGAGTATAGCCATACTCGAGCTGTGGTCAGCGAGTAATTTTGACATACACTGTTATGATCCTGTCATGATGCAGCGTCATCTGTTGGAGAGTACCGTGGCCTGCAACGCAACGTTTAGATTAGTTAATTAAGTCAGTTGAATGTAAGACACAGCATTTGGACTTTAGGCCAAAAGGTGCGTTTCCTTTATTAATTCTAAGAAGCTACTTGTCTGTTATTTTCAGTAATGTCTCGCTTAGTCATACTATCATAGGTTCTAGTTAGTTACATGTCAGGAAATGGAAGAATAAAAGAAAGGAGAGAGGAAGAAAGACGTATTGAAGAATCTGGAATATTGTAGAAGTTTATTTCTGTAAAGAGGTTTGGGAGCTCTCGAAGTTACTCCCGTAGCAATACAATTTTCTTCTAGCAATTTTATCAAATAGATAGTGTGCACTCTGTTCTTCTTCTTGCAGCAACCATCTTCCTTTATTACAATAGCATTCACAAGCAGGTTCATTACAAGTGGTATCTAGAGCCGACGATCTATGGAGAACAAATTATTTTTCGAGCAGCAACAAATGGCCTTACAACGGCGGGTAGACGCTAATGAAAAGAGTCTTGAGGGGTTTAATAACAGCTTTAACAACTTGATAGATATGATGTTTCATTGGGTGTTAAGGCAGAACAATATTACTAATCGGTACGATGTTATGGAAAAATTAGTGAGATTAAAGGTTAGGAAACGGAGGTCAGTAGTTGTTGAATACCAGGAGGACGAAGAAGAATCTAAGTCTGTTGTTGAGTGTTCCGGAGGAAATGTTGCAATTAGTGAAATCTTTGGCTCAAAAAAATTAGTGGAAGAGAAGGAAGCAGTTACGGCTTCAATCGACAATTTACAACCATTGATAGTGCAGGAAGAAAATGGAATATCTGATTCTAGCCATCTCAGATGGATGGATGACGAAAAGTGCGTGAAGGATGAAGAGCCCATCGATGATTCGGGAGATTCTACGGGAATTGTACCCAAAGAAGAAAACCCACACATCCACCAAAACGTCGCCCTCAAATCCAGCTTCGCCGAAGCCCAACCCTCTTCACGTTCCAAAAATCTCTTCGGCGACGCCTTCAACAATCAGCCACCTATACATTCCCATACGGCGAAGGCGCCACCGCCACATCACCACATGTCTCAGCCATTAACTTCTGTCATTTTCTCAGATCGACATTCTGTAAGTGTGGCTATGCATACACTGAATGGCCTGGTGTTCGATTTTGGGAAGGAGACAAACCTGAGAGGTAAGAAATTTCTGGCTCACTCTCTGTTTGATGTTTTGCCCCTTAAAATTATTTTTAAGCCTTTTGATAGAGGAAGGAAAAAAATAATGATGGAGGGAGCTCTTTCTCATTCTCTGCTGGAGATCGATTCAGAGCTTGGTGCTCAACTGATGCTTAGGGGCAGTGACTCTACCTCTCTCGATTCGATCTATATGAATCTAGCACATTTGATGCTTGGTTTGAAGAGGGTGTTTAAGAAATTTTCGGTGCTGGGCTCAGAAAGAAGTGTTATTGTATGTGCTGCAAAATATAACCCAGACGAGAAGTTGCAATTTTCGGGCAGGGAAAATTCTGATTCTGGCGTTGCTGCTAGTGGAATTGAGGGGGCGGAGCCTTTACGGGGTAAATCGGGTTCAATTTCATTTTATGGGTTGACTCACCATTCTATAGAGGAAGGCAAATTGCAATTAGCCCCTTTTAACGAGGGGAAGAGCTCGTTTCTTTGGATGTTAGCCCCTGTCACATTGATTTCATCATTGATTCTTCTGCAGTTCTTCTTATTTGAGGCAATTGAGTGTTTACTAGGCGATGTGCTGTTTGTAGAACTTGTGACTTCTTTATTATTTGAGGTCCTGCTTTACATTGGTATTTCAATATTCCTGCTTGTAACTGACCATGTTCAAAGGCCATATTTGCAATTTAGTCCAAAGAGGTGGGGTCTCTTCACAGGTCTCCGAGGGTACTTAACAAGTGCTTTCTTCACAATGGGCTTCAAGGTAATTGCCCCTATCTTAGCTGTCTCTGTCAACTGGCCGATTATTGGCCTGCCAAGCCTGATTGCATTGGGTTACAAATTTATCAATATTCCTATGTTTTCAATTGCTGTTAGCACCTACGTTAGTTTCAATTTTACCACTATGCCTGGTATTGTGATGGCTGACTTTAGAATGCTGAGTACCATAGCTATTGGATGGACCATTGATGTATATGGCCTAATTAATGATAAGGTTGGAGACACTACTTTTGAGATCCAGGTATCTATGGTCATGTCCAAGGAGCTAATGTACACATCTAACATGTTTCATATATTTGGAAAGAGTGATGGCATCTCTTTTGAGACCATGTTCTTGTGGGGGGACATGAAGGAGAAGCTCTATACTGAAGTCAAGGCCCAGGAAAAATTTCATGCAGTTTGTGAGAAGAAGTGCAGGAAGCTGAGACTTCTAACGGCAATTGGCCAAGACTTTACTGTTAGATCTGCTGTTCTTGTATCTTTAGCTCTACTCAGTGTATTGGAGGATGCTCTAGCAAATCTGTACCAGCCCATTATGGCCGAGACCCTATTATATTCCTTGAAAATCCATTTGAACAAGACCCTATCCGTATCACCTCTTGGTTTCAGCACTTACATTGCCTCAAGAGCAAAACAGGCAGGTCCTAGTTCCACCATTTCAATGGCATACACATCAGACGGAAGTGAAGATAGTACCATAGAAGTGGGGCAAGGCAATTTGAGCATCAATATTTCAACCTTGAGGAAAGGCAATATTTTAATTACTATATAATAATTACTATATAGTCAGATCTATATGCATATCCGAGGCCAAGGATTTGTTAGGGGATGATTGGGTGCAAAGACACAGGAGGATAGTGAAGCAGCTACCAGCCCTTATACTGGTTCTGATGGTCAGGTTATTCGGCATAAGCTCTCTAGTGAGACAATGGGGCTTAGTGATGACAAGGCTTCTTTTATAGCAATGACAGATTTGCTTGCTCGAATTAAGGCTAAGGCATCTCGGAGGATTATTTGATAGATTTGGTGAACTTCTTTTTCATATTCTGATCATGTGAGACCAAACCTATTTGAATTGAAGATGCTTAATGTGGAATTTGATAGATCTGAATAGCAACAGAGAAATGCTAAACTGGACCAATACCAAAGAGTTGCATCAATATCCAAACCTTGAGGACAAGGTTCTTTAAGGGGAGGAGTTTGTTATGATCCTGTCATGATGCAGCGTCATCTGTTGGAGAGTACCGTAGCCTGCAACGCAGCGTTTAGATTAGTTAATTAAGTCAGTTGAATGTAAGACGCAGCGTTTGGACTTTAGGCCAAACGGTGCGTTTCCTTTATTAATTCTAAGAAGCTACTTGTCTGTTATTTTCAGTAATGTCTCGCTTAGTCATACTATCATAGGTTCCAGTTAGTTACATGTCAGGAAATGGAAGAATAAAAGAAAGAAGAGAGGAAGAAAGACGTATTAAAGAATCTGGAATATTGTAGAAGTTTATTTCTGTAAGGAGGTTTGTGAGCCCTCAAAGTTACTCCTGTAGAAATACAATTTTCTTCTAGCAATTTTATCAAATAGATAGTGTGCACTCTGTTCTTCTTCTTGCAGCAACCATCTTCCTTTATTACAATAGCATTCACAAGCAGGTTCATTACATACACAACTACTAAATGGCCAAATGGAGTTGAAAAGGATCCGCCATCTCAACAACTACAGTGGATTTCATTTCGCTTGTGATGCTAGATACTAAATTTTGGTCGGAACCTGTAGTTTGAATTCCAAAACCAAGCTCCACTGAATTTCATTTCCATAAAATGGAAATCAGTTTGAAAGAAAACGGTCCCAGTGTAGAAAAAAATTTACATAGCCAACCTAAATTATTTTGGTTAAAGCTTTTATTAATAAAGAATTTTTTGTATCAGCCACTATTCACTTTTACACTACACACCTATAACCTCTTTGTTTTCATAGGGTGTGGGGTATGAGGTAGTGAATAGTGACTGATCAAAAGAATATTTCTTTATTAATATAGCAATATAACAATCCTCGGCCAAAAAAAAAAAAAGAACTGAAATCTTAATGGTACAGCCTGCTAATTGAGAACAAAACAACAAATATGACAATCATATGTTTCTGCATCTTGTTAGATCCTTCAATGTCCAACATCTTGTTTTCGAGGCATATATTCTATTTAAAAATAAATTTGGAATAGCTAGAATGGTAATTAGTTATATCTTTGCAGATGAATGCAGAAGTACCAAAAAGGAAGAAGTGAAAATGAACTGGTCCCTTGCCCAAAAAAGAAAAATAGAAAATACAAGAAGAAAATGAATTTGATGAACGATGGCCTGGGAAGAAAATTAGTTCAGATAAACAACTCAGAATCATATGCTCTCAATAGGAACCTGAATGCCTGCCTGATTGATAGAGATGTTGGAAAGCTTCAACCTGATGGCATCAAACTCTGCATTTTGCCTCTCTTCATTTGTCAACCACAAAGACAAGCAACGATCAATTAAGTCCTTGCCGCAACTCAAGGGGGAACCTCCTTTAAAAATCCGGGTCCTCCCAAATCTCATTATCCTTGCTAAATTTGAATCAGAAGGCTCCTCGGCATAACTCTCCAAATTGTCCCTGATGGCCCCGCACCAAATTGGTCTAGCTACCTCAAGGAAGTCACGAACAGCCAATACCGGTAGGTTCACACTTCCCAGTTCAGACTCCCCCTGCCCACCTCTTCCATGATAATCTGATCCTCCAAGCTTCAATAGACCATAAGCATCTGCTAGGTCACTGTATGCTGTTAACCAAACAGGTGAACTACAGCTTAAGTGCCAGATAGAGAATATAAGCAAAATATTTGGCTCCATAATTTTAAAGGAGATCATTTTCCATCAGAATATCAGCTTTTCAAGTTTTCCAGTTCAGCATGAAAATACTAATCTGGTCAACAAGGCTCTACAGTGTAGAAAGCATAAAAGGAGATTTTCATGGATATCAACAAGTGAATAATCCATACAGTGAACTTTGAAAATTTACTGCATTATAATATCGAAAACTTGAGGGAGGTCGCTCATTACAAATGATGAATTTTAAGTCAACCGAATTCCATCTGTTGATTTATTCCAGAATTGTTCTTTGATGAAGTTGATTCATTCCCAAGATATGCAATATACATCAATTACATGCCTGAAGATGGAGACATAATTTTTAACATTCTGTGGCAATTGATTGGACAGTCACCAAAAAAATATTATAACTCCATCAAAATGATAAAAGAAAAAGACGGAGGAAAAGTAAATAACGAACCTGCTAGTTTTCCATCACTTCTGTAAACCTCCATCCCATGAAGGCCAGCCTCTTTCAGCCTCCTGATAACGGCGACAGGATTCTTCAGTGCCCATGGATGAGCTAGAACGGCCATACCCCCCGTATTACATATCAATTGTATTGCTTCCTCTGCAAGAGGCTCACTTCCCCTGAAACCATATGTTAAAAGAAAACATAAATAAAAAATTTGCATCAAGAACGAGGAAAGATTTAACTATAAGTTCAGAATACTACATAGAGTAAGCAGGTCCACCATCAAAAAGATATCGGGCAAACGCTTGTTTCAGATTTTCCACATAACCTGCTTCAAGCATAGCACGGGCCACATGCATTCTCCCGGGAGCAACTCCCTTGCCTGCTATCCTGGTAACATGCTCCCACTTAAGAGGTAGCTTAAGCATGTTCAGTTTTGACACCATGTTCTTTGCACGGACAAAACGACCATCTCTTATATTGGCCAAGAACTTCTCCAGCTCCTCAGACCTTGTTGGTCCACAGCTACTATAATATGCAAGGATGTGCACTGGTTCCTCTAGTTCAGACTCAGCACTGATATCAGTGTCCAAACATCAAAGACAATATATAAGGAATGGATGAGGATAAATCCTGAAAACTAGGTTCTCACAATTCTTGCCATTTCCAGTCCTAAACATGGTTTTAGGCAACTGCACTCCTAATGTAAGGGAAAACTAAAATTAAACACTCCAGGCAACTACAGGAACACACTTGTCTGCATGTATAAGCCTTCCAAAGCCAAAACTTCAGAAATTTACCTTGGAGAGAATATTGTACTGATTTCAACACCTGGAATTATCTTGATTCCAAATTTTCGAGCAGCTTCTAGAGCCTCGGGGATGCCCGACATTGTGTCATGATCTGTCAGAGCAAGAACATTTACCTGTTATAAACAAATTTATTAATTAAATTTCAAACATCTTATGATTTATTCAAGGCAAAATATAATAACATAATAGAAAATAAGAACTAAAAAGCAATCAAATAAAAAATCGGCCTAACAATTATAAGTACTACCAAATAGGCTGGAATTTTAAAATCAAGAATAACAGTTCTTGAAAACAGTTTGGACTTCAATCACACAACGCAAGGGTCCCATAACATTAACAGGCAGCATTGCAGGATATTATCAGAGGTTCATTGTGTGGCATCCCCAAGTTGATTCAAGTCTCTAAATTTTGTTATAAAGAAATTGAATTAAATCTTCATTTAATATTATTGTTGTTATTGGTAGCTGTAAACCAGTGGTATTCAAAAATCATTTTGCTGACTACAAGCAAGTAGACAATCCTTTTGAAACATATTTTCTGGGTCATAGCTAGATATGATCTTTATCCACCATGCTGACATTGTATGCCTCAAAAGCCATATAAAACTGAAGTAGTTATACGACCTAACCAAGCTGTAATCCCAGTTAATTGGGGTTAGCTTTGTGGATCCCAGTTATTTACGTCTCATCTAAAATCATATTGTTCGTCTTCCTGAGTTGTTCTAGACATCCCTCTACCTATGTCAATCCTTCAACTAAAATAACTCTATCTCATTACACTTTAATCACTGATCTCCCTTGCACATGTCCAAACTATCTTAAGTGACTCCCCAATCTCTTTCCTTAATAGGGACTGTTCATCTATTCCTAGACCTTGGATCCATTTCCTTAAGCGAGTTCAAGGAAGTGACGTGAAGGTAGCCTTAGGTAAGGAGCTGACGAGATAAACGGGTCTCCACATCTTTTGGTAGTCAATTCCCCTAATCCTAAACCCACATGATCTCCTTATCTTTTTCGCAATTGCAATAAACATACGATGCAATTGCTCAAAACTCCAAGCTCTACAACATATTTCAAATCTAGGCATTTATGCATCCGTTTCTTACTTTTTAATATTATACACAATTATAAAAAGAGCATCTCAGATAAAATCTCAACTAGAAACATTTTTTGGATTCTATAATTTGCCATCTTCATACAAAAAAAAAAAAAAAATCAAAAATCCCTAATATATAATAATTAAGCCTCATGGTTTCATTCACTACTTCAAACCACAAATAGAGAATCTGCTTTTCTCACTATGAAAAGAAGTTAGGAAACTTTGTAGTCTCTGACGACGGTAAGGGCATATATTCTTACATCTTTGATGATAGAAGAGGAATGAACAATTCTAATCAGAATGGATTTGTAGCTTTGCGTGTTATAGGTATTGTGTATTAGACCAACCTCTCACCCAGACAGCATCTATATAGTGCAGGACAGTTTCCAAAAAACCAACTTCTATATTTACTTGCCAAATATAAAGTGCAGCCGAAAATGAGAATACTTGACAAAAAAACTATATCATTATTTGCAACCCTATAAACTCAAAATAGATCAAATCTACGGTCAAAAGCAAAATCCATTTCGGTATATCATTCAGAAACTATAGAGCAACTGGAACACAGATCATATTTAATCAGGAAAAAAAAAACCCATTTCAGATTTTCATTTAAAAGTTAAAAGTAACACGGACAATTTCGAAGAAACTGACCCCATTTCCATGAGCTCTCTCAACCAGCTTCAGGGGCGACAAAAACCCATCACTGAATTTCGAATGCGAATGCAGTTCGAACACCAACTTCTCCCCACCTTTTCCAAGAGCCTTCTGCACGCCAAAGTCATCCGCAACAAAAGACGCAGCAGAGGAAGGCAATGAAGAAGGCTGATCCAAGAACACCCATTCACTCACGGACTTGAACGCCAGAGTCTGCTCTGCGGTCATCTTCTTCTTGCTCCCACCACGCTTCTTCTTCTTCTTCTTCTTCTTTTCTTTTGCTTTCTTCGAGTTATGGTTACTGCAATTGGAATTGCTGAAGGTCTGAAGCACGTGGGCGTCTCCCACCATTGCTTCGAGATATCCTGGCCCAAAGAGAAAACTGGGATTGGGGAGTTCTGGTTGTTAGGCCATTAGGGTGCGGTTCCTGGAGTATATATGCCCATCTATATGCAATAAAATAAAAACATCAGGGATGAAAACTGGGGATAGCCGATAGGTAGACGGCCTTTTTAAAAGGGAAATCTTTTTCGTATCGGTATCACAGGTGTCCTCACGCTTTGCTCAAAGTCCGACACGCCTACTCCGTTGTTCAACCTGTGCGCGCGTGCGTGTGTCAAAAAGATTCTCAAAAATAGGAATCTAAAAAAGTATTGTCGGATTATCAAGTAAATCTTTTTATTTTTCACGGTTGTCGTGACGGAATATCATGTCTTGTCTACAATATTATGAGTAATAACATAAAAAAACTCCTTTTAAAAATATAATTTTATCTATAACCATGTCTTTTTACACACAACACACTATTAAAGTCTAAATTATTTCATAGTTTTTATTATTTTATATAAATAAATTATTAAATTCATGTTTTCCTATACCTCAAGTTTTTAGGACAAACAACCGGTGTTTAACTATATATAATTGACAAAAATATTTATATAAATAATAAGAACTTCGTCCAAAAGAAAGAAAGATAACCAAAATTAAAATAGGACCCGAATTTTTCCCACCCAAGCCAATCATGAATGCATAGGAAATCGGCCTTGGTATATATTCTCGTGACAAAACACATATTTTTAAATCTACTTGTTGATATATCAAATATATTATTAATATCAACATTTACCATTTCAATTAGTGTAAAAAATTATTTATATTTTAATTTTTTTTCCATGATAATAAAATAGATTTCTTCTACTCATCAACCCTAAATCACACACCTACTGAATGAAAAAAAATAAAAAAAGATAAAATAAAATAAAAGTAAGTGTATGATATAAGACTACTGAGTAAAATTTTTCATTATAATGTCACACAATTGATTATATTACACACGTAACACACCCCTGACAAATAAATAGCATTACCTCTATTAGAAATACTAGATCAGAATAAACAACATAAACTATATTATTTCGTCAAAAATATCTTAGATCTATTGCAGCTGTTGCATAGATTTTCCGTCATTGTTGTTCATTCGAAATCTTCACGTATCGATGATAGAGTGTGCTACGTGATAAAACCAAAGTAACACCCACATATTCAACAACCTAAATATCGGGACTAAAACGAACTAAACTAAAGAGATATTTTTCTATTTGTGCTACACATTATTACATCTAAATGGGGGAAGGGCTATATAAATAGTCTTGTTTGTTTTCGCAAATGAGATGAAATGAATTGAGATAAAAGTTAAAAGTTGAATAAAATATTGTTAGAATATATATTTTTAACATTATTTTTGTTTTGTGAATTGAGAATGTTGAATTATTTATTTTATTTTATGTGAAAATTTAAAAAAATTATAATGATTAGATAAGATGTGATGAGAATAGTTATAAAAACAAACGAGAGAAGTGTAACCTTCAGTTGGCCATTAAAAGCTAGCCATCAAGATTTATGAGATGAGATGACTACTTTATAACCTCCAAAAGAAGGAGAATGAGTGTCTACTATGAGTGTCATTTTATTACAACCTCCCTTCGTACATGTGCTCCCTTAGAATACAGAGGTTAATTAGTTTTCCTCCAATTATTAATTTCCAGCTACAATATTATATATATGTTAATTATTCATTTATGAATAGCCATTTGGATTCAGGTCATGATCTAACGTTACCGGTGAGCGCAGCATCTCGATCTTTTATCTAGATATCTCCACGACACTTTTGTGCATCGTACATAGCTCCATCGCCTGCTTGCTTGCTCTGAAGTAATGTACACTCTCGCGCGCGCGCGTTGCCTCTTTTTTAAGCAATACAGCAAGCCTGGCATATACTTTATTAATTATCCGCTGAGCCTGCGCAACGCAACAGACATTTTAATCTGAACTTGTGTATGTAAAAGATCAGAAAATGGTAAACATTGCTTTTTCGAACTCCAAATGGATATGTACATGTTTGTTGAGTGCCAGGACGTACGTAGCCGCTCAGACCCCAAAAAAATTAAGCTGATTGACATATAAATATATATATATATATATATATGTATATATATATATGGAGCTAGATAGTGTTTGTTTTTTACCTTGCAGCAAATCAATATGAACATGCATTGCGGTTGTATTCAAGTCGCGGAGTGATCTGCCAAAAAGGTGTGTCCTAGGGAGAAGGCTGGCATGGGGGTAAAGATACAACGGGGAGACGGAGTTGCCCTGATCTAACACGCGCAAAGTGCTGATTGTGCAAGGGCGTGGGCGTGCATGATTAGCCGAGCAGTGTACGTGCATGCCGTGACTCCCAAGAAGTGAGAGAGAGAGAGAGAGAGAGAGGAGATCAGGAGAAAGGAGCCATCGTGAAAAACCATCGGATAAAAGGGATTTACATGGAGATTGAATGTAGTCAAAAGCATGCATGCACCCGGCCATGCTTTAATTACACTCTAATTTTTATTTAACCACATGCAATGAATTCAAACGGACATGTACGAGAATTACTATTTAGTATCGGACCATCATAAAGTCATATCCATCCTCTTAAGTTATTTATGAGGCTGTAGCTGGCTGACATTTAAAACTCTTTAACATCGAATTGTCTTCTATTATATATAAAATATAATTTACATGGAAAAGTGTCCTAATTTCTTCTAGAAAAGCACAAGTGCCTGCACAGTACCCCATAAGTTGTAACTGCAGGCCAGCAGGCACTGCTAACAATCATTCATGCATGTAAGACTACAGCTTAAGAACCTCTGGGTAACTTACTGTACGTACGTACTGTATCGCTTGAGAGACAAGACGCTCTCTTATTAGCAGTGCCAGAGAGTTCGTTGCATGTAAAGAAGATCTGCATGCATTAAGCGTACTTTGTCTGAGATCGGGCATGCAGATCACCCTTTTCACTTTATTGGGTAATAAATCCTGATGGTCAGGATCAGACTCAGAGGTAGGAGTACTGCAGGAAGGCCAAAGCTTGCCCACCCCGTCCGTCCATGCCAAGTTCATGGCTGGTTTAGACGTCACAGACAATAAAATCTCTAAAAGGAAAATAAATCCCCGTGAATTACAAACCCAAAAATAATATGAAGGTGGGCCCATTGAACAAAATTCTGGCCCATTAAATTGTTCTACGAATTAACCTGACCAATATAGAAATTGACTTCCTCCACTATAGTTTCATTTACTTCTATTTTATCATTTGCTTAATTTAATGTATTAATTATATGATAATGAGTAATTCTACATACAACCGTAAAGTACGTAAACATCGTGTAATCGCTTTAGAAAAAAGTGGAGTCCACTATTAAAAAACTAATTTTTTTACGTGAGTTCTATATTTTATTCACTTTTTTCAAAACGATTACACGACGGTTATACAATTCACGATTGTATGTAAAATTATTTTACCATAATAGAGAATGCATATCCTTTAAGAAATAGGAATTTTGCGGGAACAAACTATAATTCCCATTAGAGCAGTGATAGCCTTACAATCGAATTACGGTCCATTTACAATTTTTAATAATATAATTTTTTTTTTAAATATTTGAACCCATCAAATCAAAATAAAAAGTCAAACTAAAATTTCAAAAAAATATTATTTTAATTTATAATTGTAAACAAATTGTTTACAAATCGTTGGTCCATCATTTTTCTTCCCATTGTAGGCTCTATATTCGGTGTACCTCGTTTAATTACGCAGATCAGATGAGATGTTTTATTGAAAGTTAAATAAAATATTATTATAATATAAATTTTTAATGTTATTATTATTTTGAGATTTGAAAAAGTTGAATTATTTATTATATTTTATATGAGAGTTTGAGAAAGTTATAATAATTATATGCATCCTTTAGATATTTTTTATCCCGTCCAATTGTGTGACAGATATTTTATTGAGTATTAGCTATAAGTAATGGATAAGCTCTTCAATTGTATCAAATTGGATAATTCAATTTTTAGAAAAAAGATAGACACAATAAAAAAAAAAATTATGTTCTTTATTAAATAGACGATGTGTATAGATAGTATAACTATTAGACACGAGCATAGGTGGCCGTGTATATATATATATATATATAAACGCAATATTTCAACTACGTTTCGTTAGTCCAATCAAGATATCAGCTACAATGTTATTAGTCTTATGATCTTTACTATTATTATTGAAATCCCTTCTCACAAGTTTCTCAATGGAATTGCCTGTTTTAGCTGCAAAAGCCTTGTTAACGTCTTTAATATCTATCTCGGACCTAGTGATCACTATCCGGATCAAAATCTCCCGAGCATCAGCATTCTTCATCCTTAGCTGTTTGGCAAAGAACTTTTCAGGATTCTGTATGCATCGAATCACGATTCGTACCTCTCTTCCAAATTGCCCGCATTTGCTTTGTTTCAGTGACTTGCAGAATTCATGGCCATATAGCTGTTTGTAGGAGACGAGAATGGCTTTGACTTGGCCAGAATTCCGCTGACTTAAAAGCGAAATGATGGTCTTCTGGTCCACAGTCCTCCCACTTTCCACGGCTTCATACAGAGTCTTGGCATCGCACATGGCCATGCTCATGTCCACTCTCCCACCACAGTTGCGACACGACTTCAAAACCGCCAGCAGAATCTAATTTAGGATCAATACCAAAAATTTCATGACATGATCTTTTAAAGTAATTGATCGTTAAAAAGAGATGCATGCTAAGTAGTTACCTCTTTGAATCCGCCCCTGACTTTTGCTGTGACATCTTGCTCAAGTTCAGAATTGTATCTTGAGCGGTAGGTTTGCTTAATACACTGCAGCTCCGAAGAAGGTCGGGTACATGCAATCTCAATGAGAGTGTTAAGATTCACACTCCCTCCGAAAAGCGAGTTCCTAGTTATCTCGGCATCACGCTCTTGCGGTTCAATCATGCGAAGGTAGGCTGCTCTCTGTATATATGCAACATATTTTCAACATTAGTGTGAGATCTTGCTTGTGAAGGGTGAAAACAGGAAAATGGAAGTTACTTAATCAAGCAGCCATACTCACAGCAAATGGATTGTTCCCCTGGATATTTGAGAAGAGATGAAGAACATTCTGACCATAAAGAGCAGCATAAGTTTGACGAATGAGCTTGAACTCAAAGGAACTTCTGTGCACGAAGATATCCACAAGCTTTTGGTTGTTGATTGTACCATTGCCTACAATTGATTGGCATTAGCAAGACAAAAGTGATGTTGTTAAAGTCCAGATGATACTGCAATATGGAGAGTCCGTTAGTTTTTATAATATCTTGTTACGCTGGAGAGTACTCCACCGCCAAGACTGTATGTTTAATGTTTCATAATAATTACGGTTGGAAAACAGTTTCTTTCCATCCAAACCCACATGAACAATGAAGAAGGGGAAAATGGAAACTTACCAGATAGATAATGATGAAGAATTTGGCAATCGAATTCATATCGTTGATTGCCTTGGAAAGAACTGGCAGCCATCGACAAATTCCTCTAAAATGTATGGTCTTTGTATGTCTCGTGTGTGATGCTAAAACCCAAGAAACCTGACAGGGACTTTTATAGGTGGAGCAGCTAGCTGTTGTAGACTACTCCAAGGAATAATTTCCTTTTCGCTAGAACTCTCAAGGAAAAAACAGCCACGTCCAAAGTGGAAGAATATTAAAGAACGGAATAAATCCTCATTTCCAATATCAACCGAACCATTTCTACCACATTTCACTTTCTCATTCATGCCAGCTTGAGCTTCCTCCCTGTGCCGTCGACTTCCTTTTAGCTAAAATATAATACAAAAAAAGGGGCAAGTACTTGAGATCTAGCGTCTGTTACATCTCTTACATTGTTAACGGCTCTAATATTGGGTACTAAATTAGAGGAATCCTTCGATCCCCAGCTGCTTTTTTAGTCAAAAGGTGTAACAGTTCAGAAATGAAGGAAGAGAACAGAGAGCATAATGCATGAAGGTCTGGAAAGCTTTGCACTGTATATTCTCCAATAAATTGCACGATACAACAAGGTTCTCTTATACACACTCTGCTCTAATAAACTAACAGAACCCTATATACCAAAATAGAAAACCAGCTAATTAAAGTAATTTGTACAGAAAGTAATAAAAGAAATAAAAATAGAATACAAGTAAAAGTAGAATGGGCAGATTGTTATCCTTTTCCAGAACGACTTGTAGTTGTTGTTGTGGGTGGAAAACGACTTGTAGCTGCTGCATGCTCAGTGTCTAATAAAAGGCTTCAGAAAAAAAAGGTTCTTTCTATGTTTGTCAGCAACCCTTTTCGGAGATCTATAGGGACGTGAAAAATCAAGGGTCCATACATGGTTTTCTGAGTTGACTTGTGGTGCATAATTTCTCTACAACATATGTGCACATATTCCTTTGAGATTAGGAAATCATTTGATGAAAAATTATCAAAATGTGAATTGCAAACAAAAAAAAAAGGTAAAACCCAAAGTAGGCAGGCACTAAGATCTTTAAATTTAACACTTGATAAGCCATTTGCCAGTTCTCATTTTAATTCAAAGTCTGCATTGAGGATCTGCAAAATAACCACACTACTTGGTTGATGTTAGTCGTTCCATATGTTTTAGGTGAAGGTGCTGCTAGATCTTTTCATGGAATGTTACCGATTACAAGAAACGCGCGCATGAATAAATTACGTGAAAACAGAGAGTGAAACGGTTCTCACATAAAACAAGAATTAAGCGTGTTCAGTAATACTTAAGAAGCATGTAAAGGAGCCTCATGAAGTCGAGTCAATCGGAGAAGAGTAGGGTGTTGAGGGTTCAGGAACACGCCATGCAAGCCAGAAAATCAATTGATTCCTTGGGACGATCATCTATGAACCACTTCAAAGGCCTAAAATTTTGAGCATCTGAAGAAAAAATGCCCCTTTTTGTAGAGTGATTTTAGAAGCTTAAAACATCAGAACTCGGATTGCTTCGTTTTCTTGCCTAATATGTCGATTTCTGAATTCAGTAAATGTTGTTAGAGATGGGAAAAGTTACACACACGAACTAAGACAGAGTAGGAACGTAAGACAAATAGTAATTCAGAGGTTTCATGCCTTTCATATGGTGGCTAGCTTACACTATTTATTTAGATCACATACAACTCTCACGGGTATTATATCTCCCACGAGCATGTACATGAAAAACCGAAAGACACAAATGCTACAAACTCTTTAAACTTAACAACCGACAAGAACCTCAAAACACCTGGGAGAATTTATGAGAATTAAGTTTGTCTCTCTACAAATTAAGGTGGTGTCGATTCAAAAGACCATGAACGAAGAATGTGCAATTCAGAAAGCAATCCTGTAGAGGAAGAGAAGCCAAATTCAACCCGTTCTGGTAAGTACTTTCTCAAATCAACTATTGCAGAAAGGTGCTGTTGAATTGGAATGATACCATTACTGAACCCAGTGAAGGTGACACTCAAGTTTTGGGCAGCGGAATCGTAACTAATACTAGCACTATATGTTCTGTTTTCCTTGATAACACTAGACCATGGTGTGGAGTTCTGAGATCTAATACTGTTGATATTGATACCGACATGTTCATGAACAGGCTCCGGAGGGTCCAATTCATCGTTGCGAAATGTATCGAACTCAACTGCAACGAATTTATTTGCATCTAAGAAACTCGAGTCTCTTGCTTGGTCGCGGCTGACAAGGCCAATGCCAGCGCCATCCGTTGGTCGAGGTGGTGGGAAATCGGGGCTTGCAAGGAAGAATGTGATCCCATCTGAATATCTGTCTTTACCTTCCGAATCGATGATAAAGGAGAACTTGGTAGTGAATTCTGAGAGTTTTCCGGATTCTTTATCCCAAAGATGCAACGGTTCTGAATATGTGACTCGACCCCAGTTGTCCACTGCGTTTGGCGTGAGCTGGATGACTGAACCCGAGACTGTGGCGTTTCCACGAAGTATTAAAGTTTTGTTGAAATCTGAATAGCTGAAGGATAACTGAGTTGCAGAAGGGATTATGAGAAAGAGGAAAATGGTCATCATCAAGCAGGGAAGAAGCAACTTTGGTGGAGGGATACCCATGATTGGGAGAGACACCAGAGAGACTTTTGAGCTCGAAGACTTGCAAATTGTCATGAAATATGACTTGAATTTGGAGCTGAGGTATCTAGCCTTGCATTATTTTTTTTTATAAATATCTAGCCTTGCATTATTTGGCTGAAATTGATTACAATTTGACTAAATGTCGTCTTGCTAGCCGCCAATCAGGAAAATGCATTGGTGGATATCATCGTGACAAGTGACAACATTTCAAATCCCAAATTCTCAGTCTTGCTCGCCTTTTTTTTTTTTAACTGTTATTTTTTAGCTAAATAAAGTTTTTTTTTGCCCTCTCAAATAGACTAGTATTTTTATAAATAGAAACGGAAATTCAGTACATAAAAAATTGTCCAAGATAAAAAAAAAAATAATAATAATTATACAGAGGTGGATCCTTTCCACTATGAAATAATAATAGAGAATGAGGAATTTGGATTAGAGAGATGTTGCTGTAGGCTTGCATCGCCGCTGCCCATTGTCCCAAATTGTGCACGCATCGATTCGATGTATTTTCCTAGCTCTCCATTCTTTGAAGGAAGTGAGATGATGCTTGATATCACCCATGGTTGGGATCATAGTCCAATCTTGTACAACAGCAGAGTTGGATAATGTCTCTATGGTAGTGCTTGAGTCTCCTTCTAATAAAATTTTCTGCAGACCCAATATTTTTGCTTTAGTAACTACCATCAAGGCAGCCTTGGTTTCTCCTAAGTTTGGACTGACACTGCATATGAAATTAGTAATTGCATAGATAGCTTCTCCTAAGTCATTTCAGCATATGGCTACTATTACAGAACCTTGGGCACGAACTGCAACATCAAATCTGATGAGAAAATGACCTGCTGGAAGATGCATTAGTTCCATTTGGAGTGATTGAGTTTTAACATTTACCCAAGCAGCTAAATGTTGGTTGAAAATTGAGAAAACTGACTCTATGAAGGAAAAAAGGTGTTGGAGAGGAGGGAACCTTCTTATGGATTATTTGATTTCTGAGAAATCAGATACTATCCATAGCTATTAGAGCAAAAAGTTGGAAGGAGCGACTTTCTTCCTCAGGAATTTTTAGGACAGTTGAAGGATTGAGGATGTTTTTTAACCAAATAAGAATGGACTATCTTGAGAAATAAGAAATGTCAATTGGCCATTTAGAGTGCCTCCACAGGATTCTAAAGTAAATGCAATTGAGGAAAATATGAGAGATATCTTCTGGTTCTGTGTTGCATAACAGACAGAGAATTTGCTCTTCATCAAGAGGTATGACATGGTAGATCTTTGCTTTGGTAGGAAGGATATCATGACTTGTTTTCCAGAAAAAAAAGTTTGAATCTATCATGCATTTTCAATTTCTATAAATTCTTTCAATTGAGGGTCTGATTGTTGGGGTTGGGAGGATTGTTATCCTTGACAAGGGCGGCATAAGCTAATTTGACTAAAAAATATTTAGAGGAATGATAAATCCAATTGATCTTATCTTAATTAGTCTAAAAATTATGATTGGCCAAGGAGATTTTTTGGATTTCTCTAGAGGAATAATCCGAAAAAAGAGTATTGAAGATAAAAACATTCCAATGTCGAGGTTCCTCTAGAATGAGTTCCGAGATAGTCATGTTTAGATCAGGATCCAGATTGTTTTCAGGATTTGGATTAGGGATGAAATTGTGAATGGTGGGGATCCAGGGGCCAGTCCAGACCTTAGTAGAACTCCCATTATTAATTTGATAGCAAGCGCTAGATCTCAGAAATTCTCTCTGTTTAAGCAAACTTTTCCAGAACCGGGAATCGGAAACTTTAGGAGCAGTTTCAAAAAAAGTTTTAGAGCCAAGATATTTTTTTGAGATGACCTCCTTCCAAAGACTATTTGGACCATTGAGAAGAGACCAAACATTTTTCAAAACCAGAGCATAATTAAAAGAAGACATGGTTCTGATTCCAAGGCCTCCCAACGATTTAGGAATGCAGATAGAATTCCATGATTTTGGGGTGAATTTCTTTTTCTTTCTATCTTCAAACCCCCACCAGAATCTGCGGAAAAGAGAGTCCAGGTTCTTTGTTATTGCTTTGGGAACAAGAGTAGATGACATCACATACGACGGAATGGAGCTTGCAACTGCCGTTTTGAAAACTGTTTTCGCAGCTTGAGATAGAATCTTAGATTTCCAACCCTGAAGTTTGTTTTGGACTTTCTCCATTAAATCCTCAAAAAAAAATTTCCTATCAACTCCATTTGAGAGAGGTAACCCTAGATATCTGGAATTTTTTTGGGGGAGGGGGGGGGGGAATCTAAAATTGAAGGAGCTTTTAATCTCATTGATAGAAGCAAGGGTGACATTTTTGCTAAAATGGAGAGAGGATTTGGTTTCATTAATACTTTGACCAGATCATTGATTGTAAATCTTTAGACAATCAGAAATTTTTTTTGCATTAATAGCATATGTTGACCCAAACAGAAACAAGTCATCAACAAAAAGAAGATGGGTAATGCAAGGACCATTAATAGAGAGCTTGATACCCTTGAGACCATTGGATTGTTCTTTTTGAGTAATGATTATAGACAAGACTTCAGTACCAAGAATGAAGAGAAAGGGTGATAATAGATCACCTTAACGTAGACCTCTAGAAGGATGAAAGAAACCTTGCGGGGAGCCATTGATGATAATTGAATAGGTCACCGTGGTGATGCATTCTTTGATCCAATTGATCAATTGTTGTTTAAAGCCCGCATATTTCAGGATATCAAGGAGAAATGACCATTTCATAGAATCAAAAGCCTTAGCCATATAAATCTTGATAGCCATATAAATCTTGATAGCCATTTGACCTGTTTTTCCCCTTCTTTTTTTCATGTAATGAAATATTTCTTGGGCCAAAATAGTATTATCTTGAATAAGGCGTTTAGGTAGGAAGGCAGATTGGCATGGGGAGATGATGTTGGGAAGGACGGATTTAAGCCTATTAGCAAGAATTTTTGCTATAATTTTATAGTAAACATTGGAAAGGCTTATGAGTTTGAAATGATTAATCTAATTTGGATTGGCAACTTTTGGGATTAGAACTAAATTGTTGTGATTGAGTTCCTTTAATAGTTTCCCATGGACAAAAAAACTCATAACAGAAGCAATCAGATCCAATTTAATGACTCCCAGAAGGCTTTGTAGAAAAGACCCGTAAAACCATCCGGACCAAGGGCCTTAGTAGAAGGGAGGTTTTTAACAATGGAAGCAATTTCATCATCATTAGGAATTTTACACAGAAAATCATTTTATTGATCAGAGATTTTTCTTGGGAAAATGGAATCCAAGTCAACTGGAGGTGTTGGATGAGTAGAGGAAAAAATTGCTTGAAAGTGTTCTTAAATCTTGGAAGAGATTATGACTTGATCAGCCGTCCAATTATTTCTTCCGACCTTAAGACAATCAATACTATTCCTTCTTCTTCTAATTGAAGTAGAAGCGTGGAACAATTTTGTATTAAGATTAATGGTTGTCAGCCAAGTTATTCTAGTTTTTTGTCTCCAGAGAGATTCCTCCCTAAAAGCAATTCATTGATTTTTTTTCTTTAGTATCAGCTTCTAAAGAGCTAGAGGAGGGTTGTGTGTTTTGATCTTGAAGAGATGAAAGATTAGACATCAATTCTTTAAGATTAGTTTGAATATGGCCAAAGGACTTTTGATTCCATTCCTTGAGAGCTTTCTTGGTGATTTTTAATTTCCTTGATAGAATGAAGGAGGGGGTTCCCATAAATTGAGAATTCCAGGTTTCTTTGATAATTTTGAATATTGAAAGATCACAAAATCAGAATTCTTCAAATTTAAAAGATTTGGAAAATATATTTCTTTTTACTGTGTCCAAAAGAATGGGAGCATGATCTGATATTACCTTAGCAAGGGTAGTAAATGGCATGGGAAAACAGATAAATCTAAGAGATATTAGCAATACCTCTATCCAGTCTCTCCTTAATCAGATGAGGACCATATCTGTTATTGGTCCAAGTGTATTTAGGAACCGAAAATCCTAAATCCACAAAACCAAAATTTTCCATGAGAAGTTTGAGATCCTTAGTTTTTTAGAATTGAGCAAAAGGGAGACCACCAGATTTTTCATTTTGGCAGATAATGGAATTAAGATCACCTAATACCAAAGTAGGGCCAGAAAATGAGGATGAAATACCAGAGAGGAGGTTCCAAAAATTTTCCTTCCTATTGTAAGATGCGGGACAATACACCAAATTAAGAAGCCATGGACAATGACGAGGATCTGAATACACCAAAACAGAAATAATATTACTAGAGTTATGTACAACTTCAAGATCGACACCAGGTCGAAACATGATCAAAAGACCTCTCCATTTACTGATAGGAGGAGAGTACACAAAAGAGACATACCCCAACATATTAATAGTGCGTACACACTCACTAGAAGCTATTAAACATTCTGAAAGGAAAATAATATCAGGGTTGTGAACCCTAATATTTTCTCTGAGAGATCTGATTGCACGAGGTCGGGCAATGCCTCCGCAATTTCCAGGCAAGAAGTCTCATGGTTCTTTTGGTGTCAGTGAAGACTCTACCACATCAGTCATTGGATTCATAGGAAATAAACTCATGGTTTGAGACTAAACCTTGTTGCCCGAAGCCTTCAAATTTTGAATTTGGTATAGTGAATATCTGATTACCGTAGAATTCTTCTTATGTTGCTTCCTTGAGGCTCTATTTTTCTTTGGTTGCTTCGCTGCTTTGTTCTAGTTCATCAGCTCATTTCCATTTCCTTGTTCTCCTACTTTCTCGTCAATGGGAACTAGAGTGATGGTGTTGAGAGAATATTTTCTGTGGGGGTTATTGAACTACTCCATCTCCGAAAAAGAAATTATCCTCTTCCTCTTAGTGTCATTTTGAATGAGACTTGGGAATTGAGACTCGGCATTTGATGGTATTTGCATTTCGGGTAGGTTTTGAGTTAAAGGGGAAGGATCGAACTGGGTGAATATGGATTGGGATTTAGGGTAAGATGGGTTGGGTTGATGTGTTGGAGAGAAGAAGTTTGTTGGGCTAAGTTGAATGGTGTTGATTGCAAAACAGGCCTTACCAGATTTGCTTACTAAAAGAGAAATATTATGACTCGGGTTCTAGAATTGAAATGAACTTTTATGTTCTTTGAGTTGGAAAATGAATTGTTTAATGACCGATGGGCTGGACTTGGGTTCGATTGGGAGAGGCCCGAAAGGTTAATTGTCTAGTTCCAATAATTTAGATGGCTTTGTGTTTACGAGTAGGGACAAGGGAACATTGAAATGATTTCCTTCGCTCAGAGGACAGTGGTTAAGTGAAGTGTGGGACACGTGGAGTGAAAGAGATTCCTTTTTTCAACTGTTATTTTTTAGATAAATAAAGGATCAGGATATACATTTTTTTAAAATATTTCGAGTCTATTATTAAAATTTTTTTAATTTTTTTTATATGAATATCATATTTAACCATTATTATCAGGTCATACCTAAGCAGGCAGAGTTCATCACTGATGATTTGCTTTATTTCTTTCTTTATAAAGTGATTAAATCATGTGAATGATTTTCAATCCCCATATAGTAATCAATAAATGTTTATATTGTTTTATATATAGGTGATTTGGAGACTCATATGTCTTATGTAGTATTGCCGTATGATTGACAGACTGCTAATAAATGTCGGGTCTAATTTAGAGGTGTCTTTGGTTTCTTCGATAACAGTTACCATACGATCATCAATCTTAAATTTTCTACAACCAATATTTTCTTCATCATAAGCTTTCATTTTGTCTACCAATCTCAAGATTATTTTTAAATAACCTTTCACATTTTCTTGTTCTTTCATTCTTATATTATCAAAACCTTTTGTAGAAGTATCTCTTTAGAATTCTACTTGAAGTATATTTGTAACGTCCTGATTTCGAAAATTTGAAAAGTTAGCTCTTAATACTTAATATCAATTTCAATACCATAACTATAAAATCCAAAAAACTCAATAAAATATTCATTCAGTTGCTCAACCCAAATATCCACATTCCTTCATAGGGACAACAAAGAAATTCTCAAGAAAATAAATTAAAAACTCTCCAAAGACTCAAAAATATCCTTAACTCATCATATCAAAATAACCGAAAATAATCAATTTACTAACTATGACTCTCAAATAAGTATTTGTACCATCAGACACTTATTCCTCCACGAACATCAAACCTTTCTAACACTGTCTACTCTTGCTCTCCAGCAGAACCATCAAGATCATCTGAAAAATGTTCGGAGATAAGGGGTGAGTTATCAACAACTCAGTATGCAGAGAACATATTATTAGTATGTAAATATGAGCATTTACGGAATTCAGAATACAGAACAAAATACTTTCTTTCAGAATGCAGAATCAGAATATTTGTTTACAGAATGCAGAGTCAGAACATGTTATCAAAAATATCAGAGCGAAAGTTCAAAAATATTCATAATCAAAATCTCTTTGGCATAGCATAAACTGAAACATCACATATTATCTTATCATATCATAACAGAGATCATGTTTAACTCCTGTGGTAGGATTGTGCAAACCCCAGCGGCCAACTAAAAAGAAACAAAATGTGAATCTTCCAAAGTACTTTGGCATAACATATCTGATTTATTTATTTTTTATATCGGAACATCATATCAAAACAGAGGCCATGTTTAACCCTCATGGTAGGGTTGTGCATTTGCGGATAACCAAGCAGATGCATATCAGAACTGAAACAGAATATCACTATTCTTTCCCATGGCAGGGCCATATCATATCGAAACAGAACCCATGTAAAACCCCCGTGGAAGGGTGTCTAACTAAATAGAGCAGAAACCGAATCATATTCATAACCAGATAGTCATGCCAACAGTTTTTCAGATGCCACATCTTATCAAAACAAAGTATTGAACAAAATCAGATCTCAAAAACATAATTTATATACAAAATTTCATATTCACTCTCTTTTGCACATTTCAGAAACAAAATGTCAAAAATATGCTTATGTCTACATCAATCATGCCGAAAAATATTTTATTCTTATACAAAATTTCATGAGTAATACAGAATAAATAACTGAGGTCGTTTCAAAATTTTTTTCATAACAAAACATGCATATTTTCCAAAAATTAACCCTAGCTCACTTTATTTTTATGCAAAGTCTATCAAAGGAACCCTGCTTATCTGGACTTCTTATATTTTCAGAATCTTCTCACAACAGTGCTGAATGAATATAAATCGTCACCTATAAAATAATCATGTAACTTCCATAAATTTCAATCGAACAAATATTTCGATTCTTAAACTTGGATACTAAAATAACCCGTTTTTCCTAAATGTCTAAAATTCTCTTAATCCTAAAAATACCATCACTTCCCAAATTCATCAATATTCACTAAATTTCTCCGACTAAAATATTAAAACCTAACTTATTTACTATTGAAAACAAACTATAAAGTTTAATACTAGATATATAATTATCCCAAAATATTTTAAAATAAACCATAACTATTTTTTGAATAGACTAAATCATATCTAAAGTGTAAAAATAACATTACAACATTATCGTTTACTCTTAAAATAAATATTTACTTAATAACATGTTAAAATACTTAAATGATTTTTGTAATCATAATTAAATAAGAGTTTATTAACACATATTAAAATTTTAAAATACATTAGCATAACTTGCAGTTCATAGGGTAAAAAAAATAATTAATGATATTTGTGTAAAATATGGCTTAGAAGCATGCAATTACAGTGTTATACTCACGTAATTGCACGCGATGGAGGTTCACTGTGAAGAGCGGAGCTGCGACGGAGTTGGGTGCGGTGGGCGGCGGTGCACGTGAGGCAGTAAGGCTGAGGTGGTGTGAGGCGGAAGGAGCTCTTGGTGGAGGACAGTTGCAGCGGCTAGGTGGGAAGTGGCAATTTGTTGTGCTTTGAGGAGCAACCGTTTGCTCTGTTTTTGGGTAGTAAAAACAGAGGAGGACTTGCAGTTTTACAAGGGCGGGGCACAATTGTGATCTAAGGGAGGAGTAGCGACGTGGTTGGCTTGGCTTCAGGGTGGCGAGGCTGCTGGACGTAACGGAGGCTATAGGCTGCGGGGAGGCCGTGAGGGTGCAACTTTGTGGGAGGCTACGGTGTAGTTTCGGTTTGTTCTTGACTCTCGGTGATGGTTAAGCAGTGTCTCCGTGTTAATTGGCCGAGGAGTACGGGTCAACGGGAGTTGGGCTAGCGGCTTGTAGTGGCGTTTTCCGACGTGGGTTCACGGCTGGCCATGGTGCTGCTATGGTGGTGGTGTCAGTTTTCACGTGAAGATGGAGGCCAATATGGGTCTCGTTGATGGTGGTTGAAGAAGGTAGCAGCGGCTGCATGGTGGTTCTGTGAAGGTGCTGAGTGCTACAGACTAGGTGGTGAAAAGCTACCGATAATGAAGCATGCTTGACACTTAGGTACAAGATGGACGAGAAACACCTCTCTATGCTTCATGGCAGGGATCAACCGAGAGGAGCTTGGGACTAAAAGTGCCCAGAGGTAGTGCGGTAGCAACCAAGTCTAGGGTTGAGGATGTTCGATATATAAATGAGATAGAGGGTTGTGCGAAAATCTGATGTTAACGTGTGAATATATAGGGAGTAAAGAAACCCTAGAAAGGATGAGAGGGAGAAATTGCATGACAGACTTACATGCTATGGAGTCTACATGATCACAGGGCATGGGCTTTTGGCTCATTTGAAAATTTCGGTCCACTTTCAGTAGTGCAAAAAAAATTAATAAGTGGGCTTTTTTCTCAACTCAACCTAAAAAAAAATACTTGTAAATTTCAAGTGGGTTTTTCATACATAAAAATCCAAAAATTTTAGAAAGTGAGCTTGGTGTTGGGCTCAGGTATTGCAATATTACAGGTTTCTTTAGTTTTTATTGTTCCTAATTTTCCAGAGATGATAAATTCTAACACTTTCAATCATTCCAAAAGCACTCAGATTCTAGTTCAATTCTCTTTTTATTGAGGATTTGTCAAGTCTGCCTTAACAGTCTAAATGTTTGATATTTTGACTAGAAAAATGATATTCTTCATTCTTAATTTTGTCATTCACAGTCACACTGTTTATATAGTGTATTATAAGTGGTTTTATATGTAAAATAGTTAAAATGTGCCACCTTAGCAAGCGTGACTGAGGATGAGAAAAATCAATGATGAAAAGTAACATTGCTCGACTGTCTATGATATCCTATGTTGTGAAGAAGTAGTTGTGTTAGGTTTTACACTGGGTGAGTGGATTGAATATGAGAGGCATAGGTGCCAGGTCTCATGTTAGTTGCATGCTAGGCAAGATTTTTCCTTTCGAGATATAGCACCGTGTGACTAGACCTTTTTTAGGTCGTGTCACCGATTCTATCATGTGTCATAGATATAAGGAAACACACAATGTCTTTGCTTTGATGCCTAGCAAGCACAACACAAAAACAAAAGAGAAAACTATAGCAGAACGGGTCTAACAAAACGAAAAAAAAAAAGAGAGGAAAAACTAGGGATGTAAAGACAGTTACTGTCTAATTTTATTTTTCCTTCTACTCTTCCAGCCATCTACGCAATTTTCTGTGCTTCATTTAGAAAAATTTCAGACCATACATACGGGTTGATTCTAAGCCATTCATCTCACTTCAGTAAAACATAACTCAAAACTAAACCATAGCTAATATTAGTAACAGTGCTGAGCAATCACATTAACCATAACAAGTTTAATTTGTGAAAAATTTACATGATGACATAATTTATGGTACAAAGAGGTAAATCATACATCTCAATTGAGTAATTTCCAAAGACAAGTTTACCTGGTATTAACCAAGTGCGAGTGAGGAAGTGCAGAAGATCAAGAAGAAGCTGCAGAAGATGTGATCTGTGAGGAGCCGGTGGAACCGGAATGGCTTGCAAATTGAGAGTGCTTATTTTCTGCAGTGGATGCTGAGGATGCAGATGCACTAACTGGGGCGGCAAGGTAGGTTAGTAGGGGCATCTCTGGTGCCAGAACGGGCAATGAACCTTCATAACTAAGCACGTGAACGACTTTCCTAATTGAAGGCCTGAGATTGTTGTCTGGGTGAGCACACCAAAGGCCAGCAATCATCAACCGTTCCAGTTGCTGCTCATCAAAGTCCCCACACAATCTGGGATCGGCTGCATCAACAAGCTTTCCCATTCCATAAAGCTGCCAAACCCACTCTACCATACTCACTTCATCTTCCGTCCTTTGGGATTCAACGGGTTTCCTTCCACAGGCTATCTCTAAAAGCACAATCCCGAAACTATATATATCTGATTCCTTGCTAGCCCTGCCTGATATAAAACATTCAGGAATCAGGGGCCATGTAGCCCATGGTCCCGGCCACAGCTGTGGTTTGGGATCCTTTTCCATGATCCACCAGCCTAGCCAAGCCGAAATCCCCAAGCTTTGCGTTGAAACTTGAATCCAACATGACGTTACTCGACTTTATATCCCTATGCAACACACATTGTTCCCATTCTTCATGCAAGTATAGCAATGCAAATGCCAAGCCTTGGGCAATATTGTACCTCATCACCCATGTTAGCAAGCTTTCACCTTTGAAAAGATGCAAATCTAAGCTGCCATTGGGCATGAACTCATAAATTAGCAGGAGATCTTTTTTCTCGTGGCACCAACCAGTGAGTTGTACTAAATTCCTGTGCCTGAGTTGACTAATACTCTTCACCTCAGATGCATACTCCTTTATCCCTTGTTTAGATCACCTTGATACCCTCTTAACAGCAACGTAGGAATTCAGCTCGTTTATAAATCCTTTGTAAACCCCTCCGAACCCTCCTTCTCCAAGCTTGTTTTCCTCTGCAAAATTATTCGTTGCAGAAACCAATTCCTCGTAAGAAAACTTCTTTGGCCCTGTACCTCGTTCAAACTCCTCGTCCATGGAAAGAATAAAGCTTAAATCCTCTTCCTCTCCCCTTTTAGTCCTCTTTCTATACACAAGCCAAACCAACCCCATACCACTAATTAAAATGCATCCACCCACGCTCAAGCCCAGCACCAATTTTCTCTTGCTTCCATCTCCATTCTTCTTTGGTACAGCCGAAGTCTGTATCCGAAAAGGTGATGTGGAGTTAAAAGACCAAGAACAAATAATATGCAACTCGGTAGCCCCTCCCGTCGATGCTGAGAAGCCAAATTCAACCCATTCCGGCAGGTTATCTGTCAAGTTGACTATAGAAGAAAGGTGCCGTTGAATTGGGGTGACACCATTACCGAACCCAGTGAAGGTGACACTGAGATTTTGCGTGGAGGAATGGTAACTAATACTTGCACTATATGTCCGGTTTTCGGTAATAACAGCATCCCATGGTGCATAGTTCATAGATCTCATATCGTTGATATTGATACCAACGTGTTCTTGGACAGGCTCGGGCGGGTCCCATTCGGGGTTCCGAAACGTATCAAACTCCACTGCAACGAATTTATTTTTAGCTAATAAACTCAAGTCGTTCAACTGGTTGTGGCTTAGAAGGCCAAGGCCAGGGCCATCTGTTGGTACAGGAGTTGGGAAACTGGGGCTTGTGAGGAAGAATACCATCCCATCTGAATGAATGTCTTTACCTTCCGAATCAATGATAAAGGAGAAGCTGGTATTGAAGTCTGCAACTTTCCGGGTTCCTCCCAGATATGCAGCAGTTCTGAATATATGGCTCGACCCCAGTTGTCCACTGCATTTGGGGTGAATTGGATGGCTTCTGAACCTGAGAGAGTAGCGTTTCCAGCAAGTCTTATTTTTCCGATGTCGATAGCTTGATTGAAATCCGAGTAGTTGAAGAATAGCTGAGTTGCACAAGGGATTCTGAAAAGGAGGAAGATGGTTATAAACATGTAGGGACGAAGTAGCTTTGGAGGATGGAACGCCATGGTTGGGAATCGGGACTTGGGACTTGAGATTTGGGGAGAGAATTTTGAGTTCTGAGGCTTGCAAATTGACATTAAGTATGAATTTGGGGGGTTGCAGCTTATTGGCCATAGATTGATTATGCCAATGACTAAACGATTCTCGAAAGTGAAATTAGGTATCAGTGATTACGACGTAACTTCGGAGTACGTGCAACTTTGAGAGCCACATAAAGTTCCCAACGTCGCAACTTTTTTGTCGCTCTTTCATTGACTCATTGACTTGACTGAAATTCAGCACCATCTAACATTTTATTATTTTATCTTTTTTTTTGGGACAACTAGGCATACAGTATATGATATCAAAGCTCTAACATGAGGCAGTTGGAACCGCATATGTTGAGATATATCACAGGGTGGATACATACATACAAGGGTGGGTTGGTGGGTAAAAAGAGACAGTTGAAGAACAATAAAACAGATTCTATTATATGTAAAGAAACGTCCAGGATATGAGAGACCATCAGAAAATATATAAAAGAGAATCACTAATGTTCCTTGAATGGCCGAACCATCAGTATAGATGTGCTAAGTTTTACAACTTTTTCAACCCATTAAAATTTAATATAAAAATAGAAATTACACTTGCAAGTGCACATAGAAAGAACAATCAAACACAGACAAACTGAAGGCTTCGGTTAAGAAGTTTGAAGAAGAAAAAAAACACCAAATCAGGTATTGATAACAGAATCTTTTGGTGTGTCCTCTTTTGCTTTCTTGTACCGAGCAAGGTGCTTCTGATACTCTTCTAGCTCTTCTTCCAATTTCTCAATGAACTGACTTGTATGCTCAAGTGATTGCTCATACTTGTACTTTTCCAAGGCCTACAATTTTTGACATGGAAGAGAAATTATTATAATTGGGGTTAATTTATGTGGTATAATCAAAGGCATCACTCCACACAAATTTGCCCTCCTTAATGATGGATGTCATGATACAAGGCAGAACATTTTTTTAAGGTAAACACAATGTAGAGTACTTCAAATTAATTTTTTGCTATATAAGAAACAAACAAATAATGAACATATTTCCAGAATCTGCCTCTACAAAGAACCATGTTTCAATTGCTTCCTGTGACTAAGGGCAATATAAGCTATTGCAAAATAACATTTGACAAGATGAGAAAACTTTTAGACAATTATCTTTCTCCCCTTTATCAATAGATTCATTGAATGGTCAGCAAAGGGAATGCTGAAATTACCTTGTCTTTAGACAATGTATCTAGAGGTGACATTACTTTTGGCTGCACATAATTCTTTCCCCGGTAGAAAAGTATAACGTCGTTAGCTTTTATGTCAATCACAATTCCTTTGCTCAGTCTAGCAAGCTCTTCAGCATATACGTGAACCTGTCCGGGTTTGCATGGCTTGCAAATTACCTTTACAGTCTCGTGCTTCTTCCAATGAAGATGCATATTAAGAACAACCCCTCCAAAGACGCCACGTCTTCCAACTGGGACATAGTTCTTTTTTTTCTCACCAGTTCGCTTAAAGTAATGCCTTTCTTCTTCAGTTAGGATTTCAGGATCATATATTTCAGGAGGTGCTTTGGGAACTTCAAATTTCCTCAACATCTCAATCAACCATGCTTCCTTTCGTTTGGCCTGAATAGAACTCATAAATTATATAGTCATGAAAAAGACCCTATGTTTGTATAACTTGAAGCACTAAAATTTATCAAGATATTCTTTTTTTTATAAGTAACATTTATCAAGATATTCTAGACCACTATAAACAAAAAAGATAAATTAAAATTGCAATCAAAAGTTAAGATTAGAAGAAGGTTCTTATGCATTGCAGTGCAATCTACTTTTTTCCCATCAAAATAAAATGTAGTACGAGACACTTACAGGTGCATAACTAAATGGATCTTTCATGCAATGGATGTCAGTCATGACAGAAATATCGTGAAAATCAGAGAGGTGTTTACAGTAAGTTTTGAAATGGAGCAGGACCAAAAAGGAAAAAAAAAAAGTTGAATACAAGTATAAAGGAAAAGCTGTTGTTAATGCATTATATCTGTATCAGATAAAATTTCATTAGGCTTTAATCCCTGCATCATGTTCAAGAAAATTACAAATGGAAAAAATTGAAGTTTCTATAAAAACAGAAGCACTAAATTTAAATGTTGCTAACAATATTCAACAAACTTACACAACATAGAGGAGTAAACATCTTGAAGGAATGGTTTAAACTATGTATTGCGAAATCTAGACAAATAAATTGCAGTGTCCAACCTTTTCGAGTTTATATTTAATCCTAACTTCTGGATTTGGAGAAGTCATCTTCTTTTTGGCCTTCAGGCGATAGAACCTGAGTTCATTCAGTTTGGCCCTTTTAGAAATTTTGACCCGTTTGTTCTTCTTCTTTCCTTCTGCTCGGGAAAAGGCATTATCAGCGGGCTTACCAATTGAAAACCTGACAACATCATTTTCTGTCTTCAGCTCAACTGATGCATTACTCATGTACCTCGAAGGTATCCAAATTCCAAGAGTATGGAAGCCAAACACATTTAATCTATGTTCTAATGAAAAACCGGATGGAGACAATATGCATGGTGCTTCTAGAAGAGGCTCCACTGCACTGCAGCTTCTCTGGCCCGCACACAAACTGTAAGAAAGGGACTGGGTAAATGAAGTTGCTGCAGGCAATGCTGAGAGACTTGGAATATTTTTCAGGAGACAACAGAAACAATGTCGAGATTCCCTGCATGGTGAACATAACTAATCTATTACCAAATGCTTTAAAAATAGATACGTCGCAAGAAATTTTCAAATTATTCCCTTCAAATGAAACTAAAAGTCTTATCTCATAAAAAACCACCCAGAACTAGCAAAGAGCATCTATATTCAATAAACTTCCTCTCATCTTATAAAGCCACTCAGAAGTAGCACTGAACATCTGGATTAAAAAACATCAAAACTATGTCCTGGCTATTTTATTAACCCTCTGTTTGATTTCTTAGAAAATCCAGGGAAAAAAAGGAATGGGGGAAACGGTATTTTAACTCTCAACTGATCAAAATACGAAGATTCCGTAAGAATAAAATCAGAATTTTGCTTATTTTATTACAATTTCTCAGCAACCAAATATATAGCTATCATGAATAAAACCCAAATAAATCGTGTAAATGCAAACGGAGAAAGTAAACAGAAAAGGATTAAGGATTTTTTTTTTTTTTAAAAACCACCTTCTGCGAATAATGCCTCTTGCGATTGAAGCTGAGGGGAACATCATCGCCAGAATTCGACATCAAAAGAAAAGGTAGCAACCGAGACGACGTGGTCTGAGAGCTTGAAGCTCACAAATCACGAATCACGATTAGCGGCTACTTTGGTTAGGGATTGTTCACTTTCTGCTTCTCTGCCGTTTGAGCGGGCGAGGGATTTCATCGTCCATTCCTTTTCCTTTTTCCTTTCTTTTCAAATGAGCTCGTCTAGTGCGGCATTGCCGGTTAAAACGGAGATTTACGACTGCCGTTTAGCGAGTCCGCCCATAGGTATGGTAGAAAATCTGCGTGGAGTCAATCCACTTGCTGCTAAATGAATAAGGTACACCGTACGAAAATATATTAAATTAGTTTTTTTTTAAAACAAATCCTGCTGTGTTAGAGCATTATCCTAAAAGTTAAAATTTCTTAAAACAAGATTACATTACGGTCTTTAAGACTAACGATTTAGTTGTCGTTTGGATTCAAAAATGAGTTGAAATGAATTGTAAATAGTAGTGAGATGGATTATGAATAGTAGTAAAATTTATGAATTAAAGTTGATGAATAGTAGTAAATAGTAGTGAGATAACTTGCGAATACAAACTACCTCTAATTACACTTAAAAAAATTAATTAAAAATAAAGATGAATGCAGAAACTATATAACTAGGACCAGAAGCTTGATTGGTGCAACATGATTGCTCTTGGGGTTGCTCCTAAGACAAAACGCCTTTGCAGAGATGTTTGGGGTGGCTATGCAAGCCTGAACTACTACCCACCATGTTCAAGACCAGACCTCCTTGTGTTAGGTCTAAAAGCCCACATTCAAAAACTGAAATATTTGGAGCAAAACAGTGCTGCAGCAAGGAAAGGGCAACTCAATAGGACTGCAAATCCTTAAAGATAACACTCGGAGTTGAAGTCGGAATCGGATCGAAGCCTACATAAGTCGGAGTCGGATCGGAATTTGAATTCGAACTCCGACAAAATCGAAGTCAGAGTCGGATTTAGGGGATTCCGACTCCGATTTTGTTGATACTCACCCCAAACGAGGGAGGGAGAGAACAATCACAAGCCGTGGGAAAGAAATGAAGTAGGGTTTCAAGCAATGTTTTGAATATCGTACCGGACGTCGTACCGGTCAAGGCACTGGAACGAAATATTTCGGTACCGGTACCATTTCGGGATAGCATTTCTGGATAACGTTTCGGGATAGTCGATATATAAATAAATTATATATATATAAATATATATATAAATTATATTCCAAAATAATAGTCTATATATAAAAATTATAAATAGTCTAGTCTGAATTTGGGATTAAAAAATAAGCTTGTAGTTTAAAAAAACGAAAAAAAAAACACATGCCGAAATTGAGGCTGGTACGAAACATGTATAGTACATGTACCGGCCGGACGTCAGGTACGAAAAATTTCGACCGTACCAGCCAGTACGGTACGAAATTTAAAACTATGGTTTCAAGAAATAATAAAAAAGGAAAATGCTATATGTCCCAATAAACGGTCTTGATGATGGATCCTGACAGTTTTTTATTTTATTTAGTAGTTAAGTAAGTGTTTTTTAATAATGTTGTAATTTTTTTAAAAATGTTTAAGAATATAAAAATGTACGAAAAGAAAAATCTTAAAAAAAGGCATTTAGCCTTCTCAGGATAATTTGTCGCACTGGGTGTAGCACGATTCAATAAAAAAACACATATGACTTTGCTACAGTGCAAGTCATATAGAAATGACTTTACTGTAGCTAATCTGTTAGGATAACTTTCATTTAACTAATCCAACGTGGCCCAAATTCTAGAGGGATTAACTAAATTAATAGCTACACTGCCATTTGGCTAAACTAATGTGCTCTGATAAAAGTACGAACAATGTGTATTGTACGCTGACTTTTAAATATAGTTTTTCATATAATTTATATATATAATCACTCATTGGAATATTCTCTCACACCAAAATAGATTGTCAAACATTTTCTAGATTTACCATACAGCAAAAATCTTTGTTGATCCTATATAGATCACAAACAGAAACATTGAACTATGCTTATAGTGATTTGTTTAAATTATTATTATAATATTAATTTTTAATATTATTATTATTTTGAAATTTGAAAAAATTGAATTGTTTATTATATTTTGTATAAAAATTTGATAAAATTATAATGATTAGATGAGATGAGTTGAAATCAATTCTGAATCCAAACTGAGCCTTAATCTCACTCATAAAGTTCTTACGTCGGCAGTACTGCTGCAGTAGATGCATGATAAAAATGAATGAGTACGATAAAGGTGCATTGAGAAAGTGAACCGATGATGTGCAACGACAAAAGTTCTTATGTTTTTTTAATATTTTTTTTTAAAAGAAAATAGACGATTTCGTCGGTGCAAATCTCGGTCCTGGCAGAAAAACTCATTTTAAATACAGAATTTATCACGCATCAGTTATTATTCATTCTCACATCTCATATCTATAGTTTCTTTTATAAAATGTGAGGATATTTTTCATATGATATGAGGTGTTTTTCATAAAGTGTAGGGTGGTGAATAGTAACTGATGAGAATAATTTTTCTTTAAAAAAACTTCAATTATGACTTTTTTTTTTCTTTTTTAGGACGTAACCCCAATTTTATGATTACCCTCACTTCTGGCAGAAGAAAACCCGTGATTACAATAAAGATTTTTCTATGACTTACTACATTATAAGCTGGCAAATCACTTGTCAAATGTAGCTTTTAATTGATCTCTTAGCCAGCTCCTGATCAAGCTGCTGTTCTTCACATAAAAGCAGCTGTGTTCTTCCCTTGCATTTTTTGCTGTCCAGAAAGGAAGAGAAAGCTACTACGTACCTATATCAGAGAGTAGAACAACAGTAAATGTGATAGGAGAGATTACAATGTTAGCCCAATAGCAGGTATGACTCACAAGGTTCAATAAACTATACCATTACCATACATGTTATCGAAAACATTACACACATTTTACATATATTATATTACAGAAAAACAGGGCATTTCATCTTCAGCATGCAAGGGAAGATATCAGGCAGCTGATACCAATATGCTCAAGTTTGGCTTTGAACATTGCATCAAAACTAGTAGCTACTTTATTATTCTCTTGAAAGAGATCAATCTTATGACGTTGCATATTATATGGGGTGGGAAATCTTCCTTTCCAGTCGTCCTGTACCTACTATCATCTCTCATCTTCAGCAACCCCAGAAGCAGTAGTTGCTTCTGAATAATCGTCTGTCAACGATGGATCCAACGATAAATCACCTTCATCTTCTGGTCCAGGAACTTCAATAAGTTCCACCTCTCTCACCACCTCTGTCATCTCAGGACGATCCTCGGGGTACTTCACACAGCAACGCATCGCAATTTGTAGCAGTCTCAGCATCCCAGGAGCGGCGTTTCTCTGCGAATTAGATATCTCCGGGTCAAATACCTCGGCTGTCCATTCTTCCCTGAGTGCTCGATCGATCCAACTGCAGAGATCCACGCCATTGAATCCCGGTGGAGCCGTTTTGTCTGGGATCTTTCCAGTCAGTAGTTCTAAAAGAAGGCAGCCGTAACTCCAAACATCAGAGTGTTTCGAAACTCTCTTTGCATTTTTATATTCGGGTGACTTGAATGACATCATTCGTTGGGTTGCAATGGGACGTGCTACTAGTGAAGCAAAACCATAGTCAGAAACAAGAACCTTGTCGTTTTCATCCAAAAGTACATTCGAGGATTTTAAGTTGCCATGGGGAACAATGCTTCGGGACCTGTTCATGTTGAGGTGTAGATATTCCAAGCCTCGTGCGACACCTCGAGCAACTGATAATCTAGTGCTCCATCTTAATGGAACTCTGTCTCCACTACCTCTCCCTCCTGCAATGTCCATTGAATTCCATTTATAAAGGAAAAATGAGATATTAAAGCTTATTTCAGTAGCCAATAAAGTAGAGAAATGAAAAAAAGAAAATAAAAGAAAAACTTGGGAATTATCCCAAAATACTATATTTTCTTGTGCAGAAAAGAGAAACAAAATATACTAAATGAAAACAAGAGGAAGAAGTAAAGACTATAATAAGAGCACCATGAATACGGTAGAACAAGTTTCCGAGCTCAGCATATCTGTACAGCAGCAACTTCTCGTCCTTGGATTGGTAATAAGCTAGGAAGCATAGCAAATTAGGGTGCTTCAAATCCGCAATCAGACGCAATTGCTTTGCAAACTCCTCGTTAGTCAATGGTCTCAAATCACTTAGCCGCTTCACAACAATGGTTGGCCCACTATTCAGCTTAGCCTTGTAACAATTCCCGAAACTCCCCTTGCCCAATCCCTCAGCAGAAGCTCTTAGAAGATCGCTGAATTCAAAACCAGTTTCATCCTCCATGAATATGAGGTTCCCTCTCTCTTCTGCCACGATTCTCCTCCCTCCCGCCTCTATAATCTTCTCATCTTCCTCTTTGTCTGCTATATGATCTACTTCCTTTTCCATCAACATCTTCTCAAGCTTATGAACTTTGATGCAGTAAAAAGCAGAGACCGCAATTACAACAACTAGAAGAACAATGATGAAACCAAAAACTATTTTATCAAGATGAACTTTATCATCAGAAGAACATTTAGGAGATTCTCCTGTGTCATTTGTACTCGGGCTGCAGGGAGTTGGCGAGGGTGGACCGCACAATCCAGGGTTACCAGAATATGAAGCAGGGCCAAATGATTGGAGAGTTTGAGTTTGTGGGATCGAGCCGGAGAGATCGTTATTAGAGACACTGAATTCTTTAAGGCTAGATTGGTTAAATTCTGGGATAGTACCTGTTAAGTTGTTATTTTGAAGCTGCAACGACTCCAATAAATCAAGACTACGCAGCGAATCTGGAATTGGCCCGGAGAACATGTTGTTTGATAGATCAATACGCTTCATGAACTTGTGGTTGGAGGAGAAATTCATTATATTTCCCCCTATAGAGTTGTTCCTGAAGCTCAGGACAGACAAGTCTGGAAAGTTTATGAATTCACTAACGTTGATATTCCCCGTCAGCCCCATATTCTCCAACACTAAAATGGTAACATGACCATTAGAACACTGAATGCCTTTCCAAGGTGTATAAATGTTGCAATGAGGACCGGTCCAGTTATCATTTAGCAAAGGGTCACGGAAAGTGGCCCTGAGATCATAAAGGGCTTCCTTCTCTTGGGGGTCGCCTACTAGGGAAGGATCTTCTGGTGATTGGGCTGTAACGCTTCTGCACAACAACAGAGAAACTACCGTGATCATCATGAGAAGAATGTTTTTGTTCAGGAATAGAGCAGCAGACCCCATGATCATGCATGCAGTCGTTCAAACTTCGAAGAGAAAAAACTTAGGTGGTTTCTGTGCGGGGGAGTCTACAAGTAGAAATGGCCTAGGCTGCATGCACATTTTTTACTCGATGAAATTCATTTATTCCATTACAGCTAAAAGTTGCTTTGCCAAGGACGAAAACAAGGACATTGTTTAACTGTTTCTGGGGGATATCCTTCTGCTGAGAATTCTAGGCAAGCTGTTTTAGTTGTATTCATTTGGACATATCAGCTGGAGCAGGGAATAAGCCTGCATATCATACCATATCATATATATATATATATATATATATATATATATATATATATATAATTACAAAAGGGCAAAAAATACTTTATATATACCTTCCAATTATTACGTGATACTTTATACTTTATTTGCATGCAGTGCCATTAATTAATTGTAAAATTAAAATAATTGGCACGTTACAGTACTCTTTATAATTATAAAATATATATATATATATATGATAATTAAGTAGCTATCTAGCATAATTCTAATTATAATCGATCGGTTATAAAGCTTGATGAAAAATAGATATATAATGTGGCATAATTTTGACTAGTACTTGAATCTTATATAATCATACACTTCGCAACTTTTTTAATAGTTTGATAGTATAGTTATATATATATATATATATATATATAGGAGGTTTGAATTGTTATTAATTTAGAACGCAAAATTGGTCATGAAAATGTCTAATAATTTCAAAGTGAGTAAATATATATCTCCGTTTGCAGAATCTTGGTCAATCGTTATCATGCAAGTTAATATATATATATATATATATATATCATGATGATATGTATCGAGGTAATCATTTGGTGTTGGCTGATCAGTTGGTGTGACATGGGGCGAGAACATCGAACTCTTGGAAAACAACGCGCGAAAAGTACCGCATGTAAGAACAAAGATGAAAGAACCACCAAAAAACGTACGACTTAAACCAAGAACCAATTAAGAAATAAAATATCCAAGAGCCTATAGCCTAATGACATATGACCTGGTTCTCCAAACGGAAAGTTTGAGATCCAACCCACCTATTTGTATAAAAAAAAAAATTAAGAAACAGAATAAACAAAATGATATGTAATTAGTTATTTGCTATGAAAATGAGTCTATTTTTGCCGCACATTAATGCAGTCATTTTCCATTTATTTAAGAAAATGAATTGACTATTTTCATCGCAAATAGTCATTTTTATCACAAGTAACTCATCACAAGTAATTATTTTTCTAGGCCCTTAGTACTATTACTTGGACATTAATGCGTGATTGAATAATTTTAGAGTGGTACTACTCTGCTGCCGAGTACAAATTGTACCTTTTTTTTTTTTTGCTTTTTATTTCAAATATTTTTTAAACGTATTTAAAAATTTTTTAAAAAATATCAATACACTAATAGTCACTTCCTTAACCATTAAGAAAAGTAATTTAAAAAAAAAATTAAATATATGAACAGTCAAAATGAGAGAATAAAGTGAAGGCGGGGACAAAATGAAGAGGCATACCAACATTATTCATAATATTTTTATAGTAGTGTGAACTAGGGCACTTGCAGTTCGCACGTACGTACAGAAAGGTAGAAAACGATTATATATCTATGATCTATAGAAGGGTTATTCAAGTTAAAACTACCCCTTGTATCAATAATCAAATTATATTGTCGTAGTACTTATAATTAAGCCGACAGCGCCATAGAAATCGAAGAAACCAAGAGAAGATATTGAGCACTTGATCAGTACTTCACATAATATATTTGTAGATTCAAAATACACGAAAAGTAATTTGAAATTATAACTTCAAGAAATCCTCTTGTCCTATAATTAGTTGTTATAATTAGTTTAATCGTCCTTTTCAAAACATTGGTTTCATCTAATTAATATATAAGTAAAGTTAATTTGGAAGGTAAAATTTAAACTAGTAAGTCCTGATCATTTCACTAAAGGAGCGTACATCGGGGGTTTTTTTTTTTTTTTGAGAAAGAAAAACTGAATCCAACATCTAAACACCAACTTTTAAATCACCAAACTCATCTCAACTCAAAATCTCTTTACACATAGGACACATGCAGTACAACATTTTTCAACTCAATATCTCTTTACACGCAGAACCCACAACCTTTTTTAATTTTCCATAAAGACATCTAAATTTATCTTAACATCCAAACATATCGAAACTCATCTTAGGTGAGCCCCACAAAACTCACTTCACCATATCAACTTACTATTATTTATAAAGAACTCAACTCAGCTCAACATCCAAACGGGTCCTAAAACTCCAATTAATTAGTCCAAAATTATATCCTTCTTTTAATTTGTTGAATTTAACTTGGTTAATTTCCAGAAAGATTAAAAATTGGAATTAGGTCACTAGTGATATGATATCATGTTTAAATGTGACAAAGTCATGACCAAGTTCGTGAAGCATTGCTTATATTATTTTGGTGGGGGTTCAAGTCAATTGAAAAATATATTTTTGACCGGAGGTTGATATGTTATACCGACTTGTTCATGATTGAAGCATCCCTATTATTAACGTCGTATTTCGCATACTTTTGGGCTAAGTTCCTACAACTCAGGTCTTCAAAAGCAGGCTCTGCACAAGGGAGCATCAGACGACTTTTCCTGTTTGCGTCGCTTCGTAAATCACATTCCCAGAATCTGAAATAGCGAGTATCCTTGTTGCCATGGTGCATGAGAGTCTAACCGTCACCTTCTTTTTATAAAACGTGGGAGAGGGACCTAGCTTCCGCCCACTATGTTGTGATTGTCCCTCTATTCTAGTTTCTTTGGTTACTCTTCTCTCTGGCCAGTCTTCTTCGCTACTTCATGCTTTGGCAGTGATAGCCTCTGCAAAATCTGTTCAACCCAATGTTTCTAGCGGGGGTTGATCTGCTAATACCATGCCATTGTTTTTGGGTAGCGGATGGCGCTTGTCTACCAATAAACCAATGTTTTGATGTGCTGCAGCATTATCTGGAAGCGGGCCTTGTTGGAATCCTTCCCAGACGACGCAGACCTTACTAGTCGCGAGTCTCTTCTTACCCATAGGGTGCTACGTCTAAAGGGGAATATATGTAGCTTCAAAGCATCCCATGCTCTAGTCACCTTGGAGTCGCGATACCGCAAAGTGAAAGACTGGTCTCCCAAATTCTTCTTCGTATCTGGCCACATATGGGAGTTTTCAGTAGGCCAAGTGAACCGCTGGGGGTTCCCAAAACGGACAGACTGGGAAAAAATTCCAGAAGACAAGGCTTTGCGTCCGACAGCCATCTTTATGAAGCAAAGCGCATTGCGATCGTGGGAGAATGGGTGCAGAACCATCTTGACAGCGTTTTTTCTTAGGTCCTCCTTTCTGAGGAGAGTTTGAAGGGCTCTCTGCCTTCTTTGGGACACCTTCCTTCTGATGATAGACCGGTTGTTATACGGCCCTAAGTTGCTCCGCTTTGGAAGCGTTTCTCGGACCTTCCTCTGCGAAACAAGGGGAAGAAAGCTCGTTGGGAGAGTGTTCGGGCCGAGGATAGGCCTCTTCCCGGGGTACTGGGCCCCTTAATGTGGGGACCGGCTACTTTGGAGGCCAGCCATTCCATTATTGTGGCGGTACCAGCGCTAGTTGCGGCGAGTGAGATGGCGAGCAGTTTTCCCGTGGTGCCTCTTCCGGCGGTGACTGTTGAGGCGTCCGGGGGCGAAGTCGAGATGGACGCCCTCCTCCAGAGTATTTTAGCATCGGGAGTCATGGATGCTCCTCCTTCTTCGTCTCGTTCGGCCTTCGGGAGTCATTCTCTTGAGGCGGCTGATGAAGGGGTGGAGGCTACTTCTAGCAACCGCGCGGAGGTAGGAGATCATACAGGAAGTAAGTCCCCTTCAAACGTTGTTGTCCTCAGGGTTTCGAAGAGTCCTGCTGTGGATTCTTCTATTCAGGCCGCACTCCCAGAGAGGGGGAGTCCCTTTCTGCATATTCCAGCCGACAATGGTACGCGGAGTCCAGTCATCTACCCACTCGTCCAGGTGGAGTTCCCTGAAGATAGTGGCTGGTGAGGGTTTGAGTGATGAACCACTCACCCGGGCTGAGTATCTAGCGGGGGACGACTTTCTTCCAGATGCTGCGATTGGCCCCCATCTGGGGGGGTTTAAGCGGAGACCTACTTGCTCCCGCTGAAGTCTATGCGAGATTGCCTGAGTTTGCAGGCCTTGCAGAGGCCCTTCCTTCTCTATCCCAACTGACAATGGTGGGAAGCGGAGAGGAAGCCATTGGTCAGGTTGTTGAGTACTTGTTGGACTTTTTTCACAAGGTTCGACCGCTTCTTTCTCACCTTTTACTTTTTTCTCTATGTCGCCAGGGCACTTCTCAGCTTGCGGCCTTCATCGTGGATGATCAGGAGGCCGCCGTTCAGGAGAACTTAGATCGTGCTCGCGACGAAAAGGAGGAGAGGGTTCAGCTGAAGCGCGACCTCGAGAGGATAAGACTCGACCTATAGGATGAGCGCAAAAGAGTAAAGAAGCTGGAGCGACGTCGGCGGAAGCACAAGCAGAAGTAAGAAGATGAGAAAACCAGATTGGAGTGCCTTAACCAAAATCTTCAAGGCGACTTATCCGGAGCACGGGAGAAGAAGGACCGGTTGGAACAGCGGAACCAAATCCTTCTGAACGCCATCCTCTTTCTACAAGGGTAGCTGAGGTGGTTCCTGAAATTTCGCGACGAGGCGTGGGAACGCAGGGTTGTTGAAGGCCGCAGATCAATGCAGACATTCCTTATGGAGAGCCTGGAGTTGCGTTCAAGATCTTTCACCAAGTACATTCAACAACTTGCGCTTGCCAAAATTCTCGTCGATGAGGCATCCTTTCAAACCAACCGTGCCTTTGGGAAGAAAAGAGATGCCGGATGCTTTCTCTGGTCCAGTCGCACCTGCGTCGACATTAGTGGAGTTGGCCAACCTTGCTCCTGCTGGCGCTGAGACCTCTGCTCCTGGTGTTGAGGTTTAAAGATTTTATTTGTTTCGTTACACTTTCTCCTGGCATGTTGTCGCTCAGCGGCTTGTATATGTATACATACTGACTAATGCACATATCTTGTTCATCATGTCTCACCTTTGCCTCTTTTTTCTTTTTGTTTTTGGGTGGCCGGCCTAGGGGACCATGGTAAAGGGTCCGTAGAGCTCTTACCTACCCCGCTGGCTGGTCACATTGCGCTTGCGTATCCTCTACGGATAATCATTCTCGGAATACGACCATCGTTTTAGTTATTATTTGGGGAGCCATGTTCAACAGCCTTTGAAGTTTCTCGACCCACCCCATTGGCGTCTGGTTTAACCTTTCCGACCCTGCTAGCAGCTTAGCCTTTTGTTTGTGTCTCTAATACTGGCTTCTTTCGTTTTTTCTTTCTTTCTTTCTTTCTTTTTTTTTTTTTTTTTTTTGCATTGTTCCGCACTTATTGCATTCCGCTGTTACTCTTGTTTGTATCTTTTGCCTGGGTATTTGGAGAGTTATAACCTCACTCTATTTCTTGTTTGTTGATGCTTGTGCGGCCTTTTTGCAGGACTTTGCTTCCTTGCTGGAGATTCTTCTTTCTTCAGGTAATCGTAAGACTAAAACCCTCACTCTATTAGGGAGGGATTAGACTACCTCAAATTAGTCCGCTCCTTTTAATTTCCCAATAAGGTAATTTCTTCGGGTTGCCACTAGAACAGTCCACTTTCTCGCTGTGATATAGGAGTCGGGATAAGTTTTTCTGACCAGCTTGAAGGCCGGACCCGCTCTCACGGGGGATAAGGTCTGTTGAGTCCTCGCGGTCAACGCAAGAGAACAAACTGCACCGAATAGTAAATCGTCACGAGCCAATGCAAGAAAAGTTGAACCTGCAGCTACGTACGTACTATATATTAATGCTCTCCAACTCAGCACGCATGCACCCTGCACAGAACTTTGAGTGGTTCCTTGTTCTTTGCCGTCTTTGATGACTTCTTCCACCAACTTCTGACTTTAGATCGATCTTATATATATTCGAATTCGATCCCTCGACAAGATCACAAGCTGCCAAAGCACTTTTGTACACACACATATACGAACTACAGTTTAGTAAAGGCCGTACGTAAGAGCAACTACGTTTCTCCTTAATTAAATACAACTCACTTTGTTCTTCCTTACTGTCATTGTTTCTACTCTCATCATCATGGGGAGAGGAAGTTCAAACCACACAATCATCTTGATATTTGTAGTAGTACTGCTCGCCCAGCTTGATGCCGCATTGGTGCATGGCCAAGCCACTCGGGTTGGATTCTATTCGAAAACATGTCCTCGAGTAGAATCCATTGTTCGATCCACTGTTCAAACCCATTTCCGGTCTAATCTCACCATCGCTCCGGGGCTGTTGAGGATGCACTTCCATGACTGCTTTGTACACGGCTGCGATGCTTCTATCCTTATTGATGGGGCTAATACTGAGAAAACAGCTCCACCTAATAGTTTATTAAGGGGATATGAAGTAATTGACGATGCCAAAGCCAAGCTCGAAGCTGCATGTCCTGGGGTCGTTTCTTGCGCTGATATTCTTGCCCTTGCTGCCCGCGATTCTGTTTTTGTGGTAATTATAATTACCATCTTGATTGCATAATATTTGAGATGGGAGCATTCAGATTCTCAGAATGATCATAATGCTGAATAAGCATTTGCGACCATGCACGTGATCTTACAATTACCATTTATTGATAAATTGTTATTGCAGACCAAAGGATCAAGCTGGCAGGTGCCGACTGGACGCAGAGATGGCAGGATATCTTTGGCCTCAGATACCTCCAATCTGCCTGGCTTTAGAGACTCCGTTGATGTTCAAAAGCAAAAATTTGCAGAGAAGGGTCTCGACACTAAAGATCTCGTCGCCCTAGTTGGTAAGAGCTACTTAATTCATGCATCTCTTTACAGTCTTAATGATTACATTTACATTTTTGGCTTTGACCAAAAAAAAGAGTAAGAGGCAAGGATATAGACGATCACTGGCTAATTAAGAGATAAAGTTCCCAACTTTTAATGTTTAAAGTATACGATCGATCCCCTACATGCACGTACATATGGTCAAGTACGTACGTACGTATAGTTATAAGTGTGTATTACCTTATTAAAATTAACAACTAATTGAATGCATTTCTGTTACTATATATATAGGTGGACACACCATTGGAACTGCAGCATGCCAGTTCTTCAGATATAGACTATACAACTTCACTACAAGCGGAAACGATGCTGATCCTACCATTGACCCAACTTTCCTGCCTCAACTCCGAGCTCTCTGCCCACAAAATGGCGACGGAACAAGTCGTGTTGGACTAGATACTGGTAGCCAAAACAGATTTGACTCATCTTTCTTCAACAACCTGAGGAACAGCCATGGAGTACTCGAGTCTGATCAAAAGTTATGGATTGATGCCTCCACAAGGACTTTTGTTCAGCGTTTCTTGGGTGTGAGAGGATTCAGTGTGGAGTTTGGAAGGTCCATGGTGAAGATGAGTAACGTTGATGTTAAAACCGGTACTGATGAGGGTGAGATTCGCAAAATATGCTCTGCAATTAATTAACTACTCGATCAATAGTACTACTACTGCTCAGTCAGAAGGGGATGGCAAAAAAAAAAAAAAAAACTTATAAATTAGTGTGTTTCTTAATTTAAATATTATAGGCGTAAGCCGATCGAAGAGATCGAAGTCTTAAATTGTGTACCGTCTTTTACCTATAGATGAGATGGCATAAGAACCTCAAGTGTCAATATTCTGAAGGATTTACATAACGATAATGGCGTACGTACGTAGAATCACATGATGTATACAAACAATATATATATATATATATATATATATATATATATATCAGAAATGCTACATACAGTCGTGGAATGCGCAAATGCCGTGCATGTTATTCTAAAGGGTGTGATCACCAAACGGTGTACCCCTTGGAATTATATTCTCTAACATGGTGATGGTTCCCATGAGGGTGATGTTTAAGAAAGTGTCAATAGGCACAACCTTTTGATTTAAGTTAAAAGGTTGTATGTGATTGGTAAAGTGTCAAGTGACACAACCTTTTGATTAGTCAAAAGGTTGTGTCACTCCTTAAGGTTGTGGCCTTTGGGTTACCATTGGTTTACCAATGGTTGTGCCCTTTTCAATAGGTTGTGTCACTTCTTAAGGATGTGACATTTGGGTTGCCATTGGTTAAACCAATGGATGTGTCTTTTACCAACCGGTGCATGATGGCCTATAAATAGGGGTCATTGGTACACAAATGAAATCACTCAATTCCCTTTGTTCATCACCAACTTGTGGGACAAATACCCTCACGGGAGTGTCACCATATTGTCGTAATTCCGCTTCTATTTGCTGTTTAATTTCTCTACAGTGGTATCAAGAGCCTGGTTATGGCTTGAGGCCATGAAAGATGAAATAGAATCAATAAACAAAAATAATGTTTGGGAGTTAACAGATCGTCCAAAAGATAGAAAAGCTATTGGCTGTAAATGGGTTCTCAGAAGAAAATTTAAAGTTGATGGCAGTTTGGAAAGATACAAAGCAAGGTTAGTGGCCAAGGGATATACTCAACAACCAGGTGTAGACTTTGTGGATACATATTCGCCTGTGGCGAAGTTCACATCCGTAAGGATCATCATGTCTATTGTTGCCAGGATGAATTTGGAATTACATCAGTTAGATGTAAAAATAACTTTTCTTAATGGTGAATTAAAAGAGGATATCTTTATGATTCAACCAGAAGGATTCCAAATTAAAGGACATGAAGAGAAAGTCTACAGGTTGAGAAAGTCACTGTATGGACTTAAGCAATCTTCAAGACAGTGGTACTTGAAGTTTCACCAAGCCATTTTGGAAATGGGATATGAAATGAGTCCACTAGATCACTGTGTATACATATGGAAAAATGATAATCAATTAACATTATTATCATTATATGTTGATGATATATTATTGGCAAGTAATTGTTTAGATATGATGCATGCAACAAAGGAATTCTTGAAATCTAAATTTGAAATGAAAGACATGGGTGAAACCGCTTATGTTCTTGGTATAAGAATTTCTAGGGATAGAAATTCAAATCTATTATATTTAGATCAAGAAAAATATCTAGAAAAAGTGCTTAAAAGATTTGGTATGGAAAATTGTAAATCTTTAAGTACGCCTGTTTGCAAAGCTCATACTTTAAATAAAAGTATGTGCCCAAAAGATGATGAGGAAATAAGTGAAATGCTTAAAGTTCCCTATGCTCAAGCTGTGGGAAGCCTCATGTATGCAATGACAAGTACTAGACCAGATATTTGTCATGCAGTTGGTTTGGTAAGTAGATTTCAATCCAATCCAGGTAAAGAACATTGGCAAGCAGTGAAGCGTATATTGAGATATTTACAAGGTACCAAAAATTTGAAATTGTGCTTTGGAAACAGTGATCTAGAATTAATCGGCTATAGTGATGCTGATTTTGGAAGTGATGTAGATGATATAAAATCTATAACTGGATATATATTTCTATTTGGTGGAATAGCAGTTTCTTGGTTAAGTAAGAAACAGGGCTGTGTTGCTAAGTCTACTATGGAAGCAGAATATATTGCTTGTAGTACTGCAGTGAGTAATGCGGTGTGGATAAAACGCTTTGTTGAAAGCTTAAATTTGGGTATATCCACAGAACCAATCAATGTGTTTTGTGATAATCAGTCTGCCATTTCTTTGATAAAAAGTGAAACACAGAGTTCCAAGGGAAAACACATTTATGTGCATTATCACTATATTTTAGATATAGTGGAAAGAGGTGAGGTCAAGGTTAATTTTGTTTCCTCGACCGAGATGGTAGCAGATCCAATGACCAAAGGTTTATCTCTGGAGAAATTCAGAGAACATGTGACTAGAATGGGATTGAAAGAAACCTAGGTGAAGAAATCTCATGGTCAACATGCATAACTCAACAAATTTTGGGGACGCCTAGAAAATTGGAGTTATGAAAATACCCAAAAATGAAAATTTTGGTCATTTGTAAAGTCACTGATAAGGTGATCAAGAAAAGCCTCAGGAATGGCCTTAGGGTGAGTACTTGATAAAATTTCAGTGCAGATTGATTAATCAAGTAAAAGGTTGATCATGGTAAAGTCGCTGATAAGGTGATTAAGAAAAGACTCAGGTGAGTAAGTACTTAACGAAAATTCAGTGCCATTCACTAAAGTTTTAGTGAAATGTGATTTGATTACCCAAGTAAATGGTTAATCATTTGCAAAGTCGTTGATAAGGTGATTAGGGAAAAACCTCAAGAATAGCCTCTAGAGGAAGTACTTAACGAAAATTCAGCGCAGGTCGATACATATGTTATGTATTCGGCTGAAGTCGTCAATTGTGACAGAGATATGGATTGTTGATCCAGTCACGGAGAATTGATGCCGTTCACTAAAAATTTTTAGTGAAATGTAGTCACCCCTAATATGTGATCAGTGGGAGCACATATGGTAAAGGGTGCGGTCAGATAAGGTAATGACAAAAACGTGTGCACGTAGAGGCTTGTCATGCTCTGACGCCGATCTGCAAGAGTTGCAGATGAGAGTTGAGTAGTGGAAACTCATATTGGTACTAAGGTAAAATACTCAACTGGATCATCACCGTTTTGTGATCAAGTGGGAGATGTTATTCTAAGGGGTGTGATCATCAAACGGTGTACCCCTTGGAATTATATTCTCTAACATGGTGATGGTTCCCATGAGGGGTGATGTTTAAGAAAGTGTCAATAGGCACAACCTTTTGATTTAAGTTAAAAGGTTGTATGTGATTGGTAAAGTGTCAAGAGACACAACCTTTTGATTTAGTCAAAAGGTTGTGTCACTCCTTAAGGTTGTGGCCTTTGGGTTACCATTGGTTTACCAATGGTTGTGCCATTTTCAATAGGTTGTGTCACTTCTTAAGGATGTGACCTTTGGGTTGCCATTGGTTAAACCAATGGATGTGTCTTTTACCAACCGGTGCATGATGGCCTATAAATATGGGTCATTGGTGCACAAATGAAATCACTCAATTCCCTTTGTTCATCACCAACTTGTGGGACAAATACCCTCACGGGAGTGTCACCATATTGTCGTAATTCCGCTTCTATTTGTTGTTTAATTTCTCTACAGTGCAGTCACTTTGAAAAAGAGTGAAGTCTATTATTAAAAAATTAATTTCTTTTCTTGTGGGTCTCATATTTATTCACTTTTTTCAAAGCGACTGCACGACGCTTGCATACTCACGATTGTAAGTATAATTTCTATATATATATATATATATATATATTGATGCATGAAGAATCTATACCTTTGTGGAATAAATTGGGTTGTCTTTGCTATTAATGTTAGTAATTTCCAAGAACGCTGACTAATATTTATTGGTTTCTAATTACTAGCTGTATTACAATTTTTCATGCATGGGTATGACTTTTACATGATGAATTATAAGGTGGAAGCTTATAAATTCCTGCTGATATATCACATCAATTGTAAACCTTTCTTTTTTAAAGATAAACATATAATTAAAAAACTTTTAAAGTACAACTAAAAACTTCATATATATGATATATATTCTTCACCTTTTCGCGATATAGTCGAAATATATATATATCTACTTATATATAAAGTGCGAATTGCCTATGAACAGTATTTTCGTCTAATATTTTCGTTTTCCATTTTACCCCTGCTTCTATTCCCAAATTTCGATTTTGCCACTGCCATTCTTCCCATTTTGCCCCTGATTTCTCCCGCGCGCGAAGCCCTCCTCTGCTCTCCCCCGTCCGTTTCTTCATCTGCTACGGTGCGCCGCCGCATGCCGTCGTGCTCGACACCGCCGCTCTCATTCTCTTCCCCTCCGACCGGCATCCACTCCCTTCCAATCTCAGCCCCTCTCGTACCGCCGTTGACCGCCACGAGCGAATCCAAGCTGCGGCCCGTCCGATTCTTCGTCGCCTCCAGTGCGCCGCCGCACGCCGCCGTAGCTAACACCGACCCACCCATTCTCTTCCCCTCCGTCCGGCGTTCCTCCCCTTCCAATATCAGCTCCTATCGTGCCGCCGTTAACCGCCACGACGAATCCAAGCCGCGGCTCTTACTTCGTCTTTTTTTTTTTTTAATTTTATTTTTTATAGCAGCGACTGTGTCTTTATTGTGTTTTATTTCCTTTAATTTTGAATTATGTAAATATTGAATTCAATTGTTACATTTCAGTATAAATCTAATTTTTTCCTTTTATTAATGATTTATTAAGAAATAAACTTAAATAATTTTTTTTTTTATTTCTGGATAAATTGAATAGTTTATTAATTAACCTGAAATTAATTACACTATTTGAGGTAGATCTATAGTTTCTAATGTACTATAGTTTATTTAATTTTTTTAAAAGGAAAATTATAGGGTTACTACTCTCCTACTACTCACTTATTACTCTTTTTATATTTGATTTTTTTAAAATTTTTTATTTTACTTAATGGTTAAGGAAGTGATTATTAATAAAATTATATATATTTTTTTAATTTTTTCGATTAAGGATGTTAAAAAAATACTTCAAAGAAAATGATAAAAAAATAAAAAACTTGAAATTAACTATAAGTAGTAATTGGGTAGTAATAGGGTAGTAACCCTATCATTATCTTTTTTTAAATGTAAAGGATGAGACTTTATAAAATATATGATTAAATTATTTAATACTCATCCAACTATAATTATTAAGAGTAATAATAGTAGGTTGGTTAGTATAATTACAAATTTTCATAAGGAAATAAATTATAACTTCTTAATAATTTAAAAATATAATATGTCATTATTACTATTTTATTTAGCCATGTGTGAAAATGTTAAATAATTTAATGTTTTTCATTGTTATTATTTCTTATAGTGTTTCTGTTTTAATAATATTAAAAAGAGTTATGAAAACTTTTGAAGTAAATTAAGATGATCTGGTTTGCATTCTTAAATTAAGAGCTAAACTGCATTTGAACTAACGCAATAATTTAACATTATTTGTAATGTTAAATAATATGGTCTAGAATATGTTAATATATTAGTACATTTTTAATTTTTTCCTTCTCTGAAAATTTATATAATGTTGGAGAGAGTTAGATGAGATGAAATTTTATAAAAAATAATTGAAAGAGAAAAAGAGTTAAATAAAAAATATTATAAATATTATAAGACACTTAGGTTATAATTTTATAATATTATTTTTGTTTTGAGATTTAAAAAGATAAATTATATTTTATTTGAAATTTGAAATTTTGAGAAAGTTATAATGATTATTTTAAAAGTTTTGTATTTCAGTTATGTTTAAAAAGGATATGGGATATGATATGAAAATTTTGGAATAAAATCTATTTTCAAATAGACTTTTATTTGAAAATAAGTAAGGGATAAACAATGTTCTAATCAATTTCTCTCTCTTTATTTTCCTGTTTTTCTCATCAAATCCGGTTATCTTGTGTTTTTGCTCTTTTGCCGATTAGGTGAGTTTGGATACTGTGGTTTTTTTTTTTTATAGGTTATATCCTAATTAAGATGAGATTAGTTGAAATGAAAATTAAAAATTAAATAAAATATTGTTATAATATTATTTTTTAATATTATAGAAACATTAGCCTTTTAAACAAGAGATTTTGGTAAGCTTAACCAAACAATATTTTATTTTTAGTAAAAGAAATAATCTTAATTTGCTTATGGATGTTACATTTCATTTAAGTGCATTCAATTCTTGAGTTTGCTGCCTAACAAGATCCAAAATTCTCATTATATGTTATTTTATGTGGAACGCATAAAAATACTATTGGATATAATCATTGATATTAGGGTTTATAATATGAAATAAAAAGGGAAATGATTTAGTCAAAAATCCTTACTCATATGCTGCTTGTGATAATATGATGATTTGCTTTACACGATGATTCTATCTGAAATTGATCATATTTTGCTGTCTATTATACATCTCGCAGCATTTAATGGTAGACAACTGGGCATACGTGCAGCGCACGTTGTCCTAACTAGTATATATATATATATATATATATATATATATATATATATTCACTACAATTGAAATGATCAGGTCATGATCATATTCTTATATAATCGTCTAGCTAGTAGTAGTTCTTGTTTACCTACTTTTTTTTATGCCAAAAGATCGAAAAGATCAAGCTCTTCATGATCACCTGCAGCGACCCATCCATACAAGATTTGGCTTTTTCTACTTAATGAGGAAAAATAAAATTTTAATGAGAGAGTACAAGAAAAAAAAAAAAAAGTATTTGTGACAAAAATAACTATCTGGCGGACCACATCTACTTAATTACGTACGCGTATATATGCAAATAAAAAATCTATACAACCTCCTACTATTCACATAACCTCCACACACCACACATTTTTAAATTTTTATTATTTTTTTCTTTTATCAAATATTTAATATATTAATAATGAATAGAAAAATTAAATTAGTTTAAAAAGAATAAACTCAAAAAAAAATTTAAAATTTTAAAAACATATGGTGTGTGGAAGATGGAAGGTTGTGTAGCATTGCTCATATGCATATTGCAATGATCATTAGTACTTCGAGGTCCAGCTGGTACGTGATCAAAGATGAAGAATTTATAGTCGTCTTTATAAAAAAATGGTATTTGTGACCATTTTTTATTACAATAAAAATAACTATTTATGATAAAAATAGACTCATTTTAATTAAAAATAATCATTTTACTGAAAATAACAGGTGGCAAATAAGTAATTTTCTTATAATGCGTGCGTGCGTGGATGCCCAAGGATTAATTAATTTGGATCAAACTATAATTAAAACTTTTCTTATCTTTTTATATATATAAAAAGATAAGAAAAGTTTTATATATGCAAAAACATATATAACGAATTACACATATATGCTATATGTTTTTGCATACCACTTCTGTATATTAATTAATGTACATGCAGAGCATTAATATACAACGAATTACACATATAAGTCAAGCTATCAAAGGTTTTTCTTTAATTAAGGCTACGTTTGAGTAGTGAGAATACCTGAAAAGTGTTGAGAATGTTTGTGAATAGTTATGAGAAGAGATTCGAGTGAGTTTGTGGGTCCCATTGAGAGTATTTTGAGTTGTTTGGATGTGTGAAATATGTTGAGTTGTTGACTTTTGGATAGACAGTTGAAAAAGGTGTGGGTCCCATAAATATTATAGTGATTTTATTTTTAGTAATAAATATTATAGTGATTTTATAATATTAATAAATATTGTAGTGATTTTATTTTATTTCTAATTTATATATAATAGTGATAAATATTATAATGATTTTATTTTTATATATATAATAGTGATAAATATTATAGTAATTTTATTTTTTATTTATATATTATAGTGATTTTATTTTTATATATATAACAGTGATAAATAATATAGTAATTTTATCTTTTATTTATATATTATAGCGATTTTATTTTTTATTTATATATAATAGTGACAAATATTATAGTGATTTTATTTTTATATATATAATAGTGATAAATATTATAGTAATTTTATTTTTTATTTATATATTATAGCGATTTTATTTTTTATTTATATATAATTGTGATAAATATTATAATGATTTTATTTTTTATTTATATATAATAGTGATAAATATTATAGTTATTTTTTAATTATATTTAATAGTGATAAATATTATAGTGATTTTATTATTTATTTATATATAATAGTGACAAATATTATAGTGATTTTATTTTTATATATATAACAGTGATAAATATTATAGTAATTTTATTTTTTATTTATATATTATAGCGATTTTATTTTTTATTTATATATAATAGTGATAAATATTATAATGATTTTATTTTTTATTTATATTTAATAGTGATAAATATTATAGTGATTTTATTTTTTATTTATATATTATAGTGATTTTATTTTTTATTTATATATAATAGTGATAAATATTATATTGATTTTATTTTTTATTTTTATATATATAATAGTGATAAATATTATAGTAATTTTATTTTTTATTTATATATTATAGTGATTTTATTTTTTATTTATATTTAATAGTGATAAATATTATAGTGATTTTATTTTTTATTTATATATAATAGTGATAAATATTATAGTATTTTATTTTTTATTTATATTTAATAGTGATAAATATTATAATGATTTTATTTATATATATATAATAGTGATAAATATTATAGTAATTTTATTTTTTATTAATATATTATAGCGATTTTATTTTTTATTTATATATAATAGTGATAAATATTATTATGATTTTATTTTTTATTTATATTTAATAGTGATAAATATTATAGTGATTTTATTTTTTATTTTTATTTAATAGTGATAAATATTATAGTAATTTTATTTTTTATTTATATATAATAGTGATAAATATTATATTGATTTTATTTTTTATTTATATATAATAGTGATAAATATTATAGCGATTTTATTTTTTATTTATATATAATAGTGATAAATATTATAGTGATTTTATTTTTTATTTATATTTAATAGTGATAAATATTATAGTGATTTTATTTTTATATATATAACTGTGATAAATATTATAGTAATTTTTTTATTTATATATTATAGCGATTTTATTTTTTATTTATTTTTAATAGTATTAAATATTATAGTGATTTTATTTTTATATATATAACAGTGATAAATATTATAGTAATTTTATTTTTTATTTATATATTATAGCGATTTTATTTTTTATTTATATATAATATTGATAAATATTATAATGATTTTATTTTTTATTTTTATTTAATAGTGATAAATATTATAGTAATTTTATTTTTTATTTATATTTAATAGTGATAGATATTATAGTGATTTTATTTTTTATTTTTATATATATAATAGTGATAAATATTATAGTAATTTTATTTTTTATTTATATATTATAGTGATTTTATTTTTTATTTATATATAATAGTGATAAATATTATAGTGATTTTATTTTTTATTTATATTTAATAGTGATAAATATTATAATAATTTTATTTTTATAAATATAATAGTGATAAATATTATAGTGATTTTATTTTTTATTTATATATAATAGTGACAAATATTATAGTGATTTTATTTTTATATATATAACAGTGATAGATATTATAGTAATTTTATTTTTTATTTATATATTATAGCGATTTTATTTTTTATTTATATATAATAGTGATAAATATTATAATGATTTTATTTTTTATTTATATTTAATAGTGATAAATATTATAGTGATTTTATTTTTTATTTATATATTATAGTGATTTTATTTTTTATTTATATATAATAGTGATAAATATTATAGTGATTTTATTTTTTATTTTTATATATATAATAGTGATAAATATTATAGTAATTTTATTTTTTATTTATATATTATAGTGATTTTATTTTTTATTTATATTTAATAGTGATAAATATTATAGTGATTTTATTTTTTATTTATATATAATAGTGATAAATATTATAGTATTTTATTTTTTATTTATATTTAATAGTGATAAATATTATAATGATTTTATTTTTATATATATAATAGTGATAAATATTATACTAATTTTATTTTTTATTAATATATTATAGCGATTTTATTTTTTATTTTTATATAATAGTGATAAATATTATTATGATTTTATTTTTTATTTATATTTAATAGTGATAAATATTATAGTGATTTTATTTTTTATTTTTATTTAATAGTGATAAATATTATAGTAATTTTATTTTTTTTTATATATAATAGTGATAAATATTATATTGATTTTATTTTTTATTTATATATAATAGTGATAAATATTATAGCGATTTTATTTTTTATTTATATATAATAGTGATAAATATTATAGTGATTTTATTTTTTATTTATATTTAATAGTGATAAATATTATAGTGATTTTATTTTTATATATATAACTGTGATAAATATTATAGTAATTTTTTTATTTATATATTATAGCGATTTTATTTTTTATTTATTTTTAATAGTGATAAATATTATAGTGATTTTATTTTTATATATATAACAGTGATAAATATTATAGTAATTTTATTTTTTATTTATATATTATAGCGATTTTATTTTTTATTTATATATAATATTGATAAATATTATAATGATTTTATTTTTTATTTTTATTTAATAGTGATAAATATTATAGTGATTTTATTTTTTATTTATATTTAATAGTGATAGATATTATAGTGATTTTATTTTTTATTTTTATATATATAATAGTGATAAATATTATAGTAATTTTATTTTTTATTTATATATTATAGTGATTTTATTTTTTATTTATATATAATAGTGATAAATATTATAGTGATTTTATTTTTTATTTATATTTAATAGTGATAAATATTATAATAATTTTATTTTTATATATATAATAGTGATAAATATTATAGTAATTTTATTTTTTATTTATATATTATAGTGATTTAATTTTTTATTTATATATAATAGTGATAAATATTATAGTGATTTTATTTTTTATTTATATATAATAGTGGTAAATATTATAGTGATTTTATTTTTTATTTATATTTAGTAGTGATAAATATTATAGTGATTTTATTTTTATATATATAGTAGTGATAAATATTATAGTAATTTTATTTTTTATTTATATATTATATATCAATTTTATTTTTTATTTATATATAATAGTGATAAATATTATATTGATTTTATTTTTTATTTATATATAATAGTGATAAATATTATAGTGATTTTATTTTTTATTTATATATAATAGTGATAAAGATTATAGTGATTTTATTTTTTATTTTTATTTAATAGTGATAAATATTATAGTGATTTTTTGTGAGACTTTGGTACGAAGATGGTTCATTATGTTTGGCATGTGAAGTATTTTCATAAGTACGAGAATACTTGGAAAGTGTTGAGAAGACTTGGCTACCCAAACGTAGCCTAGTAAGAGAAATATCTTGAAAATCAAATGAACAGATAGATCAAGATTCCGCATTCCAGATCAAATCACATGCAAACTCAAATAAACTTCAATATATATCCCCCTTATACTTAAAAGCGGCTATAAACGGATGAATAGGTTTGAACAGTAAACTTGTTTTACATTTTTCTTCTTCCCTTTCCGTCCCTCTCTACATCCTTAAAGCAAAATCACCACACAAATCACAAAATCACCACACAAATCACAAAATCACCACACAAATCAGGTGCTGCGTGCGTGGGGCTAAGGAGGAGCTACAGGTGGTGGATTCCATGGAAGTGCTCCACGACGTGAAGGGAACTCGATGGTGGTGCTTGGTGGAGCTGGGGCTGAGCCGCGGTGGTGCAAGGGTGGAGAACCTGTGCGTCGAGACCCATTTTGGGTTGCTCGCGTGCAGCTAAGGGAGGAGCTGTCAAGGGGCTTCGATGGTGGGGTTTGCTCGCCGGCGTGAGGGGAAGCCGGTGAGATGGTCGGTTGCGCCACAGGGTGGCACACGGCAGCGTTTGGCTGCTTGAGGGAGGAGATCGGGTGAGAGAGAGAGGGAAGACATGCGTGGGGAATGAAAGAGAGGGAGAAAGGGAAAGTGAGGGGAAACAATTAGGTTTAGGGTTTTAAATCCCAACCCTTCATCTTGAATCTTCAGATTTAATCAAACGGTAGAGATTTAAATATTGATTTAAACTAACATAAAATAGATAATAAAAATAAAAATATTATATCATACACTTAAAATCAACTTTAATTTATAAAATACTAAGTTTTCATCTTTAAATAAATGATGAAATTTTACTGAACATTTTTAAGAGAATAAAACTATATAATTAATTTGAATTTTTAACATAATTTAAATTCTATAATAAATGATAAATATGAATGAACAATAATTTTACTCTTAGACTATTTTAATATTTTGAAGTCACACTTTATTTTTTTTCTTCAATTAGGCAGATGTGGCAACGTGCTTTGCAAGTTTAGCCACTGCTTCATACACTTAAAAATTTAACTTTAATTTATAAAATACTAATCTTTTATCATTAAATAAATGATAAAATTTTGCTAAACATTTTTAAGAGAATAAAACTATCTAATTAATTTAAATTTTTAACATAATTTAAATTCTAAAATAAATGATGAACATGAATAAACAGTAATTTTACTCTTTGATTATTTTAATATTTGAAGTCACACTTTATTTTTTTCTTCAATTAGGCAGATGTGGCAAGCACGTTTAGCCACTGCTAGTATATATATAGGACGCCTCTACAGCCCCCGCTCCCAGTCCCGCTTCCCAGTCCCGCTAGTGTAAAATCTTGTATTTTTTTATTTCACTTTTTTGTACATGTATTTTTTTAACACTGTAAAATATTTAAAAAAAATAATTATAATATCATTAAAAAAAACTTACTTAATCACTAAGTAAAAAAAAATGTAACGAGACCGGGAGCGGGACTGGGAGCCCTTTTTTTCACTGTTCGAACCCTTTTTTTTCTTTGTGGGCGTTACGTACCCAACTGCATGCATTAATTATTGTGATGGATCTCATTAAAATCCAAACCCTTTTTCTAATCCATGGCGCTGATCACTGCTGACTGCTGGCCTGTAGCTCCCATCATTGAAGATCATGCAAACATCTTCCCCTTTTTTTTCCTTGAGATATTTCTCAGAATTCCCGTTTCAGTAGTTTGTTTTATATACGTTCCGATCGAACCCTTTTTTCTTTCTTAATTTGTGGGCGTTAGGCTATTTTACGAACTGGCCAACTGCATGCATTAATTATATTAGCTTTCATGAAAGAGACGTTCTTACTGAACTTGCTAGGTCGATCAAGCCCTATTTCTATATAGTTGATCTCGTAATGATCATGCGTTGAAGATGCCAAACATTTTTCTTGACATCTTCCCCCTTTTTTTTTTTCCGAAAAATGATAAATTCACAATATTTATACAACATTTTATACAATAATATTTAAAAGGAAGAGTATTTTTATAAAATACTTTATAAAACTAACATCATTTTATAAAAATACCCTTACTTTATAACATATGCTGTATAAAATATTATGTAAAATGTTGTGTGTTTATCACTACTCTTTCTTTCCTGGAGATCATATTTCTCAGAATTCCTGTTTCAATAGTTTGTTTTACGTTCCGATCGAACCCAACTGCATGCATTAATTATATTATTAGCTTTCATGAAAGAGACGTTCTAACTCATGTACTTGCTAGATCGATCAAACCCTATTTCTATAGTTGATCTCGTCATGATCATGCTTTGAAGAGCCAAACATTTTTCTTTCCCCTGTTTTCACTGTTGAAATATTTGTCATGTATTTAATTATCAAAAAATCTTCACAACCTCCTAACACTCCACACTCTACATTATTTTTAATTTTTATTATTTTTTTCTTTTATTAAATATTTATAATATGAATAATGAATAAAAAATTTGAAATAATTTAAAAAGAATAAACTCAAAAAAATATTTTAAAAAAATATTAAAAATTTAAAAAATTTAAAAAAATGTGGAGTGTGGAGTGTGGTGAAGGTTGTGTAACAAAGCTCTTTAATTATAGGAAAAATATTTGCATCTGCCTACAGCCGGCACACACTCAATGCATTGAGTGTAAAAAAAAAATATGTGAAGTGTGAGCCGGGCAGTAGGCAGATGTATAGCAAATCTCTTAATTATATATGCAGGCATTGACGCCTAGCTAATTCGTGTTATAATTTGCTTCAGGTTGATTCCTCATCATGTACTCTCTTCCTAATTGTTAATTAAATTATAGTTTTGTTGTTTATCATTCCACACACTGTATATTATATTTATTTTTTATTTTTTTATTTTATTTTATTTTTCTTAAAATAATTTAGTTATTCTACTCATCATCTATACATCACATATTTAATAAGGTAAAAAAAATTAAAAATTAAAATATTATATGTACTATATATATATATATATATATATATATATATATATGATGTGAAGATGATGAATAGAAGTTTTTATTAAAAAATTATGTGTGATATATATGTCCCCAAGCTAATTTGTTGTTTAGGTCGATCCATCGATCGAAAGCCACATGCATTTCACAGGGTGCATGGTTTGTCGGCCATCCTTCAAATTAAGGTGGTTCTGATCTGGTCAACTCGAGGGACATATTAGGGACGGTAGGGGTGGCAAGTCGTTTCATTTTTATGTTTTTTTTTTTGTCGGTACGATCGAATTAATGTCGTAACACTACCACATTAACTGATTAATTTTCTCTGGTTCCTTTTCGAAAAAATATAAATAGTTTATGCTTGATTCCAATATAAGATATATGCTTTTTTTTTTAATTTTCTTGAAATTTAATAAATGCATAAATAAGCTTGAATTAATATAGATGGAGTATATCTTATATCAAATTATCTAATTTCACAGATTATTAAAACATAAAATCAATATAAGATTTTAAATTTTAAATTCAAATTCAAATTCATTCATTTCTAAATACATTAAAATAGAAAAAGATTTAAAACCAATAAACTAATAGAAAAAAATTTCTAAATATATCAAATTACCAGTACATAGCTAACTAGCGCCTCTGCGTGGATCAGTACTAGTACTGTTTTCGTGGAAGTTTCTTTAATCTCAGCTGTATATCTTTTTCTTATCCCCTCGTAATTCTCAATCATTGTTTGATGTTCGGTGAAAAAGACACTGTTGAACAGTGATCCATTAATCGAACGACCGTTGCTCACTCGCATTAATCGAGTCAACATACTCACGGCTACAAGTTGCACCAGTCACGCGGTATTGCTCCCCAGCACATCATGCACCCCAACTTTGAACGCTTCGACGCTTCACGGGTTCTTTTTGCCGGCTTTGCTGACTTCTCTCCCGGCTCCATTTTCTTATATGGAATCTTTAAATCCTATATATATCCGACTTCCCTCCCAGCAATATCACAAGCCAAAGCAGCACTTCTTGCACACTACAATTTAGCAAAGGCCGAGTATTTTAAACCCTTATAACTCTCACTCCCAGTGTCATTGTAGTTTTTAGCTCTCACCATAATGGGAAGTGAAAGTAGTTCGAACAGCGTAATAGTTTCGATGTTTGTAGTAGTAGTATTGCTCGCCCTGGATGCCTCATTGGTGCATGGCCAAGGCACTCGTGTCGGGTTCTATTCGAAAACATGTCCTCGAGTAGAATCCATTGTTCGATCCACTGTTCAAACTCATTTTGGGTCTAATCCCGCTATTGCTCCGGGGCTGTTGAGGATGCACTTCCATGATTGCTTTGTGAATGGCTGCGATGCTTCTATCCTTATCGAGGGGACTAACACTGAAAGAACAGCCCCACCTAACAGTTTGTTAAGAGGATTTGAAGTCATTGACGATGCCAAGGCCAAGCTTGAAGCTGCATGTCCTGGCGTCGTTTCTTGCGCTGATATTCTTACCCTTGCTGCTCGCGATTCTGTTTTTTTGGTAATTATAACACACGTATATATGTGTGCAATAATCATGCATGAGATCTTACAACCACATGTTTATATTGATCAATCATCAATTGTTATTGCAGACCAAGGGACAGAGCTGGCAGGTGCCTACTGGACGCAGAGATGGCAGGGTATCATTGGCCTCAGATGCCACCAATTTACCTAGTGCTAGAGACTCCGTTGATGTTCAAAAGCAAAAGTTTGCAGAGAAAGGTCTCGATACTAAAGATCTCGTTGTCCTCGCTGGTAAGAACTACTTAATGCATATCTCTACATAGTCTTTTAATGATTGCATATACATGATTTTTGGTTTTGAAAAATAGAGAATTATATATTAAGCTGAGTTAACTATAAAGTCAAGACATAGATGACTAGCTAATTATTACATAAAGTCATCAACTTCAAACCCATATGATCTCAATGTACATGCAAGTATATACGAACGGTAAAATACGTATAGTGTGTCAATTAATTACTAATCGTATGCAATTTTGTTACTATATATAATATAGGTGGACACACCATTGGAACAGCAGCATGCCGGCTATTCAGTTACAGACTATACAACTTTACTACAAGTGGGAATGGTGCTGATCCTACCATTGACCCAGCTTTCCTGCCTCAACTCCGAGCTCTCTGCCCACAAAATGGCGACGCAGCAAGGCGTGTAGGACTAGATCCTGGTAGCCAAAACAGATTTGACACGTCTTACTTCAACAACTTGATGAAAGGCCGTGGAGTACTCGAGTCGGATCAAAAGTTATGGACTGATGCCTCCACAAAGACTTTTGTTCAACGTTTTCTGGGAGTGAGCGTCTTCAATGTGGAGTTTGGAAGGTCCATGGTGAAGATGAGCAACGTTGATGTTAAAACGGGTACCCAGGGTGAAATTCGCAAAGTATGTTCTGCAATTAACTAACTGGCCAGTACTCAATATCAGAGCTCTATCAGAAGGGACTGGAGAGGAGAAAAAAAAAACATTTAATATTATAATGTACTATTTATTTGCTTATAGGCGTAAGCCAATCAATTAAATTAGAGCGTCTTGCATTATGCATGTTTATTGTTTTTGGATTATAGGAGTACGGATGGCGTAAGATCAGGATTAATATGGCCAATATTCCGAAGGATTTACATTTTCTAGCTTATATATAATTTTACAAGAAATTGGGTTGTGTTCAATTTACTCGTTTGAAATTTACAATATTGCCGTAATTTTCCTTTTACGACTTTTAAGTAGGAACCGTGGCTAGCTATAATACCGGCCGGCTTCTTACCATATTGTATTTGGACGCTGATGTATGCCCATCTGAAGTGATCTCGAGTGAGTCAAGATGTTTTCATCACTTAATAGGACTCATAATTTTTTTTCAATACAACAACAAACCAATTATTAAATCTACTTTTTAACTTTTCAATTTATTTCATACGTCCAAACACAATCTGACCCATATTTTTATATAAAAGTCACTCAAACATTTTAATTTATTACTATTTATAGATAAACTTAAATTATCTTAGATACTCCTATCATCCAAACAAGGCCAAGTTACTGGCCGAGGCAAGGGAGCTCTATAAGTTCATAGATTTTCAATGTAGCAAGCATTTTTTTGGCCTTTTTGTTAAAAAAAATGGCTTCACGAGGAGTACTGCATTTGAATCCAAAAACATATATATCCAATGGTAATTTTGATTTAAAAGATAAATTTTAATAATATAATAACTAGTGATAGGACGTAGATGATATTTAAAAAAGAGAAATGCTGGGGACAACCGGCCTTGCGTCCTCGCCGCGGCCTCGCATCCAACGTGGCAAAATACAACAGCGTCGTTTTCGGTTTAAGTTTTTTTGGGCACGGGTCTTCAACGGGGTCCTCGTCTCCCTCGTTCAGTCTTCCTGGTTTCATTTCAAACCCACACTTTCTCGAAAGAGAAATAAACACTTTCTTCCACGATTCTGACTTTCATCTGCACCAAGCCCTAATTTCTCCCCTAGATTTCGTCTTCCTCTAAGAATAAACGTAGATTTCGTCTTCGCGACGAAGCCACGACCCACGAAAGCTAGATTTCCATCAACCCACGAAATCCCACGAAGCACGAAGAGAAATCTCTTCATTTCTCTTCGTCTTCGCTACGAAGCCAAGTCTTTCTTGATTTCTTCTTCGTGATTCATCGCTGTGGTTCCATTCACATCCCTTGAAATCGTCTCACTGGGTTTTCAGACACATCTCTTCGTCTTCTCCACGAAGCCTGGTCTGACCTTCGTCTTCTCCACCCACCTCTCAATCCCCTTCCCACGAACAAACGAAACCCTCACCCCAACCTGAAACCCTAACCCTAAATCGAAACCCTAACCCTAACCCGAAACCCACCCCCAACCCGAAACCCTCACCCCAACCCTAACCCTAAATCGAAACCCTAACCCTAACCCGAAGCCCACCCCCAACCCGAAACCCTCACCCCAACCCCAACTCGAAACCCCAACCCGAAACCCTAACCCCAACCCCAACCCGAAACCCTAACCCTAACCCCAACCCGAAACCCTACCCCCAACCCGAAACCCTACCCCCAACCCGAAACCCTAACCCGAAACGTAACCCATACCCTCACTTCCACTAGCAACACAGTTTGGCTCCCAGGTAAGGTTGCATTTTCCCGGTTTTGATATCTACAGCATTCTATTGTAGATTGACAGTTTCTATATCTGGAATTTTATCGTATTATGATAGTATTGTGAGTTTCTCTTTTATGAAGAGAAACTGATTCGTGGTTTCCTAATTTGTTTGAGGTTTTTGTTTCGTATTGTTGTTCTGAGTTTATGAATTTCGTGGGTAAGGATATTCTGGAAGCAAGTGCATGTTCTCAAGTGGTGGTGTTGTTTGTAATTTAATTATATAATTAGAGGTTGATGGTGTTATGCTTGTGTTGGTTTATAGTTTCATCATCTGTGATGGTGTTATCAATTCATCTGTCATGTAGTGCTGCTGTGAATAGGTTGTATTGCCACTGTGAGTGTCCTGCTGCAGTGCAGCTTCTCTTTTAAGCCATGCATTTCCACATTGCTGTCAAGTGGCAGCTCACTCTCTTTGGTTGAAACTTTTCATATCAGTATGTCCATTTCCATTACATGCTGCATTCTATGAGAGGTTTGAACAAAATGAGTAGTAGAGTGAAGGAAAAATGGTGTTATCAATCCATTCATCTGTCATGTAGTGCTGCTGTGAATAGGTTGTACTGCCACTGTGAGTGTCCTGCTGTAGTGCAGCTTCTCTTTTAAGCCATGCATTTCCACATTGCTGTCAAGTGGCAGCTCACTCTCTTTGGTTGAAACTTTTCATATCAGTATGTCCATTTCCATTACATGCTGCATTCTGTGAGAGGTTTGAACAAAATGAGTAGTAGAGTGAAGGAAAAATGGTGTTATCAATCCATTCATCTGTCATGTAGTGCTGCTGTGAATAGGTTGTACTGCCACTGTGAGTGTCCTGCTGCAGTGTAGCTTCTCTTTTAAGCCATGCATTTCCACATTGCTGTCAAGTGGCAGCTCACTCCCTTTGGTTGAAACTTCTTTTTACAATTTATAAAACATCATGTTAGAATGTCGTCGTCGTCATCATCAATGTCTTCTTCATCGTTTGCAAAACGTACTTTGGGACAAGCACATTGCTTCTGTAAGGTCGATGCGACATTGAGATATTCAAGTACTCCAAGAAATCCAGGACGACCCTTCTTAGGGTGTCCAAAGTACAATACAGAGGTAATAACTACATTAGTTGTAGTTACAACATTTGTAAATTATATTGATGAATATGTTCAACATGTAACATTTGTGAATTTGCATTTTCCAGGGATTACCATATTGTAAATTTTTCAAGTGGGCAGAAAGTAATCAAGAGATTGAGTTCCATCTTCAAGAAAGAAACAATGATCTGTTAAGGAGGGAGAAGGAGGTCGAGAAGATGCTGGACGATGTGGAAAAGATGAAGACTGAGCTCCGTAAAAGAGTGGATGAAATCGATAAGAGAGCGCTGGTGGTATTGAATAGAGAGATAGTGGTATCCACAAGAGAGAAGGTGCTTCTGGAACAAGAAACTGTAATGAGGCGGGGACGGACACTACATCGGGTGTTTTGGGCTTTTTTATTTGTCGTTGCATTTTACTTGGTAGTTTATAAGTAATTTAATTGCTGCCTAGTGTTAGTATCTAAGTATTGGATTTTGTACTTTATGTAAATAAATTAAGTTCAGTTATATGGGAATGGATAAAGCAACACTGTTTGGAGTTGTTTTCTCCATTGTTTGGTTCAGAATGCTGAAGTAATGTTTTTGGTTTTTCATTTTTGAATGCTGATTGGTTCAGAATGCTTCAGTAATGCATTTGGACAGATTGCTTCAGAAATAATTCACTTCTCTATTTTAGAATGCTTTTTGGTTGAGAATGCTTATTGACACAGATTGCTTCAGAAATGCATTTGGAGTTGTTTTCTCTATTTTTGTTTTGTATTTGATATTGTTATGTATATCTGACTTGAGAACTTTCCAAGGGATTGTTAACAGAACACAAGCAGGGGATTGTTTCCAAGGTATTGAGAATGCTTTTCTCTATACCTGAATGTGAACATGTTGCATGTAAACCCTGTGTGAATAATATAACCAGTGGAGATAGTTTACGTTTTCTTTTGAGGTTTTAGCATACCATTAGCACAAGCAAGGTCGTCTGCACATTTATCTAATTAAGAAAATGCAGTTTACAAGCAGACACCACACCATCATAAAACATACGGCCTCTAATAATAATACAATACAATTAGACACCACACCAAAGATAAAACATACGACCTCTAAGGATAATAATGGGTTTCAACTCCATCAAATCCTATATACAAGAGAATATGCTGCACCAATGTTAATGGATTTAGCATATCAGTTGGCTGTATTTCTGCAGGCCACGACATGAAATTAAAAAACAATATAATAATAATAACAATGCTCCTTAACACATACTCCTTAATGTTCAACACCATTGTGTCCATAACAAGAGTATAACAAAAGAAAAGAAAATGGTAACCACTCAAGCTTATATAGATTTTTCTGCAATGCTTTACTCATCATGAATTCTTTAGTACAAAATATATGAAATACACAACAAATTTCCTCCAACCCAACATTTACAACAAAGTCCCTCCCTCAAATACACAAAATATATGAACTACACAACAAATTTCCTCCAACCTAACATTTACAACAAAGTCCCTCAAAATATACACATAATATCCAAAATACACAACAAATTTCCTCCAACCCAACATTTACAACAAAGTCCCTGAAATATACACATAATATCCAAAATACACAACAAATTTCCTCCAACCCAACCATAACAACAAAGTCCATCAAATACACAAAATATATCCAATACACAACAAAGTTCCTCCAACCCAACCATAACAACAAAGTCCATCAAATACACACAAAATATATTCAATCCATGGTTACAACAAAGTCCCTCCCTCAAATACATTCAATAAAAAAAAGAACCCCTACAATACATTCAATACACAAAATGTTTTACAACAAACCCATTATTGCAACGGTTGTGATCCATCTAATCCAAATTGAATCTGTAAATAATAAACAACAAAATATATTTTTCAGGTAACATCTATAAACTTGAAAAAAAAGCTATGAACCACTTACGCTTTCTTGACTCTGCATCACAAAGTGCTCTCGGGGTTGGGTTCCAGTAACATCTATAGCCACGCTTTCTCTTTCTGGAACAGCCTGCTAGAAATCAAACGTAAATATATAGCAAAATAATGGAAATTTGTAATAAGTTTATATATAAGTTTATTAATATACCATCTCAGAAGGGCCAAATAAATTTCTGCATACTTCTACGGTTGGTGTATCTCCTCTATCCGCGACTTGGATATCTCCTCCATCCCGCTAATAATTATTTAAGAAACAAAATTACATTAACTCATTTTCTTCGTCAACAAAATATAAATAAAAAGCAGCTATGAAAATATCATCACCTCTTTACGCTTCCCTTTTGCTAGTGCTTTCTTGGTCTTTGCTTTAGTTTTTCGCATGTCTATCTCCATCCTGGATGCTCTCCTTAGAGATGGAGGTCTGCATTTACCTCGCACAACACGCGGACTACGTACTTCCCTAGAACCACCAACCATACTATCAACATTGGAACCAATTTGAGTCATCGATGGGAGTTCTTGATTGGTACGATACAAATCAATCATTGCATATAACTTAGTACTCGCATCCTCAGTATGCTCTCTCGAAGCTGATGTGAGAGTAATCATCTGATAACAGATATTTAAAAGACTTGAATATCTATTACAATCTGCCCGTTGTTCCCCTCCATCATAGCTGCTGTGGATTAATGTGTATCGCCTTTTAATATCTTTCCTCCATCGATCTAAAATGTACATTTATGGCAAAAATTTAATATCGTTACACCTGAATACGGCCAAAATATGCCGACACAATATCCCCCTCATCTCAAATAATCCACAAGAGCACTTTGCAACTGCATCTTCGCCACTAAAGTTCACAAAATGGGTAACCGGCTTAGTGAACTCTTCCAAACAAATTTCATCCTCTACCATATATATTTTTACTGCACCATCACTTTTATATAACTTTGGATTCAAGTCAATGATGCCGTTGACTTGCTGCTGAACTTCCTTAAATTTTGCATTCGTGTACAACTCTTGAAACCTCTTTTCAATCGGAGATCTAAATATGCAGGGGATTGTGGCATTAAATGACTGGAAGTCCGCAAAATTTTCATTCTCAATCTTTTTTTTCAAGGCATTATCAAATTGGTCTACAAACTCCTTCAAGTTTGTCCTAGCATGAACATAACCATCAAAAAATGCATTCATGCTCTCGCTTCGCTGCGTTGTACTCATTCCAGCCCAAAAACACTCCTTCAGATATGCCGGTACCCAATGTTCACGCTCAACATATAGGCTTTGCAACCACGCATTCTCATGTAAGTTATAAGTGTTAATCAACTGATCCCAACATTTCTCAAACTCATCAACAAGTTGGGTGTCATAGACACATTTCATCAATGCATTTTTCATCCCAGTTTTGTACGAACTATATGAGCCAAGCTTCTCGGGGACTTTCTTTAGTATATGCCAAAGACAAAATCTATGCCGGGTTTTTGGGAAAACAAGAGCGATCGCATTTTTCATCGCTCTATCCTGATCAGTGATAATAGCCTTCGGAGCGATACCATCCATGCATTGCAACCATGTCTCGAATAACCACACAAAGGTCTCGGTATCCTCACTGAAAATCAGGCCTGCCCCCAACAAAATTGACTGTCCATGGTGGTTTACACCAACAAATGGTGCAAAGGGCATCCCATATCGATTCGTTAGGTACGTGGTGTCGAATGTGACCACGTCACCAAAATCTTGGTACGCTGCTCTACTACGGGGGTCTGCCCAGAAGACGTTCTTTAACCTCCCCTCATCATCTATATCCATCATATAAAAGAACCCAGGATTTTTGTACTGCATCCGTAAAAAGTAATCTCGGAGCGCTCCAGCACCACCTACTCCAAGTCGTAAATGTCTGGCCTTGTCAATATAATTACAACAATCCTTTTTCAAAAATGGGAGGTTCTCGAATCCACCCGTGCCAACAACAAGAGATCCGTAACTCTTATTCGTTCGGATGCCAGCCAAATCATTTGTATCGAGGACCCTTTTTACAGCATCACTAACTTCTCTATTACATCGGAAAAAGCGAGATTTCTTTGGACTGAGGCCGTGGTTATGGATATTATGTACTGTCGTCAACCGAAGCACACCATCTTGCCTTAAGGCGTTAATCTTTGCCTTACATTCAGTTTTCCCTATCGGCCGTGGGTTAGCAACATTCAACGTCCTATTCCGGGCCTTCCCACCGCGAGCACAAGCAAGGGTGACATATCTAACAGACTCATCTTCTCCCCTCTCGGTCCGTTTTGTCATCACCCCAAACCCACATTTCTTACCATATTCCTTATAATAACTTAATAAATCTTCAAAGGAATTAAACTCCATTCCTGACTTTGGCTCCTCAATTGTATCATCATGATCAGGTTCCGTAGGACTTGGTCTATGCTCAGTACATTCTTCAGCTCGTGGAGATCCACATGGCGCTGAAGTTTCCCCACCATCAGGTCTATTATCCTCTGAACCAACTACTCTGCTTGTGGCGGAGCTTGTATTGCTGATAGGAGTAGGAGGTTCCATGATATGTTGAAATGGGTTGCCAACTGGATATGGTATAAAAGTCGGTGACCATGTAGGCACTGGTCCAAAATAACCAGGCATGTAATTTGGAATGTTTGGTGCCGTTGATGGTATAACATGTTATTAGATATCGTTACTGATGTATTTTGGGAAAAAATATCGAGTCCACAATACAAATGTTGTTGATATATTAAATCATATAACATACATACCTCGGATGGGGGATTTGAGCTAGATAATGTCTGCATACTTGGCTGTTCTTTCCGGTTTTCCATTCTGAAAATTAGTATAAACTATCAAGACAGCCAATTGACATTCAACATGTGGGTTTTTATAGCTGGAAAAAAATTAAACTATCATGCAAAAGTATTTATGGGTGTTGAAACTAACAATTATTCAGATTATATTCTTGCGCAAAAGATTAAAAGGGCATGCTCAAAGATTGATGCATGTATAATAATCTAACTTAATAGCTCACAGACAATACAGATAAATTCTACAGGATTATATTGTCAAGATGGAAATGATGACTGAAGTAGTCCTAAAGGCCATGGCGTGGTCACTGAACTTAGAGGACAACTAGCACTAGCACTAGCACTACACCATTATGCTTTGTAGAGTTCATATCCAACAAAGTCCTTAAATAGAAACATTACATAGCAGATATATCCACATGCATAAACACACATGAACATGCAGAGGATTATACATCTGGGAAAGCAAAAACTTTTCCAAAAATTTCCATGATATGCATACCTATTCCTTCTCCAATAGCGATTGTTGCAAAGCCTTGAAAACACTCTCTTTTGGTTGCAATGAATGCCGCAATTCCTCAATGGTGTCTCGCAGTCTAGATTTCATCATTACAATTACAATTATGAAAGAATGAAACAGGACTCTAGATAGAATTTACTATATTCTTTAATTTTGAAAGCATCTTGTGGGATGGATCCTCAACTTCAAGTCTAATTGGTTACAACTATATTCTACTACATCATCATGATTTTTTTTTTCATAAGGAAATTACTAAGAGAAATTCATAGCAATTTCTTGTTGATTAATAAATTTTTTTTCCCGATAAGCAAATGTGAACTTTATTGATTGTTGATTAATGAAGTATACAAAAGAGATATGCCTCCTGTGTACTTGGGTTACATCTCAAAAATAAATTACTTTGACTAAATGGAGAAAGATTTTTGAAGGGGAGATAAACAAACTTGCATAAAATTAGGAAAAACATATCTTTTATGCAAAATATACAAAATGCTGCTGCCACCAAATAGAACACCATGGACAGTGGACACATGCCTCATTCACCCACAAAAACATAAGCAAAATTCTGAAAATAATACAGAGTTAGTTTCAGATTTACTTATTGTTTGTACTCCTAAATTGTTATCTCTCCATTCATTGCTTTTAATGCATCATTTGCTTGCTGCCGTGTACGAATGAGACCCTACTCCTCAAAATGACAATCTCCAAATAACATCCCAACTTAATTTCGAATGAGACCCTTTTTCTTCTGGGATTGTTAAATCAAAATAGGCTGTACTGGTCAAGTGAGGTAACCATTACTGGGATTCATTAATTTATTAAATTTATTAAATTAAATTAGGGTAGCTTTCAGGTTTGAAGCGCTATAACATACAAGTAACGATGAAGACAAACATGTTTTAATGGGGTTCATACACCAACAGATTCTTAAGCACAGATTTTTCACATACAAACAAAAAGGACTTCAGCAATCCAAAGAGAACGGCAAGGACCTCAACCCAGGAAAATAAAAACCCAACAACAAACAGATGAAGAACTCTTACCCAAAAATGCAGATGAAAATTAGTCTTCAAATCGAGCAGAGAAGACCGTGGGAGGGATCTCAGATCGCGCGCAGCTAGAGAATGGTTTGGGGCTCTGGTTTCTTCAAACGTAGTGAAAATGAAATTCCTCTTCCCGCGTTTGGTCTTGTTTCTGGATTTTGATATATTTTTTTTTTTAATCGACTGACGTGGCAGCCGCGAGGCCGCGGCGGGGTTACACCCGGTGGTATATAGCAGTACTGAACGAAATGAAATTAAGGATGACAAGAAAAAGAAGGAAATGATTGGTCCCATGCAAATGCATATGGAAAAAGCTAGGAATCCCACTTGGGGATTCCGTTGAAAGTCACCGCTCCCTTTTTTTATTATTTTTTATTATTTTATTTTTATTTAATAATTAATAAATTATTATTTAATAATATTATGATTTTTTTTAAAAAAATATTAAAAAATGATATGAAAAAAAAAACTTAAAAAATAAAGAATTAAAATGTGGAGCCCTCAACGGTGGGTGTAGAAGCACTCTATGCAACCTAAATAGCGCGTTACGTACTTAATTGGCGAATTTGCGGGTGCGAGAAACAGAGAGACTGGCTACTTTATCAATCATCATGACAATGATTGATGATTGATGATTGTTTCTTTATTTTTTTTAGCTACTTGTGTCCTTTCAAACCAATTATAATAGACAATGTCTGCAAAAATAAAGAAAAAGGAACTGGGTTTGGCTTTCTCTCTGTGGCACGCACTATCTCTCTCTTGTAAAAAGTGTTTGGTTCATAAAAAGTGTAGGGAATCTTGATCCATCCAAAACGTTTCCATGTGTTTACATTCAAACTGGCATGTCCTCGTATTATATGTTAAATTTATTTTATAATAAAAATAATTTTACAATCTAACCTACTACATGAAATAATGTCAGTTTCTAAATTTATTTTTATAAAATATTTTTGTGACTAAATCATTTCTTATAACTTTTAGCATATAGCCGACTTGTCTACTTACTTCATGTAACAATTCTATTTTATTTTTGTGTTTGGAGACCAGATATTTGACCTAGGGATGACCTTTTTTCGTGATTTGATGTTGAGTAGAAGTTGATAATCCTTAAAGTTTGGCAATGTAACTTGGTCTATGTTTACCAATAAAAAAACAATCATTTTCCCTCAACTTTCAACACAATCGTGTTTATACCCAAAAATACTTTTTCATCTTTCCAAGAAAGTTTTCACGTGATTATTATTGGACCCCACTATTCTCATAAAAATTCCAAAAATTAATAATCGCATTTACATAAACCCAAAAAATACTCACAGAACTTTTATACTTAAAGTGGACCCCTTCATTTTTTGCAAACACTAGAAACACTAATCTTCATCATTTTCCTTTCCAAACATCTTTTCAATAGACTCCACCACTTTCACAGGCACATAACTGAAAACACCTCAAAAAGTTTTCTAATTTCTCAAAATATTGTCATATGCAAACATGCTCTTGATTTTTTTGTTAGGGAATGTGAAATTTGTGTTTGCAAGCTCTGGTGTATGTCCGAAGTTGCATACATTGGTATTTCTTCCAGCTCTTTTATTAGATTAAGAATAATTTTGATTGAACTATTTATGAGAACTCCGCTTAATAACCAACATTTTCAAAGATTAAGGGCCCGTTTGTTTTCGAAGATAAACTCAAAACTATGAAAACCTAAAACCAGTTTTCGTACGGTTAGGAAGTTTCCCGAAAACAAACACAATTTTGTCCCAAGATTTTCATCTCTTCACTCAACACTGTGTGGAACCTACCGTGTGAATCTCACGTCTCTCTCCTCTCTCCCGTAAGTCCCATTTCGAACTCACCAGCCATGCGAATCTTCTTTCACACATCCCATCTCACAAGATTGCGATTCCATCTCTCTCGGGAAAACTGATTCTAGTGCATCCCCCGGCAGCAAATCGTTGCCATTCACATACCCTTCCAAACGACATCTCAAGAAAAGCTCATCTCCACCAAAATTCAAAATCTGTCTGGAACCTCTGTTGTTCTTGCCGTGTGAATCTCCCCTGTTCCCCTACCCATCACCGAAGTGATTGCTGCGAAGTGTTTCTTCTACCATTTCATTTCTCCAGAAGCCCTACATATAGATAAATGGCGAAAATTGCCAAAACCCCCTTCCTCCACCATGGTTAGGTGCTGCAACCTGGGTTTATCTCTCAAAAACAATTGCCATAAACGCTCCTTCACCATCCTCTCCAAGGGCATCACGGGTCCGACAACGAGGTCATACCAGGTAGTGTTTTAGGAACCCTCTAATATTTGTTTTTTTATATGAATAATTTCTGCAAATATCTTGTTTATTGTTGGTGATTAATGCATTGGACCAGATTTGTTTGTGGTTGTCGATCGATTAGTGGTTGTGTTCTGTTTTGGGTTTGCATGGACTCGCTTTTGTGTTTGGATTTAAAATGGTAGAACATGAAAGATCAGCTTATCATTGGGCAGATAAAAACCCTATTAGTTGTCGGGTTGTCTTTAATATTTGCATTAAAAAACTTGGATGAGTATGAAATACCAAAATAATTTAGCAAAGTTAAAGTTATAGCCAAAGAACTTTGAGCAGGAAATGGGAAAAAAATATTATTACAGTTCGTAGGCTATAATACTGAACAATGCAAGTGTATCTGAACACTGAGTTTGGTCTGCTTTGTCAATATCAAAACTGACAGACACAATAGTTGTATTTAGATATGGTCAAAAGTTAGATACAGGCATGTTTAGAGCAACCAAACCCTATAATTATGTATAGCAAATCTCCATAATCATCGCCTACTAACATAATTGCAACTTACACCATATTAGCTTATTTCAATTCCATGTGAAGAGCTCGAAAGTGGCTGTATTCTGCATGGGGTTTTTAAGCTATGATTAAAAACCCCCTGCATTGACCGCCAACAGGAAGCCAGTAGTGAAGATGGAGAAGGACTAGGAAAAGGAGAAGGAAGAATGGAAGTTTTGATTTATAAGGTTATTTGGTTTTGCTTTTTTAATATTTTTAATCATTCATAGGTCATCAAAATTATGGGGCAACATGTCACAGGCATTGATCATATTTGTTTAGTGTTAAGGGCTAAATTGCTGAAATACATAAGTTTTTGTAGTTTAGTTTTGATAAATCTGGTTAATCTTAGCTTCTGTTTTTGGGTGAAAATGTGTTTTTTTAAACTACTCATATTAGATGCAACAAAATGAAGGTAACTTGATGGTGTACTTTCTAGACACCATTCAGAGGTAGAGGAAAAATTCCTAGTGGACTCACTATCAAGAGCTGAAAACTTGAAATTCAAACTATATATGAACCCAGCTTTAATCTAAATGGTTGGCTGCCATTAACAATAAGTGAAGGACTGATTGGGACTTAAATGGGTGCATTAGTTGAAAGGAATTGGTCTTTCTACATACCCATTTGGGAGAAAAAAAAATCACTTGTGTGTATTATATTAGTCACATTCTCATCTCATTTCAGTATGTAATAATAAAAATAATATTATAGAACATCTTCATTGATTATGTGGGTAATATATGTCAAGCTCGTATATGATCACGTGAAAATGTTTTGGACGCACACGTCTTTATTTTGGATTCCATATTGGCAACAAACTGTTTTTAACAACATTTTTAATTTGTTAGCGTTACTACCTACGCTCCTCTCGATTACCTCACCCTCGGCAGGTATGACCCACTTCTAAATTAAACAATTTGGATTTCATTTCATCATTTATTTGGCCATATGATATAAATGTCTTTGGATTGAAATATCATATTATTAGCATTTTCAAATGGACCCCGATACCGACATTTCACACGTTGATCCAATGATTTGGGTAAATGGAATTGAGGATGTCTTCATTGACATGATGTTAGCGGACGCCCTTAATGGTGCATTGAGGGCTAGGAAGATCATTTCTAGGGACCATGCTTCCTATGCTGCACGTCTTACGGCAGTGGGCGTAAGGACGTACGAAGCAAGCCAAATCAAGGGAAAAATACATCGGCTTAAGATGATGCAACGACTTTTCACGGACCTCATGTACCAAACTGGTATGGGATGGGACCCCGATACGAAAACGGTTATAGGGAGCGATGAACACTGGGCAAATGCCATTAGGGTAATACTTCTCTAAGCATGCCATATTTTCATATTACGAAAATTATCCCTTTATTATATGTCACTGTTTCCCGCGGTAATCCCTCCCTAATATGTTGAATTTAAAACTCCTTATCCAGGCCAAGCCACAAGTAAAGAAGTTTCGTACCTCAGGTTGCCCACGATATGTAGACCTCTGTACCATTTTTGACGTTGTTGTTGCCACCGGTACACTCCACCACACGTCCACCCAACCACCACCATCTTTCGACGAGGAGGAACGTCTTGACGCTGAGATGCGCCGTCGGGGCCCAGCACTTGGCACCCAAGGGAACTCTGATTTTGTCTTTAATGGCCCGTCCCAGTTTTCCATGGACATGGGGACACCATCGACTCACTCGTCCCAACGACATCAAAAGGGAGGGCAACGCAACCAGCACGACGAAGAGATATCGAACATGGTTGTAGTAATCACGCGTTCCTACGAGGCACGCCGAAAGTGTTACGAGGGCAGAGGAGAAGCGTCAGGGGAAAAGCGGAGTAGAGGATCCACACATTGCATGGAAAGCGATTACGGTTTCGATTCTTTTTCACACTATGTGGCCTTGTTACAAGCACTTCAGCCCCCACTGCCTCCCGATGTTTTCTCCCGTGCGTTTGATCGGTTAATTAATCCCATTGCACAACGAGGATTTTTGGTAATGGATGATGCCCATAGGCACGTGTGGGCATCACATAGTTGATTAGTGACTAGGTTGTCTTGAGTGGTTGATTAGTTGCTTTACTTCGTTGTAATTTTTCATTAGCGTAATGTAATTTGAGTTTGCCATGGATTGTTGTAGATGAATTACGTTATTGGATTTGGTTATTTCTTTGTTTATTTATAAGGTTGTTGGGTTTAATGATTAGTGTTTTTAATCTTCGTTCAAATTAAAATAGGTTTGGCGAAGCTTCCTTTATTGACACACGTGTTAATGTATAGAAAAAATCATGCAAATACCTTTAAATATTAAAAAATAAATTCTTTCTCATCCATGCATCACATTTATTTTAATATTTTCTTCCTTTTTTTTTAACGAGTGTCTGCGGTAGAAATAATGAATGGCAAAAATAATATTAAAATATTTGGAATGACTCAAACAAATATTTGATAAAATAGGTACTGCATACAAAAGATTTTAGCATATTATTTTTTAAAAATAGGCGTTTTTTTTTTAACATTACAAATATTTCCACCAAACTCAGCAAAATATTTGATAAAAGTCATAAATTATTACTTTATTGATTTAATAAAGGAAGCATGCATGCGTGGGAAATAAAAATGAAATGAATATAGCAATAGTGCCCTTTCAAACGCCTGGAAGCTCTTCATTCCGGATTCACTGTTCATGCGCGGGTTGCAAGTCATTTTCAGCGGCTGAGTTGTGTTTAAAAATAATATTATTAGTTGTGGGTCCCACGGCAATCAATTCTTAGTACAAAAAAGTTCAACTAATCTCATCTATCTCTATAAACAAACACAATTTTATCTCATCTTATCTTATTTCATTTATACTCAATATATCTCAATACTATTCACATATATTCCAAAAGATATCATCTCATCTTATTTCATCTCTGAAAACAAACGGGCCCTTAAGGCATCCATTGTTTTCTTTTTGCCACATCATTTTTGGCCTACCTTAAGGGAGTAAAGGGTGAAAGAGAGGCCAAATGTGACAAGCGGAACTTATAAGAAAATATGTGGCTTATAGGTTGTAATTGGCCATAGTAAGTTGAATTCAGGGCTTAATTGAGTTGAGTTGAGTTTTGTAGAATCTGTTTCAAATTGTCTTTTGCAGGGTCAATTTGATGGCAGACAATGATATATCATATTTATTGTATATTTGCATGATTTCTTTTAAGTATTTTCCTCTCATTTTGCTGCATGTTTCTTGATTTAAAGCCTCTTGCCAAGTCTTTTGGTTGGTTGTTGTAGCCAAACAATCTAACTTCAATTCATTGCAAGGAATGTTGTTCAATTCATTCTGCTGACATCTGATTTAGTTTTCTGAAACATGATTCTTGGGCGTGGCCATCTCTGTTTAATGAACTTTCTGAGAGATTTCCATTGGATGTAAGATGCATGAAATTTGAGGACCTTCGGAAGGTCACATGTAGAAAGGTTGTCCACATCTTTAATTGCAATTTTGAAGTGCTTCATCACTTTCTGTTTTATTATTCAGTTTGCAAGAACATCTATTGCTCTTAGAGTTGGATGTTTTATTTCATATGTATATTGATTATACCACTTTAAATTAGATGTGATGTTTCACTGGTACTTTCATGCATACTTTCTACCATCTTGCCTAAAGATGGGTTTGGTTCAGCCTAAAGACACACGCACACACAGAGAAAGAGATTAAAATGATCAGCTTCTTTGATAGAACTAGGAGATATATATATATATATATATATATAAATATGAATATTGGAACATGGATTTGCCACTCATGAACTTGAAATTGAAGGGGGAAAAATATAATTTATAAGAATGTATGCAATTGCAGACAATGAATTCCAAGCAAACGAATCGAAAAAAGATAATAATAATTAGAATCGCATGATCTTACTTAGGTACTTAATTTAGCTGGATTTTCAAAACATGATGATCATGAGCAGAAGGAAATTAATAATAATGGACGTACGCTCTCTGTGGCTGGAGTGAAGACGATTCCAGATTTTCTTCAATGGGGAGAGGAGGGACTTGAGCCACCCGATATGGCCAAAGAAGTACAGGCCTTCCCTGGGTACTTACTTTGGTTGAGAGTAGGTGAAAGGTTGGGAAAGAATTAAATAGATGAGGATGCATGAGGGTTTTAAACTCATCATGCATGTATGTAGTTGTACGTGTTTGCTTGGACAAGGGTGTCTTGTTTAGCAACCATTCCCGATCCATTTATCTTCCATTAATTCCATCGGTTTTAGACATTTTGTGTGTTTTTTGGTCATTTTATTTTACTCAAATCTCTACTTTGGAACTGCACCGATTACATGTGGAATTTGTGTGGGTATGTGTCATTTTGGGTTTTTGGCACCTCTCTCATATAAAATACCTGTGTACTCAGGCATGCCCATTTATGTTCTCTACTTTGGTGCTCTAAAGTTGATTATTGTGTTTATGCAAGCACCTTGTAACTTGAAGTTTTTATTTTTTCGATTTATCTACATACTGCCGTTGGGATAATTCATTATTGAAAATCCTCATTTTGTGTGTGGTGTTTTACTTATTGATATGCTGGACTTTGTTACTTTAGTTTCACTTGTTTATGCTTGTACAGACGGAGGGCAATCTTGCTGAAAAGCTTTACTCTGAAAGTCTGAAGCTATCCAAGACAGACTTAGTTTCTTCTTCAACTTCCGTTGGTAAAGAAAGTGATTTGCATGGTATTACTTTAATTTATATGTTTTAAGGCAAATCTGGCTGAGATACTTATGATCAAATGTTTTTTACATTTTATTTATGTTTTCTATTTTTGTGTTGAGTGGCACTTCCAACCTGCATAAGGATGGATGATACATGAGGTCACGTGCATTTCCATGGGTGCTTCAGTTAATTGAAAAAAGAGAAGAACTTCTTGTGTTTAGCTCTTTTGTTTCATTTCCTTTCTTTTCTTTTATTTTATAAATAAATTTCAGCAATTGAAAGTTAAATAGACCCTTGCTCTGGTAGCTGCTTTCTTTGTATGCATGACATTATCATAAGAAAAGATTTCCATGCTTAAATGTGGATTTTGATACTAGCAAAACCTTCTTTTTTTCCCATGAGTTTATATGATGAAATACATCTGCTTTGACCTTTTACATCCTTAAGGCATAACAACTTGCTTTCACATCTTTACTACTTGATTTAGCTTTCACATCTTTAATACGTAGAACTGTTACCCAAAAACCAGTAGGGCCATTTACAGCAGCTTTGGGAGCACTTATTTTAGTTAGTTTCCAGTTTTTCACGTCTTTATCCATTGAGCTTTCACATCTTTACTACCTGATTTAGCTTTCACATCTTTAATACGTAGAGTTGTTACCCAAAAACCAATAGGGACTTTACCTTTGATAAAAATGCATGGAACCCAACTGGAGTTTATGCATTTGAAATGGACTTGTTAAATATCTTTTTGCTCTTGCTCTTGCTCTTGCTTTTCTGTCGTCCAATTTGCTGGTGCCTATTTATTGAGAAAGCAGGTTCATGTCTTTTGTGCTATTGTGTGTACGAACAAATATTTTTTTTCTGCTCTGCAGGTTGTATGATTCAGAAGGTCAGTCTGCAGGTTGTATGTCTACTTTTTCTTATCCTTTGCAGTTTTTCACATCTTTATCCGTCAGTCTGCAAGTTGCATGTCTACTTTTTCTTATCTTTTAGTCAGTTTTGCAGTTTTTCACATTATCCATTGAGTATTAGGTTATTTTAAGTTTATTATTTTCTCCTTTAGGTTTTGACAGTTATGTCAGTCCACCACTTTCATACTTTTCTTATCCTTTAGTCAGTTTTACAGTTTTCCACATTATCCATTGAGCATTAGATTATTTTGAGTTTATTATTTTTCTCTTTTAGGTTTTGACAGTTATGTCAATCCACCACTTTCATGCTTTTTCGTTGTATGCTTTTTTATTTGGGTTTTTCACATCTTTATCCGTCAGTCTGTAGTTTATATGTCTACATTTTCTTATATTTTAGTCAGTTTTGCAGTTTTTCACATTATCCATTGAGTATTACCTTTTGGAATTTCTCATGCAAGATATTTTCTTTAATTGTTGTTATCTTCACAATTGTTATGGCATAAATTTCTTTTGGAGTAGAATATGAGATTTTGATAGTTTAGCAGGAGTACATCTTATTCATCTTTTTTTTCGTATTGTCTTGGGATGATTACGAGTAGTTTTCCTCAAGAATAAAGTTGATTCACAGTATGAGAAGGAGCATTCTTTGATCTGAAATTCCCATAAACATGTACATGGTAAGAAAGGATCTTGCTACGACTTCCTTCACACATGAGAGCCCATGAAATGCATTATGTTTATTGTAGATCTCAATTGTTGATATATTTGGGTGTATTCAGACCTTTTGTGGTCCTTCAATTCCTTTTCAATCAGAGAATGGAAATAAAGGGGAGATAAAAAGTATTTCTGCTAACTAAGTTGCTTGCTTTTAATTATACCTTTTTTGTTATGGACCGTCAAATTAGATACCCTTACAAAGTTTGTTAATTTTCTTTTACTAATAAATTGAATTAAATTAATCCCATGCATTTTGTAACATTAATAGTAGAACTCATGCATTTAGGGTTGGTCAAATTCAATATCTGAAAGTACTGTATACACCGTTGCAGGAGGATCGAGATGGATATTGATAGGAATCGTTAAATCACTACTGCAGTTTTGAAAACGGTGATTTTAAGTCAAACATGATTTTCACATCTTTATCCGCTGAGTGGTAAGATATTTTAAGTTTATTATTTTTATCTTTTATATTTTGCCAGTTGTGTCAATAAATTATTTTTATACTTTTTCTACTTTTTCTCTTCTGTAAGTTGTATATTTTGTCCTTTATCGAGCCGCTACACTTTAAATTCTTATTCATATGTATAAAAGTTGTGTTGTATTGGACCTTTTTTATCATTCTTTTTTATTCCTTTGTGTCCCTTTTTGTGAGGATGTAAATATCTTTTGAGTATTAAACAAATGTGTCCAACGTGCTTTGCATATTAAATCACTGCTAAAATTTGTTAGATAATTTATTAATCATTTTCCTTTTGTAAAAGATCATATATTTTTTGTAAAAAATCTGAACTAGGCAAACGTCCCTTGGGCGTTGCTCTATTACTAGTGTATATATATATATATATATATATATGTATATGTATGTATGTATATGCTGAAGAAGAATAAGCAACTTGATTGGCATGCAATTTGGCAATGGTGTGTGGTCACCGGCGTGTGCCACTTACAATAAACATTAAATACGTACGTAAACAACACATTTATGAACAGTGAAATCACTGTTCGAACCCTTTTTTTCTTTGTGGGCGTTACGTACCCAACTGCATGCATTAATTATTGTGATGGATCTCATTAAAATCCAAACCCTTTTTCTAATCCATGGCGCTGATCACTGCTGACTGCTGGCCTGTAGCTCCCATCATTGAAGATCATGCAAACATCTTCCCCTTTTTTTTCCTTGAGATATTTCTCAGAATTCCCGTTTCAGTAGTTTGTTTTATATACGTTCCGATCGAACCCTTTTTTCTTTCTTAATTTGTGGGCGTTAGGCTATTTTACGAACTGGCCAACTGCATGCATTAATTATATTAGCTTTCATGAAAGAGACGTTCTTACTGTACTTGCTAGATCGATCAAGCCCTATTTCTATAGTTGATCTCGTCATGATCATGCGTTGAAGATGCCAAAAATTTTTCTTGACATCTTCCACTTTTTTTTTTTTCCGAAAAATGATAAATTCACAATATTTATACAACATTTTATACAACAATATTTAAAAGGAGAAGTATTTTTATAAAATATTTTATAAAATTAACATCATTTTATAAAAATACCCTTACTTTATAACATATGCTGTACAAAATATTATGTAAAGTGTTGTATATTTATCACTACTCTTTCTTTCCTTGAGATCATATTTCTCAGAATTCCTGTTTCAATAGTTTGGTTTACGTTCCGATCGAACCCAACTGCATGCATTAATTATATTATTAGCTTTCATGAAAGAGACGTTCTAACTCATGTACTTGCTAGATCGATCAAGCCCTATTTCTATAGTTGATCTAGTCATGATGCGTTGAAGATGCCAAACATTTTTCTTTCCCCTGTTTTCACTGTTGAAATATTTGTCTATGTATTTAATTATCAAAAAATCTTCGCAACATCCTAACACTCCACACTTTACATTATTTTTAATTTTTATTATTTTTTTCTTTTATTAAATATTTATTATATGAATAATGAATAAAAAATTTGAAATAATTTAAAAAGAATAAACTCAAAAAAATATTTTAAAAAAATATTAAAAATTTAAAAAATTTAAAAAAATGTGGAGTGTGGAGTGTGGTGAAGGTTGTGTAACAAAGCTCTTTAATTATAGGAAAAATATTTGCATCTGCCTACAGCCGGCACACACTCAATGCATTGAGTGTAAAAAAAAAATATGTGAAGTGTGAGCCGGGCAGTAGGCAGATGTATAGCAAATCTCTTAACTATATATGCAGGCATTGACGCCTAGCTAATTCGTGTTATAATTTGCTTCAGGTTGATTCCTCATCATGTACTCTCTTCCTAATTGTTAATTAAATTATAGTTTTGTTATTTATCATTCCACACACTGTATATTATATTTATTTTTTATTTTTTTATTTTATTTTATTCTTCTTAAAATAATTTAGTTATTCCACTCATCATCTATACATCACATATTTAATAAGGTAAAAAAAATTAAAAATTAAAATATTATATGTACTATATATATATATATATATATGATGTGAAGATGATGAATAGAAGTTTTTATTAAAAAATTATGTGTGATATATATGTCCCCAAGCTAATTTGTTGTTTAGGTCGATCCATCGATCGAAAGCCACATGCATTTCACAGGGTGCATGGTTTGTCGGCCATCCTTCAAATTAAGGTGGTTCTGATCTGGTCAACTCGAGGGACATATTAGGGACGGTAGGGGTGGCAAGTCGTTTCATTTTTATGTTTTTTTTTTTTGTCGGTACGATCGAATTAATGTCGTAACACTACCACATTAACTGATTAATTTTCTCTGGTTCCTTTTCGAAAAAATATAAATAGTTTATGCTTGATTCCAATATAAGATATATGCTTTTTTTTTTAATTTTCTTGAAATTTAATAAATGCATAAATAAGCTTGAATTAATATAGATGGAGTATATCTTATATCAAATTATCTAATTTCACAGATTATTAAAACATAAAATCAATATAAGATTTTAAATTTTAAATTCAAATTCATTCATTTCTAAATACATTAAAATAGAAAAAGATTTAAAACCAATAAACTAATAGAAAAAGATTTCTAAATATATCAAATTACCAGTACATAGCTAACTAGCGCCTCTGCGTGGATCAGTACTAGTACTGTTTTCGTGGAAGTTTCTTTAATCTCAGCTGTATATCTTTTTCTTATCCCCTCGTAATTCTCAATCATTGTTTGATGTTCGGTGAAAAAGACACTGTTGAACAGTGATCCATTAATCGAACGACCGTTGCTCACTCGCATTAATCGAGTCAACATACTCACGGCTACAAGTTGCACCAGTCACGCGGTATTGCTCCCCAGCACATCATGCACCCCAACTTTGAACGCTTCGACGCTTCACGGGTTCTTTTTGCCGGCTTTGCTGACTTCTCTCCCGGCTCCATTTTCTTATATGGAATCTTTAAATCCTATATATATCCGACTTCCCTCCCAGCAATATCACAAGCCAAAGCAGCACTTCTTGCACACTACAATTTAGCAAAGGCCGAGTATTTTAAACCCTTATAACACTCTCACTCCCAGTGTCATTGTAGTTTTTAGCTCTCACCATAATGGGAAGTGAAAGTAGTTCGAACAGCGTAATAGTTTCGATGTTTGTAGTAGTAGTATTGCTCGCCCTGGATGCCTCATTGGTGCATGGCCAAGGCACTCGTGTCGGGTTCTATTCGAAAACATGTCCTCGAGTAGAATCCATTGTTCGATCCACTGTTCAAACTCATTTTGGGTCTAATCCCGCTATTGCTCCGGGGCTGTTGAGGATGCACTTCCATGATTGCTTTGTGAATGGCTGCGATGCTTCTATCCTTATCGAGGGGACTAACACTGAAAGAACAGCCCCACCTAACAGTTTGTTAAGAGGATTTGAAGTCATTGACGATGCCAAGGCCAAGCTTGAAGCTGCATGTCCTGGCGTCGTTTCTTGCGCTGATATTCTTACCCTTGCTGCTCGCGATTCTGTTTTTTTGGTAATTATAACACACGTATATATGTGTGCAATAATCATGCATGAGATCTTACAACCACATGTTTATATTGATCAATCATCAATTGTTATTGCAGACCAAGGGACAGAGCTGGCAGGTGCCTACTGGACGCAGAGATGGCAGGGTATCATTGGCCTCAGATGCCACCAATTTACCTAGTGCTAGAGACTCCGTTGATGTTCAAAAGCAAAAGTTTGCAGAGAAAGGTCTCGATACTAAAGATCTCGTTGTCCTCGCTGGTAAGAACTACTTAATGCATATCTCTACATAGTCTTTTAACGATTGCATATACATGATTTTTGGTTTTGAAAAATAGAGAATTATATATTAAGCTGAGTTAACTATAAAGTCAAGACATAGATGACTAACTAATTATTACATAAAGTCATCAACTTCAAACCTATATTAATATGATCTCAATGTACATGCAAGTATATACGAAGGGTAAAATACGTATAGTGTGTCAATTAATTACTAATTGTATGCAATTTTGTTACAATATATAATGTAGGTGGACACACCATTGGAACAGCAGCATGCCGGCTATTCAGTTACAGACTATACAACTTTACTACAAGTGGGAATGGTGCTGATCCTACCATTGACCCAGCTTTCCTGCCTCAACTCCGAGCTCTCTGCCCACAAAATGGCGACGCAGCAAGGCGTGTAGGACTAGATCCTGGTAGCCAAAACAGATTTGACACGTCTTACTTCAACAACTTGATGAAAGGCCGTGGAGTACTCGAGTCGGATCAAAAGTTATGGACTGATGCCTCCACAAAGACTTTTGTTCAACGTTTTCTGGGAGTGAGCGTCTTCAATGTGGAGTTTGGAAGGTCCATGGTGAAGATGAGCAACGTTGATGTTAAAACGGGTACCCAGGGTGAAATTCGCAAAGTATGTTCTGCAATTAACTAACTGGCCAGTACTCAATATCAGAGCTCTATCAGAAGGGACTGGAGAGGAGAAAAAAAAACATTTAATATTATAATGTACTATTTATTTGCTTATAGGCGTAAGCCAATCAATTAAATTAGAGCGTCTTGCATTGTGCAGGCAGTTTATTGTTTTTGGATTATATATAGGAGTACGAATGGCGTAAGATCAGGATTTACAGTTTCAGTTTCTAGCTTATATATAATTTTATAAGAAATTGGGTTGTGTTGAATTTACTCGTTTGAAATTTACAATATAGCCGGAATTTTCCAGCTTTTAAGACTTTGAAGTAGGAACCGTCGCTAGCTATATATAATATCGGCCGGCGCGGCCTGTTACCAGATTGTATTTAAATGCTGAAGTGATCTGAGATATATTCGTACGTTAGATGATATTTAAAAAACGAAATGAAATTAAGGATGCCATTGTAAAAAAGAAGGAAATGATTGGTCCCATGCATGTGCATGCCACCTAGCTAATTTATTGTCTTGGCCGCCTGCATGCAACCTAATTAGCGCGTTACGTACTTAATTGGCTAATTTGGTTGCGAGAAAGAGAGAGAGTAGCGACTTTATCAATCATGACAACGATTGATGACTGTTTCTCTATAATTGATTCGTCGACAATTAACCACTTTGATATTGGTCGATGTCAAATTGTCAATGAAATAAACGTTTCGACAATCAATGCCTTCACAAGACAAAAGGACTGCTGTAACGCTGTTTCTCGCCTCGAGGCAAAACGACAAACTTAATTATGACTATTCTATAATTATTTTATAGCTTTATTTAAGCTGAAAGGTATTTATATTTAATTAAAAATTATTATTTACTGAATAAGCATAATTACAATGAATAACTTGATATAGATTATAAAATAATTATAGAATAGTTGTAATTATATCATTATGATCATTTACGATATTATCCAAATGCTCGGCACGAGAGACATTACTTAAGGGACAAAGGCCAATGAGAGCCCTCCTACTCTCCTACTTTTGTCTGCATATACACTCATATGGCTTTACAGTGACTCACTTGTATATCTATTCTTCTTCTTCCAAATTAAACACTATAAGAAGGGCCGTGGAATACAGCAGACGGGGAAAAAAACGTTTTCTGACCTATATATTAGACCAAGGTCGAAAAAATGGGTCAGAATCTTCATAATTGAGCCGACCATTATGGCCCAAGGCGCCAAGAACCAGCATCAGGGAATAGTAATGTCACATGCCCAATGCAGAATTTCAGGCCCAAGTCAAGATTCTTAACAAGTACTACAAGATCAATTCAAAAAAGAAAACAGTCGTCATTTCAATCATGGTAGCTACAAACCATTTATGCAACTTCCCTCGAGAACATGCAATACAATACCATTTATGCGGCTGCCTCCAACTTGGCAGCCGCGCGCGGCGCGAGCCTTCCTATCAAGCTGAATGAGGCTTCGTGTCGTCAAGATTGCCTGTGGAACTGGATCGTGAGTCGCTCTCGCATACAAGCTCCTCACCGCCCTGGATGCCGCGTCCTTGGCATCTTGCGAATTCAATGGAGCCAACAAGCAATGCCCCCAAAATCCTCAATGTCAGCTGCAATAGCTCCCAAGGCAGAGGAATTCTTATTCCCTTAGGTTCCAAAATCTCCTCATTTCTCTTCATACTTAATTTTCTCATCTCCTCCACTACACCCTCAATCTCGTTTCCATTCTTCGAAAATGAGGTACAAATTTACAATTCTAAAATTCATCAGGATCCTTGTTGAACTCCCTTCTACAAGAACAATTATGCCCGGCCCACACAACCACGGATCGGCAAAATTCAAGCTTGGACCAGCTTGGCATCTGTGAGATATGCTTGTAATAGCAATTGATTGTGACACCGATGATGCAGGCACGTTTCGTCGACTTAACGGCGATCTGAGGCTCGAAAGGGGGCGACCAAGCCCCAACAGAGGGTTTCGATTGAGCAGGGGAGGTAGCATTGTTAGTGCGACGAGGGGTATGGTAGAGGGAAGGTTGGGAAAGGTCGGGAAAGGTCGGGGATGGAGATAAGGAGGGGCTTGTCGTACGAGACTTGATCTCAGAGGCGTAGAGGACAGCCTCGAGGCTAGCGGCGGAGTGGACATGGGAGGAATGAGAGGATGACGATACATAGATGGGGGTCAGAGGAGAGGTAGGTTTCGTAGAGCCATTGACAGAGGGGTCAGAGAAGGAATTGGGTGAGGAATATCGTTGAGGATGGAGGAGAGGGCAAGGATACGGGAGCGGGCTTGGGAGACGGATTCCCACCATGATTGCATTGGGTCGAAGTCGGCAGCGGCAGAGGCTTTGATGGTGGTGGTTGAGGGGACGGAGGAGCAGGAGGAAGAAGAGGAGAGATTAATAGAGTAGTTGAGGTTGAGGCGGAAGTCCATCGGATCATTGATGTATTTGATTAGAGAATGGCTATACATCAGCCTCTAACCGCGGCACACCTTGATGTTTTTTTTTTTTTAAACTCAATACTATGTTGCGGCTACAGGCTGATGTAAATAATTTTTCATTTGATTAATGATTTGGAAGTGGTTTGGATAATGAATTGAGGAAAATATTGTTGAAATATTATTTTTATTTTAATATTTTAAAAGTTAAATTATTTATTATATTTTATTTAAAATTTTAAAAAATTATAATGATTAGATTAGATAAGATGAGTTGAAAGTGTTTATAAATCTAAACAAATCTAACCCAACTATTAAAGAAATTGAGCTTCGTTGCTCATCATTCCAGCATATCACACATTATATTTTTTTAATTTTTTTGGTTTTATTATTTTTAAATTAATTGAATTCTTCTACTCATCATCTATATACTATATGTATGATAAGAGGAAAAAAAAATTATGGTGTATAAGATGTAAAAATGATGAATATAATTTTTCAATGAGATTATGAAAGTATTCTTGAAAATCACCCTTCTTGTATATAAGTTAGATGGTCTTACCGTACATAGATGGGAGCCTATACAATTATAAGAGGTTTAAAATTTTCTAACGTGAGTATCATATTTATTCATTTTTTTAAAAAAAAATTACGCGATTTTTACAGACTCCACAATTGCAAATATAATTTATAATCTATCATTTTGCTAAGCAATTCTATCATTTATCTCTTTAAATACTCCTTGGTCGATGCGACTCCAACCGCTAATTGGTTGAAAAAAGTCATATAAATATAGTAGAGAAATGAAATGAAAATGGTAAGTCAAATTAATAAAATTCTGAAAAACTAGACATAACATATAACTATTACGATATATAATATTATCTGTGTTACGCCTTCAAATAACGTGGCTGTCAATGGCATGCATGGTAAGGATAAGTGCTATACACCATTCTTTTTGTCAACATCCTTTGGTTATTCTCTAGCGTGACATGATTACAAGACTCTTCATCATTTATTATTTATATCTAATTATTAGATGTCAAATAAGAAGATGGTGGGGGTGATAATAATTAAAATGTCAGTTGATAGAATTTTTATATAGAAAATGTTTAGGTGTCCTCCAAATGTGCCTCTAGTGTATTTTTTTAATGTTTATTTAAGTTATCATTAGTGAATATATATATTTTTAATATTAAAAAAAAATTGCTACTTCCACCACTGGCCCCTCCCGCTTGACGTGGATTGCCCACGTGGTAGGAATATTAAATATTAAAAAAACAAAATTTAAATTATCCATTTACATTCTTCACTCTCAAATACAGTCAAATTCAACAAGATAATCACATACACAAACCCCTAATGTAAAAGGAAATGATGGAATGTTAATGAAAATATCCACATAAATAATAACTAGGGAGCCTCGAACTCTTGGTAGCTGTGGATGCCGTAAATTGAGCTATGGACTACAGCTGCGTGCCGAAAGACCGCTGCGGTTAGAGGCCGATGTCGCACTGGGAAACTTACACGAAGACCTAGGGGTGTAAATCGGTTCAGTCCGGTCCGGGAGGTGATGGACCGCTTCGGTCCATCATTTTCCCCGGACTAGATCGGACTGAACATCCCTAGGGCTCAGACCGGACTGGACTGGTAGCTATCCGGTCAGTCCATTCGATCTGGCCCCCAATTATTTTTTTATAATTTTTTTCTTCTTTCTTTTAAAATAAATTAATAAAAAACATTTCTTGAAAATAAGAAATTAAAACTAAGTGAATTATAAATGTGAATTATTTAACTAACTCAGTAAAAAATTATTTTATATGGTCAACGATGATAAATTAGATGAAAAATACATTCTTAACTTAGATAATTACTATATAATTAGTTAATTGATATTATACTAGGGGCTCTACCCGCATGGTGCGGGGCAGGGGGCGGGGGGCGGGGAGGGGATTGCCCCTGCCCCGCACCATGCGGAGGGAGGGTTTTCAACCCCGCCCCGATAGCGGGGGTGGGATTGAAACCGCACCCCACCCTGCCCTCCGCTTAACCTAGTGATTCATTGGGTCTATAATTTTTTTTAGGTTTAAAATTTTTTTAGATCCAAATTATAATATAATATAATTATAAATTTTAATCAAAAAATATAAACTTATTAGAGTTGTATTTTTTATTGTCTTGGCCTCCTAGGCCAACCTTTATATAGGAGGCCAAGGCAATAGAATAGTCATTCTTAAACAATGTGAGATTTAACAGTAAGTCTCACATTGCTTAAGAATTACTATTGTATTATCTTGGCCTCCTATATAAAGGTTGGCTTGGGAGGCCAAGGCAATTCATTAATTTGAATTCAAGTTTTTAACAAATTATATATATTTATATAAATATAAAAAATAATATTTTTTATTATAAATTTGGGAGGGTGTGGAGCGGGGTGCGAGGTGCGGCCCCATTGGGGTCAGCCTGCCCCTCGCCCCTTCTAGTGGTCCTCCATGCGGGGCAGGGGCCACCGCCCCCGCATATGTGGTGCGGGGTAGCATATTGGGGTGGGGCAGACGGGGGCGGGGGCGGGCCCCCGCTGCCCACCCCTATATTATACATTAGTTAATTGATATTATACATTAGTTAATTTATAGAATATTAATTTGTTAATAACATATTAAAATTTTTATATTTTCAATAGTGATAAGTTAGATAAAAATTACATAATTAATTAGAAAATTATTATATAAATAATATATATTTTTTAATTTGGTCGGTCCGGTCCGGTCAAGGGTGGGAAACTCCTGGACCGGGACCGGACCGAAAAGTCTCGGTCCTCTATTTTAGGGACCGAGACCGACCAGTCGTGGTCCCGGGTCAGTCCGGTCAGTCAGTTTCTTCGGTCAGACCAACCAACTTTCACCTCTGTAAAGACCGTTGCCTCTAGAGGCTAATGTCGCTGAAGAACTCACATGGAAATGAGAAAAAAAGCAATGAAAAATCTTTATTTACGATTTTGTTGAGGTCGATGTCGTTGGGGAACTCACAAAAATGAGAAAAATGCAATGAAAAGTCTCATTTACGTTTTTGTTCCTTTCCTATTTTTTATAATATAATTACACGTGTCATGTGACATCGAGCAGGAGGGGCAAGCAGTGATCGTAGAAGCAATCTTAAAAAAATTGAAAAAAAAATCAAAATACACTAAATATACTTTTAAAAGACATTTATAAGGCATATTTGGAGGACATTGTTCTTTTTCCATCATAATTCATAAACATGACCTGTGAAAAAAAAGAAAAAGTTAACGATTAAACTAATGACTTGAGCCCAAACTCGACTCGAGACGTTGTTATGTTTGGCAGGATAATTGATAATCTGGCAGGAGTGGGCAACGGGTGCCCGCCACCCACTGCACTGCCCTGTTCTCCTCGCCCCCACCTGGGTGGGGCGGGGGATCCGCTCTGCACAGACAAGGGGCGGGGCCCCCCGCTCGTATGAAAGGGGCGTTGCAGAGGTGGGGGACGGAGGGGGCTCAGCCCCGCTCCCGCATGCCAACCAAACACCCCCCCGATTCCTCAGTCTCTCGAACTCTCTTGATCTCGATCTCTCTCCTCCCAAACTCTCTCGAACTCTCTCAATCTTGTTTGCCATGAAAGTAACAGACGTCGACAGAGAGGACTCGATTGAGTTTGTTGTAATAGACGCCCCTGAGATTGAGAGGAATCGATTTCGTTTGCCATGAAAGTAATAGAAGCCGAGGTAGATGGATCTCTCTTGGGTTTGTTCATTGTTGTAAAAGACACAGAGATGAATCTCTCTTGAATTTGAGTTTATTGTAATCGATTAGGGGAGCTGAGGAGGGGGGCGGGGGGTTGGACGGATGGGAGTCTATTCCCGCATCCCGTTTAACGGACGGGATACCCCGCCCCTGCATAGATGAAAGTGGATTACAAGAAAAAAAATCAGAGAATGAGCGCTACCCGCCCCGTAAGGGGACCCTTATAATCTGGTCTCTTGTACCTAACTCCATCTCTCATTCTAATGCCCAAATTCCAATCAAACATTGCAATCTCCGTTTTTCTAACGTCTCTGTTCGCTCAGCAGGCCACTTTGGACATTCTCTTCTCCTGCCTCGTAGCTCTCGCCCCATCCACACTGCACATTTGCCCATCTTACACCCAGCTTTTTCTGCTGTTCTCTCTGTTTCTCAACTCACCATAATCAATGGCGGCCTCGGCTTTCTCCAATTCGCTTATGTCGTCTCCTTCTCTCAGTTCCCACTCGTCGCTCTCTCATCGACCCGGCGGCATTTTGTCTCTGTCACGATCACAAATCTCTCTTCCTGCTTTCAGATCTCATCCTCTAGCGACTACATTGAAGAAGAAGATTAATCCTAGCCATTTCACCACCTATTGCTCTCTGGATGCTGATAAAGATCCGAGTGACGACATCCCCATAGAATCGAGTACGAACTTCGCTTCCCGAATGTATACTCTCTCTTCGTGTAATGGTGAACGTGATGGGTTCTTTTTTTTCCTGTTCAGGATACGCAGCATTTCCTACGGTCATGGATATCAACCAGATTCGTGAAATTCTGCCTCACCGGTTAGTGACTTTTTTTTTTCCTATAACATTGGTGCAAATAAGGTGTTTGACTCTTTTTTCTTCTTTTGGCTGTGGATTAGGTTCCCATTTCTCTTAGTGGATAGAGTGATTGAATACAATCCTGGAGTTTCAGCTGTTGCTATAAAAAATGTAACAATAAATGACAACTTCTTTCCTGGCCATTTTCCCGAGAGGCCGATAATGCCTGGTGTTCTCATGGTCGAGGTAATTCTGCTTTCTTCCACTGTCATTCTTCCATTTTGATCCATTTATTTATTCCAAGTAGATTGATGATCCATGGGTAGTTATGCGTTCCTTGGCGAATTTCTTAATATGGATTTCACTAGGAATCACACAGAAGCCATTCCACCGTTGAAGGCCATGTGGTGGGTTGTAAACATACAATTAAGAAGAAATGAACCATTATGGAAAGAAAAATGTTTACTTCAGAAGGATAAGAAACGGAGTTCCGCTATGGAAGTTGGGCCTCTGGCAATAAATTTTGCATTGCAATTGTACAAACACCTACTATGAAAATGCTTCCAGAATTCCACACGCGTTAATGACCCGTAATAGGAGGCCTACTAGCAATAGCAAATGTACCAATGAAAACGCCCAAACTGAAAGTCATCCTGAAGATTAGGGTCTTGATACCCATAATCCATAGCATTGGAAGCTTAAACCAAGATAATTAAACACAACGGTACTTTGCACAAGTGTTGAAACTTTTTAAATGATAACTGTTGAGACAACATCATTGGCAATTCAAACTGTTAAGTGCGTTTGTTCATGAATCATTGTATTTAAAGTTTTTGCTATGTGTATGCTATTCATATCTGGTCATGAATTGACACAAGAAGAGGATTCTCGATCATCTTCCCTATACAAACAATTAGCTTTCCCTTCATCTATTCCAGACTAGAAGTAAATATGAAGATGTAATGAAAGCCTTCTCAATATTTGCTTTAGTGATAGCGAATCAGATAGATAGTGATTTATGGCAGTGGTTGTTGGATATAGGCAATGGCTCAGGTTGGTGGCTTGGTTATGCTGCAACCAGAAGTTGGAGGCTCTCGTGAAAACTTCTTCTTTGCTGGCATTGACAAAGTGCGATTCCGGAAACCAGTGGTTGCTGGTGACACCTTAGTTATGAGAATGACACTTATCAAGCTGCAGAAACGCTTTGGAATTGCAAAGATGGAAGGGAAGGCATACGTTGGAGGTGAGGTTGTATGCGAGGGTGAATTTCTAATGGCTACAGGCACTGCATGATGTGCACCCTTTTTCCTCCCAATAATTCCGTTAATCATGCAACTACCTTTTCAATGCAAACATTTATGGTAATAGTCTTTTGATTAAATGTTACTTTTGAGAATATCCATTTCTCAGGCCAACCCCTTCAATAGAAAAACAGGGGCTCAAAAGGCGACCAACATGTTTCTCTATTCTCATGGACTTTCTTCTTCTGTACCACAAACATGTTTCATCTTTCATCTTTTCTTATTTTCCTCTATTGTAGGAAAATTATGCATTAGATAATATAAAATTAATAACAGGTTCTAAAGTGCACTTTACTCGCCTCTCCCCTTGACTTGTATAGGAAACAACCACTTGCTAGGTGGTCCTGAAGGTTTCCTGCTTCCCCACCTTAAGATCTCTTCCAGTAGAGGAAATTAGAATCTGGTTGGGAGTTGGTTTGATCTCATCACCCTCTCCCCATTTCTTCTCCCCATAACCATTCCCTGTCTGGTTTTTGAGATTTCAGATATTCGAATTATAGTAAAATCACTATTGGTCTGCAAATACACGGAGCTACACTAGCATTTGCACGTAATAAAACCAAGTCCTCAATGCTTTCAAGACCAGGCTTTGCTAATCCTACTGATTACAGAAGAAGATAGGAGATTGGGAGAATGAAGCACTAAATTTCAATATCTTACAAACATACATTAACCCAAGAAGAAAGTATAGAATTCGAAGTTTCATGGAGGAACCCAGATCTCAACAAACCCAGGGTTACGAATCTCTTGCCTCTAATTCAATTATCTACATTCAAGTCTGGACTTTTTACAAGCCAAGAGCACCAAGAGGTGTCTTACCTTGTCCAGCCTCAAAGTAGAAAATTAGCATGGCTAGCATGGCAATCCTAGCATGCTTGATCTCGGCCAACTTCAGTCTCTCCAGCTTCTCCACGTCTGGAATGTAGACGCCGTCCTTGATCGTGCCCGCCAAACCCAAGGGGTCAAAGAATTTGCCGCCTGGGTAACCTTGCTCCCCGGTGGAATTGGCAAAGTTCTCAGCAGTCTTCGACCATGGCGTGGCCCACTCGACGGATTGCGAGTCAGGATCAAAGAAGTCCACCCATCTTTTGCTCTCAACCCAGCCCATCAGGAGAAGCTGGGTGCCAAGGAGGGATCCAAATGAGAATGGCGCAACTGCCCCAGGGGCAGCTCCGGCCTCGAACCATGGGATGCCACTCCATGCCTGACCGACAAAGATCCCAAGCACTGCAGCCATTGCCCACCTTCCGTGAATGAGCTCGGCTTCCCTGTACCATTTCAGGAATGCTGGGTCCTTGCCAAGTCCCAGTGGGTCAAAACCATAGTCACCTGGGAGCCTGCAATTGAAAATTGAGACAATGTGTTAGTTGACATCCTAGTTTTTAGAATGAGGAATTCATAAGAACTGTGAATTATTTGAGTGAGAGAAACTTACGACCCATCGAGCCACTCTGGGTCTACTAAGTTGCCACCACCTCTCACACCAGGAAGCCAAGACTTCTTTGCCTGAGCAGCAGCCATGGCAATCACCTTCCTTGGCCCAGAAGCACCCCCAACTGATCTGGCTCCAACAGCAGCAGACAACAAGGTCTGGCTTCTCTTTCCTCCACACAAGAAGGAAGATCCCAACCCATTTAGCACAGCACCAGAGGTAGCAGCCATCTCTCTTTCTCTCTAGAAACTAAACAGATTGGTGAAGGAAATTGTAGATAGATGGGGAGCTCAAGGTTCTCTAGCAAAAATGGATACCTGGATGGCTTTATCAAGTGTGAGGGAGAGATAATCTAAAGGGGCTTGTGGAGGAGCCATGTTGGATAATGAAATCTGGAGAGGAAATCTAGGCTTACTTTCGTGGATAGATTTCGAACCAATGGGAGCTATTTCTCCATCCGCATCCCCATATTACTTCCAAAGCCACATGGACTATGCCTTTGCCTCTAATTTGGTATTGTCTTCTTCTATGCCGTTTCCACTTTTTAACTCGGAATATCAGCATGATACTGTAAGAAAAGAAAAGGGAATATCGATAAGGAAAAAAAGATATTTACAATTGTGAATTGTGTAACTACTGCATAATCGTTTTGAGAAAAGTAAATTAAACATAAGACCCACATGAAAATTAATTTTTTAATAGTAAACTTCACTCTTTTTTAAAACGATTATGCGGCATTTATGTACTTTACGGTTGTATGTAAAATTACTCATCGATAAGGATATGCCAAACGTTACGAGAGGGCCCAACAAGTGATTCAGATGTTACATGTATTTACACTCTTACTTACAATTTTACTTATAAGATTTATTTTGTTAGTTTTCTTTTGAAATTTAAATTTTGAATTTCAAATTTCATGAATTTCAACATACCAACAACTGACGTGTGGAGAAGTAAATTTTTTTATAAGTTTTTCTTAAGTACATTTAACATTTTCTTATCAAGAACTATGACCAATGACCAGATCGGATCTAATCAGATCGGGTTGCTACCTTGAGACTATGAGTGTTGTCCTAAAATATATATATATATAGTAGTGCAACATATACTTACAATTTTATTCACAATTTTATGTAAAAGACCTATTTTATTAGTTTTCTTTTTAAATTTAAATTTTAAATTTTAAATTTCATAATATTAAGTATATCAATAACCGACACGCCAACATGTATTGTTATGTAAATAAAAATTGTAAGTAAAAATAATATTTTAAAAAAGAATATACATATTTTTAAAAATGTAACCGGTGTTCTCAACCCTTGAATTGTCATAGATACTACCTTTTTTTTTTTTTTGAATCATCATAGATACTATCTAGTATATCTATTTACGTGACATGAGGGTAAATGTAATGTGGAAGGTGGTGAAGGAACTAAGATCGAAGAGATGATGAAGGAAAAAGACCAATGACATTCTTAAGTGGTTTTGTTCGAGCTTTGGTCGAGGTATCCATCTTCACAATCAATGTCGTTATGGCAATCAGTTGCCAAGCCTTAGTTCCCTCTCTAGTCTCTTCTGACATGAAAATTTCATGAAATACTCTGCTCCATGTGCTGCCTCCAACACTTGGTAATATCTCCATTTTTCTTGAAGAAGCAGCAGCAACTCAGCGATATATCTCTTGAGGCCTGTGCCCGCTCTTTCTCCTAACTCGTTTATTTTCATAATTTTTCTTGATTCATCTCATTTAACCATTTTAATTTTTTTAAATTTTTTCATAAAATAAAATAAACAATCCAATTTTTTCAAATTCAAAATAAAAATAATATTAAAAAAATATATTCTAATAATATTTTATATCATTTTTAATTTTAATTTTAACTTATCTCCTCTTATCTAAAACAAATTGAGACAGATTACTCGTTAGGACCTTGATTGAAAAAACAATAATAGAAAAAATGGGCACGTGTGACATACTGAAACAAGAATGGAGATCCAACAATGTTGTTTTGACCATGACATGCCACCGCACACACTTCGAAGATCATCCTTGTGCCTGCGTGAGAGCTGCATGAGATAGAACGGTGGCAGCCCTCCCCTTCCTTTCGACGGGTTGAAATCTGGGCCACAACTCTAGAATTCGGGTCACAGTCCAGACCTTTCGATTCAAAAATGCATTTTTCTTGTTTTCGAAACATTGAAGACGCGTAATTGATTCTTGGGAGGAATTCAGGATCATGATTTTCAGGACTTCCAGAGTCCAATCGCCGTTGGGTTGCGTGGTGAAGATTTAACCGGACAATTGACTGGTGCTAGCTAGTTTGGTTCTGATTCCAACAAACGAAAGATCGGAACTCCATTGTTTTGTTACAAATGCACGTTAGTTTCTTCCGAATTTTGAAATAGATTGATCCTGTTTTTCTTTTTTCTTTTTTCTTTTTTTTTTTTCCAAGAGTGGGAGTGACATTCCCTGGAACTCTTGTATTCATTCCCCTCCTACTTCCAAGACGTTGGCTTTCCTGCTGAGAAGCACTGCAAGTCCGTCGTCTTCAGCCGTTGATTGAGTTAGCCGAGTCCTGTGGGGCCAGTGTCAACCTGCTCTCACTCTTCGTCCAATCCAATCACTAAGAATTAGTGGCAGACAATGAATGCTCAAATAATGGAATTATCCGACGTCCAGTTTTCCCTTCCCTTATCCAGATGTCCCTTTCAGGATTCGGACAAAATCTCCCCTAGTGGAACGCATAACGACCTTCTCCTCTCTCGCTCTCTCTCTCTCTCTCTCTCTCTCTCGCTCTAACGAAACCCAGCACTCCCAGAAAAGTTTCCTGTCTAGCTACTAGCGAGCCCATCGCTCCCGGCATTGAAGAAATGCTTAGTCTCAAAATGGCTCATCTACTCTTCTTCTCACATTCTCCCACACCTCGCTCTTTGGGCTTTTCTCGATTCTTCCATTTCTCCTCCAAACCTTTCCTGTCAAATGAAATTTCTACTCCAATTCGTGAGCCGAACCGAAGGCCGACGCAGCACCCGATACTTTCCAAACATATCTCACCGTCTGGTTCTTTGTCCGACGATTTCGTCATTTTGGAAACAACCGGTAGGCCATTAAAGTCTTTGATTCTTGTTAGCTTTGTATTGAATCTCTGTTTGGTAACTGAGAAAAGGAAAGGAGCAGTTGGCAAGTTTGAGGTTTGAAGATGGAATTGCTTTTCCAGAAAATATGAACACAATGCTAGCTTTGATTACACACTGACAATCATTTTTTTCTATTGTTCTTAACTTTTATCAGCAAACCTAACCGATATTTAAAAATTCTGTTTTTGATGTCTTTTTAATTTCTCGCCGTTGTCGCATTTGGTGGTTTTGGCAGAGTGTTCCGATGGCAGTGTGCTTTTCCGGTTTGGAAATGCTAGTGAGGTCGAGAAAATCCATGAGAAAAAGACCATTAACAATGACTCTGGACATAATTTATGCAAACAAACTGAAGTGGACGACCTTGTTGATCAGATCTCTGAAAGTAGAGAGGATGGTGATGTTCGTGATACTAATATTAGCGTGGTAGAAAACGTAAGCGATCCTATGTCAGAATTGAGGAAAGGAGTGTTCGAAGGCACTGTATCCAAATTGGCATCTTCTGCATCTGACTTCACTTCTGAAGTATCTGGTAGTTATGGTTCAGAAAGAAGTAGCATGGAGAATGCTCATATTGGGATTACTTGTCCCTCAATGGATGACAAGGATCTTAGCATTGATAAAATGAAGAATGATGTAAACGGGGGAAAAAGTGATGAAGGTGACGTGACTGAGGTAATGGAAGTGTCCGCACCATTAGCGGCCGAATCAATTGTAAATGAGAAGACAGAGGATGAGTCTGTTGATGTAGATAAAATTGAAAGCTCAATAGTGGTAAGTCCTCTCCTTTTCTTAAATGTAGTGAGCTTTAACCTTGGTTTGTGTATTATTCATTATTATGGATTAGCATCCTAAAGCTGCTGCTTGAACTATGGAGCCTAGAATTAAAGAGTGATAGGTTTAAGAATGATATCAACTCATTGCATCGTTATGCCTGTTATGCTGTAAGAATTATATCAATTATGTATTTTTGGCATATGTAGTTAGATGAGAGTGCCCCTTCCTCAGAATGGAAGGAAGAATTCAATGCATGTGATACACATGGAAGCAATGTTTCTGGATTTACAAATTTTGAAGCGGTAAACTTGCCTTCCATCGAGAGTATTCCGACTGGGTATGCTGCTGTTTTGCCCTATCTTCCCTTCCCAGATATAGTTTAACATTGTTTACATTTGGTGCAAGTGCATGATCCGGATGACTTTATTTGCCTGAGGCATATAGGGTTTTAGAAAAATCACTAGCATAGAAAGTGGTGCCCCTATCGTTACAGCTTTATTACTACTCATCTACTATTTTGTTCCTTGTGTTTCTTTATTATATATATGCAGGGAGGAAATATCTACAGCAGGATTTTTCCTTTACTCTGGTGCTGCTTCATTGCCATATCCCTCTAAGGTATCTTCTTAATTTCCTTCTGTGGCGTCCTGATGCTCAGTATTTGAGTATAAATACAGAAGGAACTTTAATACAGTCAAATGGAGAGAGGTAGAATTTAGTTAATCTCGATATTTATTTAATCAAAATTTCTACCGATTGGTTTCATTTAGCCATAGATCCCTATCTTCCTATTTATCGACTTTTTCATTTTTGTTTTCGATGGTAGATCTAATCAAGTTATGGATTACTGTATTGTTTTTAATAGGCTATAGTTTATTTAGTTGATAACAAGGCAATTGATATCGCTATATGGTTTTGATGTATGTTTGTATGTTCACGTACATACATTTTTGTCTGTTTGTAGATTGATTGACTGCTAGATAAATGCATAATTACGTATTATGCTTTTTGGGGACAGAGTAGTAGGGGTGTAAATTGATAGGGAATGAAAGGGAAAGGAGAAACAAAATCCATTTGGTCAGTGGGAGGGAAAATGTAAACAAGAGATGGATGGGGGATAGAGGGTAGCTAAAGCCATTTCTGGCCCACTATATTCAATCTGCCCAATGGTAGGTGGATTCAGAACTCTACTTCCGATACTTCCACCAAATAACAACATGAGGTAAGATCGACATGTTGACAGCAACAGGCTGGCTCCTTTCTTTCCTCCATTCACCAAATACAAGTGGGAGAGGTAGACTCCTCTTCCTCCTTTTCCTTCTCTTTCCATCTCCAACACCCCCCCCAATTTCTTTCTCCATCCCTCCCCTTCTATTGGGCATAGTTTTAGTCTGGATATTAGTTTATCCTGAAGACACTTGTGCAGGGGCTTTCATGTTTTTGGCTGAGCCAGTATTGCTGGTAATGAAAAGGAATAAAAAAAAAGGTATTCGCTTAGCAGGACATTAGCTTTTAGGTTGATGGGACTTTTAAAAGGGCTTCTTTTAAATATTGAAAGTAATCCTCTTGAATTTGAATGTCAGTTTTAGATTTCCTATGCTCTCGAATTGTAGGAACCCAGTTTGCTTTCAGTGTGCATAGGGCTTAGGGACTCCTATGTTGTACTTGGTCTTCTTGTTTATTCTGTTCTTTTGGTAAGAAACTTACATTTGAATACGAGTATCCTTCCATTTCAGGAGCAATAAAAAAGATTGGTTAACCTAAATATCTATTTATGTGATGTTTGGTTTAACTTGGAGATTAAGGACCAGTAATTCAAAAATTAATAATTGCCAGGCATTGACAGGTGGAGGAGATGCTTACTTCGTTGCTGTCCGGAACTGGCTTGGTGTGGCCGATGGAGTTGGGCAGTGGTCGCTGGAAGGTATTCCTTTCATGATATGTACTTTTTCATAAACCATTTAAACATACTCTAATTTTATCCTTGTATCTACCGCTACAGAAGGGTCTGAATATTGATTTCTTTCATCTTTCTCTTGATGCGCATTTGATACTTCTCTCAGACTGAACTATGGCATAAATCACATCTTACTATCCTACGTCATTTCGCCTAAATTTAATTCACTCCACTTATTTTCATTTCTCCTGTAGACACAAATGTAAATTTAAAAACGTCTCTAACTGAACTATGACACAAAATGCATCTTAAAGGGTGGGCAACAGGGTAATGAAACTTATCACCGGCTGATGCTTACCCATTTCTATAAATGCATGTGAGTTCTCTTGTAGATCAAAAGATGTTACTTAAGTATGCTTGCATTTCGTAGTTCTGGCATTCAAGTGGTTGTAAAAGATAACCCCAGCCAATTGTTTTTTTTTTTTATCGGTAATCAAGAAGTTTTATTCATAAAAGTAGGCAAAGCCCAAGTACACAGAGAGTATACATGAGATAACCCCAGCCAATTAATGATATGAGATTGTTAAAGCAACTTGTATCTATCTTGTTACTTGATTACAATCAAAATAGCCAATTACTGCTGGTGAAAACTAAGAAAATAAGAAAACTATTTTAAGTAGACATCAAATACTAATACTAATATTGTCAATGTTCATTTTCTTGTTAGGTGTTAATACTGGACTATATGCCCGTGAGCTGATGGAGAACTGTGAAAAGATTGTGTCGGATCCCAAAAGTGCTCCAGTGATCAAACCAAAGGAGCTACTTATAAGAAGTGCTGCAGAATCACAATCTCCTGGATCATCTACTGTTTTGGTCGCTTACTTTGATGGTCAGGTATATATTTTCCTGTACTTGAGAATTTAATTTAGGCTTCTACTTAACCCCTAGCGGTTGGCTCAAATGGTAAAGGCCTTGGTCTTGGTGGTATGCTCTCTCCAAGGTCCAAGGTTCAAATCCCACTGGGTGCAGACAATCTCTAGGGGCCATCGGACTGGGGGCTTTTCCCCTTGAATTATCCAAGATGCATTTGCAGGAAACTCCTTGCCAAGGGCCTGTGCACTCCTGGAATTAGTCAGGATGCTGTTCCTAGACACCCAATGCCAATTAAAAAAAATTTAGGCTTCTACTTTAATGAGTATCAAGAGAGTTTAGATGATTTTTGCAATATATTATCCGTCCGAGGAATCAAACATGGATCTGCTCATTGATCCTCATTAGTGATCCTCTCTCAAGGTTTAGAAAATAAGTAGTTAGATTGTCATCTTGAATGAAATTCTACAGTCATTAAACTTTATTTTCTTGCTAACTAACAGAAATTTATTAAAAGAGACCAAAAGAAAAGGTGGACTTGGTACTATTACAAGGGTCGAACCTGGGGAGAGAGAGAGAGAGAGAGATCAACTGCTGAAACTAGCGGTATGACAAGTAGTAAGCTTTCAAATCAATACCCTTTGCAAACTGTCTCCTTCATGCAACAGCTTACTATTTGTCCTACCATTAGTTTCAGCTGTTAAAAGAGTAGAAGTACCGAAATCCATTTACATAGGCAAAATATAAAAGTAGGATGTAAATTTTAGTCTGTCTAATAGTGCCATCATGTCGAATGGTTAAGGAAAGCTGCTGGTTGTTGAGAAAGGAAATTGTTTTGCAGATAATGAGAACTTCTTTCCTTAATTCCAATTTTTTTCAACTTTTTCTTGCAAGGTTGTACATCAACTACTGCAATTTGAATTTACAGGTCCTGCATGTGGCCAATATTGGAGACTCAAGATTTATAGTAATAAGAAATGGTGCTGTTCTTAAGAGATCATCCTCAATAGTCTATGACTTCAATTTTCGGTTACAGATTAAGAGAGGCGACAATCCCTCAGATTTCATAGAGGTACATCAGATCAAGTTCATTTGTTGTCCTTCCAAGTCTTCTAAATAATTGTCAAGTCTATAATGCGTTTCAAATGAAGTAATCTTTGTTTGTTGAGTTGTGTCATATGAAGACTGATGACTTCTCGTATGCATGATACTGCCGTGAGCTACAAATTGATGTCAACCATTTTTAGAAGTACTATAAGTTGTGACAAATTGTTCATTGGCGTTATCATAAAATACTGTCTGAATAGTATCCTCGGGCAAACATGGATCACTTCATTTGAAACGCATTCTATATATCATTTAAACATTGATTAAGTAAATCCAACCCAAGAAGATTGTTTGAATAACGCTCGATAGATAGCTCAAGCAAATAGCTTAAATTGCTGGACAGAATGTGTCGTCCAAACTCCGAAGGACGTTTGAAAGAAAGTTAGAATGTGGTCCTAAAAGGTTAAATCAAACATATAGCGCCGTTCAAATTGCTTTCAAAGCATGGTTCAAATGAGACCTTAAAAGAGATATCTTAGTGTCTATTTTAGTCAAAGTATGTTCTAATGTAGTTGGGTTTTTCAATAATTGTTCACAAATTCTTTAGAAGTATAAATGAATTAAGAGCGTTGTTTACTAAAAATATCTTTTGAGAACAAATGCCCTTTTTTGACGACAAGTGGTGGAACGACCTCTCGATGTACTTACTGCAATCAAAGAATAAACGTGTAGTCTAGGTGTTCCTTTTTGCTCTGATATCCGATGCCTAGGACGTTGTGGCCAAGAGCCATTGTCAGCTACTGTTTTTTTGGATTGTACCCCAAATTTTATTAAAAGTTCCCATACTTTTTTGTAGGATGGTAACCCATAGTTGTTGTCTCCATTTGGTTGTTTTTTTTTTTTTTTTCTGTTGTTGATACCAGAAAGACCCTTTTTTTCTTATTCATATCGGCAAGGCCTAGCCGGATGAAGTCTGATGGTTGGTAGTGAGAGGACTTTTAGTACCTGCATACCCAAAAGGGGGCACCAATTAAAAACATCCATTTGATTTGTTCCATCTTCTCTCTTAGCAGTGGGTATGGCACCCCAACTATTGAAATTTCTGTATATTTGACTTTGACCGTGCACGTCTAAGTTCAAAAGTTATGAGAGAGAGAGAGAGAGTTATACTACAAGTATATGCTTATGTTTCAAGGATACAAAGATAATTTATATGAAGGAGTTTTGGTGTATAACATGTATGTTTCAGTGCTACAAGATTGATCTGGATGAGGGAGATGTGATTGTCACTGCAACTGATGGCCTTTTTGACAATTTGTACGAGCTAGAGATTGCTTCAGTTATATCAGAGTCACTGCGAACGAGTTTGGAACCTCAGGTGCACATTCTCAACACTGTCTCATTTATGTTTTCCAATGATTATCTAATGCGGTAAATGAGGACCAAAAACAGGAAAAAAGAAAGAAAAGAAGATAAGTGTTGAGCATTAGTTTTAGCAAGCCATGCATGTGGCACCGTGTCATAACAAAAAACCATATGGTGCACATAATGGTAGTTGTTTTGTGGTTGATAGCGTACAATTGCTGTTCTTTTCATGGTTCGTGTACATGTACCCCATCTGCAGCAATTCATTTGATAAATGTCAGAGTTCTTGTGAAGATCAAGGAAAGGAACTCTTCTTCCTTGGTAAAGAATTCTTGAATAATTTTGAACCTAATATTACAACATATATATATATATATATATATGTACGGTACTATTGTGTTTATAGACAGGTTTTTTTTTTTTTTTTTTAATTAGGATTCATTGCAATAATGACCTTGACCCTTGGCCATCCACTATAATACAATTTAAGTGGGAATCGATGGTCCAGCCTTCCTTAATAGGACCTGTGTGCGCTAAGATACATAGATGGTTTACTGATAACCTTGCATTGCTTTCTAAGATGCCAACCTTTTGTGGCTCAGGATATAGCAGTGTGCTTGGCCACGAGAGCTCAAAAGGTGGGGCAGTCAACACGTGCAAGGACTCCATTTGCAGATGCAGCCCAGTCAGAAGGGTATGCGGGATGTACTGGTGGCAAGCTCGATGATGTGACTGTCATTGTTTCATTGGTGCAAAGGAGATCCAGCTCTGACTCGCAGTAACCTCTTTCTCTCCATCTTATATCATTTGTTCCATTTGCAGATACAAAAATTCCAATCTTTTTATTATGTAGAATGTATATATGATGCTATTCACTTCAGTGGGTGGATACAGAAAATCTTAATTATTGCATGAATGCCAATATAATCTGATTTTGCTTCATTAGCAGGCTGAGACTCTTTTTAGACCTTTGGATTTTACACACAAGTCGTCATATTGCAGTGACCAAGGAACTCACCCGATTAGAACAACTACAAAGTAGCCGTGGCATTTCCGGTCACTGGATTAACACTGATAGTTATGATGCCGTGAAGTTGAGAGCAAGGTTCTGTTCTTTGATTCTAGGTTTTATTGCTATCGATATCTATACCAGCAGCAGTTAATGAGGCTTGGATTTCCTTAAATTGAACGCCTAAACATCAGACGGTAGTTAGTTTTGAGAGCAACACCACGTGCCTGTCTGGCTCGTTTGCATTGCATGTTCACAATCAAGCATTCATCTGCCCGCCCATCAGCAGTTGAACTGATAGCGCATTGTTTTGTACCTCGTACGCTTGTTTTCTCTTCAACACAAGTACTAATAGTAATACCACATTGACAGCTTCAAACAAGTCACACTTCAGGGTTTTATCAGGGAAAAAGGAAAAAGAAAAGAAAAAGTAGATCATGTCCTTGAGGGCAAGTGGCTCATATGTTTAAAATTGGGTTGGGAGTGTTGGGACCCTCCACAGAACACGCTTTTTAACCGGCTGGTGGAATCGCCATCTTGATGTTCCAATGCCACGGACACAGAAAGGGCAATTGCATCAAGTTGGTGAAGGAGCCCTCATCATTGATTGACAAAACAGAATCTCGTTTAGGAGATCAAAGAGAGAGTCTACACTGCGAAATGCAAAAAAAAAAAAAAAAAAAAAACAGGCCATAATTGAATTTGGGTCCACTCTGTAGAAATTACATATGTGATTCACGAGCTCAGTCAACCCAAATTATGACGATTTGCCATGCCGATGTATATCATTATTCCGATTCGGAAAGCCTGATTCCTACTTTTAATCTTTATCCTCCCTCCCCCTTTCGAATCGAAATATCAACCTGCCTTTTTGAATACCAAAACTCCGCATTGATCGGCTGCATCATAGTCCAAATTCCTATTCATACTTCACTAGTAGAAGCATAACCCAATCATATAAGCTTAGTGAGAAAAAAAAAGAGTAATTCTACATGCAATCGTGAAGTGCGTAACCGCCGCGTAATCGCTTTGAAAAATAGTAGAGTCCACTATTAAAAAATTAATTTTTTTCATGTAGATTTCATATTTTATTCATTTTTTTCAAAACGATTACGCGACGGTTACGCAATTTACGGTTATAAATATCTTTTTTAAAAAAATAAAAAAAAATAGGGAGAGAAAGAGAGAGAACCCAATCATTAATCCCTTAGGGAGGCCCTAAGCAGGCCGAATAAATCATGATTTGATCAACTTTAAGATAATAATAATGAAAGTAAACACTCTAATTGGCAATTGCAACGTTCAAATGCTTCGTTGGACCCTTAAAACTTTTTGGCACAAAGTGGTTTGAAATGCGTGTAGGGGAGAGGGGAGTAATAGCAAAGTTATATATATACTTGTAGTAACGTGCGTAACCGCTGCGTAAGTTGGTCTCTTTATTAAAAAATTAATTAATTTGTTAATATAAATTTCATATTTATTTATTTAAAAAAAACCTGTACGATATTTACCATTCTACCGCTCATTTTTTCCAAAGTAATAGTAATGGAAACGACATATAATGGACCCGATTCATCAACATGTCCTTTCGGCCACTGCGACTGCCAAATACTTATAATAATCTCTAGCTTTTAGCTTTAGCTTTGCTATCATCTAGAAATTAATAAAAAAATTAATTAAGCAGTAACAAGTTCAACACTTTGTATTTGAAAGAGTAATATTATATATAATTATGAAATACATGAATGTCGTACAGTCGTTTTGAAAAAGATTAAGATTTATTATTAAAAAATTAATTTCTTTTAATGTGAATCTCATATTTATTCATTATTATCAAAATAACTACGCAACACTTATACACTTACAATTACAAATATCATTTCTCTAAAATAACTAAAATATTAATATTCTTAATGATATGTATTAAATATATGAAGTTGACAGCTGAATGGACTATTGAGAGTCCACTGCATGTGTGATCCAGCTTTGCATTCCTCTTCTCTCTCAGACAAAGGTCTATGGTAGGGGTGTAAAATTGTGATAATGGATTGTGTTCTTATCATATCAATATATAAAATCAATTTAATCCTACTCGTCAAACTTATCAAGTTAAAATTTTAAATCTTAACACGATTCATTAACATAATGAATTATATCATGTCAATTTGTTTGATTCGTTTATATAAATTGGTTAAACAAATTCAAAATTAACTTGTTTGATTTAATTAAGTTTAGTATAATTTTATATAAATATTAAAATTATAATATTATAAAAAATATAAAAATAACTACAAGTCTAAAATTAAAAATATTAAAATTAGTGAAAATATATTCACAACCGTAAATTGTGCAACCACCGTGTAATCGTTTTGAAAAAATTGAATAAAATATGAGATCCACATGAAAAAAATTATTTTTTAATAGTGGACTCCACTCTTTTTTAAAACGATTACACGACAGTTGCACACTTCACGATTGTATGTAGAATTACTTTTAAAATTATCATCTCAACAATTTTATTTGTAAGTATAAGGGTATAATTATAATTTTAACTTTTTAAATAAGTCATAACTGTTAAATAATCGTATTATATTCATTTTGACTATAATTCGTTAAGACTAAATTTTAATCTGTTTTTATCGTATTATATTTATGTTGAATTAACAGATGATGTCACACATTGACACCCTAAATACTACCGCTACAAACTCTGCCTCAAGTTTACGGCTTTAAACACATCATTAGGAAACCTTCACACGCAATTAAAACTGATGTTTCGACTGTTTGTGCAGACAACAAACAAATCAAATTCAAATCTTGTAGCCGTTTCCTTTTAGCATTGATTGCAAAATTACAAATTACAAATTGAAATTAATATCCGTTCCGGATTGCGGAAAATTGGGACCTTTTTCTGTTCAAATTTCGAGTCATTTATGCCTGCTCAAGAAAAAAAAAAAAAAAAAAAGGCCAAATAAATAGTCATTTATGTCTAGCATAGCATGCTGTCATGAATATTTGACACGTGTACAAACAGCCTTCATTGCACCGATTACTGTGCCCCCCTTGTACTTTAGCCAGAACATTCTGTATCCTCGTAAAATTGGTACGCTTTTCTCTCTCTCTACTTGACTACAATTTCCCTTTTCTTTGCGCTGCCAAAGACTCTCATCATCAAATTCCCACTTCCCTTATTTAACGCAACCCCCCACGATTCCACATTCCCCACATTCTCCCAACTCCCTTCTCCTATCTCTCCAAGAAGCCATTTTTCTATCTCTGCTCTCTCTCTCTTTCTCTCTGTGAAAAGCAAAAATGGCAGCAAAGCTAAGCCTTTCTCTAGTTATGTGTGTGTTGGCCATCTGGGCAGTTGATTTTGCGCAAGGTGCGTCCTCACAACACGCCCCAGCGCCGTCCGTGGACTGTTCCAGCCTGATCTTGAACATGGCTGACTGCTTGTCCTTCGTCTCCGAAGGTAGCACCACAACCAAGCCAGAGGGAAATTGTTGTGTTGGCCTCAAGACTGTGCTCAAGGCTGATGCAGCCTGCCTCTGTGAGGCCTTCAAGAGCAGTGCTTCTCTGGGTGTGGTCTTGAATGTCACCAAGGCTATGGCCCTTCCCGCTGCTTGCAAAGTCTCTGCTCCCGCTGCCGCAAACTGCGCACGTCAGTGACTTTTAGGATACTCAACTTCTAAATTTCCTTTATTTTTCTTCTTCATTTTTCCTGAGGTTGCTTTTCAGAAACATTCTCCTAACGGTTTTTTTTTTTTCCTCAGATCAACTTGTTGTTTTTAGTTCTCTTGGAAATTTTAATGTTTAATTATCTGAGGACTGAGCTTGACTCTTGATATAAAGTTTTGCCATTTGTACGGAGGTTTCTGTTTTTATGGGAAATCTTCTGTGGAAGAAATTGGAATTACAATTGCTGTCGTCGTCTTTGTAATTATCATATTTGTCTTGACACTTGAGTTTGTGTTTGGATTCATTATTTGATTATGTGGGGTTTTCTTGTTTTGCAGTGTCTTTGACTCCTGCTGCTGCTCCTCCTGGTATGTTTTGATCCTGATCTTGACCGACCCTACCGTAATTTCTTCCTGCATATTTACCTTTATCTTTATTTAGAAATAAAATTTATATTCAGCTTTTACTTCCTCGTAAAATTATCAATGTCAATTTGAGTCCTTTGATATTATTAACTTGTTTGATGCTAATCTAAAAGGTGAAAAAACAAACGCAAAATTGAAATTATTCAATTGTTTATCAGTGGCATTCTGATTTGGACTAAGTTTTCCTCGAAAGAATTGGAGCAAATTCTTCCCAAGTTTCTAACCCGTTGTCACGTCTCCTTTTGGCATGTGAGAGACATGACAATGGGTGTCCCGTCACTTCTCAAAAAAATTGTGATGGCTGATGTGTCCTGATTTGGATTAATTGTAGATGAGAAATACTACTTTGCGGTCCGAAGTCTACCGCTCAGTGTACAGTGATTTTAAATGAATTAGTATATTTTTTTATTTTTTAAAAATATTTAAATATATGAAAAAATTAAAAAATTAAAAATAAAGTTGAAAATAAACTACCGGTATAATTGAGCGATGCTATTCAAGCGACAGAGTAACACCGCTCATTGTAGATTTGTTTATAGTTATCATATCTGAGTAGGGAAATGCTTTTTCCCATATAAGGTGGCCACCGAAATGTTTTTTAATTTTTTTTTATTTAGTGATTAAGTAAGTGTTTTTAAATGAATATGTAATTTTTTTTATTTTTAAAAAATATCTAAATTGTTTAAAAAATGGTGAAAGTATAAAAAATAAAAAGATTTTGAGTGATCGGTTGAAATTCTGTGTGAACGTAGCAACGGGACTTTACAGATTTTGTTTTCGTGCAAAAGAACAAACGAAAAAAGCAATTTAAAGGACATTATTTAGCCCACTCAATTCATGTGCTCCCCACCAAGCAAAATTACATGCATCTACCCCATACAATAGACCCTACTGGTCATTGAATATTTAAATGAGTGAATTCCATAATTTTGTATCTGGATATTGAGCTTTTCATCCAGCGGTACTAAACATCTAATGGGATAGCTTTTGTCCGACTGCTAGGTTGCATAACTTTGTCTGTATTTTCTTTGACATGCTGGGTTATTTTCATAGTCATCAGCATTGTTATGGACTCTTCATGTTATAAGCATGGATGGGAGTTTGTGGAATTCTTAGTGACATTCTTTTTCTGAATCAGATTTGAAATTTTTAAATACTGCCTTTGCAGTTTTGTAGGATCTGTGTCCTTTATTCTGTTTGCAGTCTTGACAACTTTCCTTATTTTTAGTATCCTGTCTCTATGTCCCATGAGTTTATGATCAGGTGTACTTGTGTAGATTTTCTTTCCTTATTAGTCACAAGAAATCTCTGTTGGTCCCCTGTGACACCCCTCTGCGCAGCTAAACTGATAAGATACCGTAAAAGGTGTCATAAACGGATGCAATAACCATTCTGTTGTTAGGGGACCAACATGACATTGCAGGGACTTCAATTTTAAATCTTAAAGAGTATGGATGGAAGAGCTGGTGCAATTGGTTTATAAACTTATTTCATATCTTACTACCATATGAATTGGCTGTGGTTTCAGATCTCTCACCGGAAGCTTCTCCAGTTTCGGTTGCTGCCCCTCCCGAGGCCACTTCTGGAGAGAATGAGATAGCACCGTCTCCAGCTCCAGGGAGCTCCGGTTCTTCAGTGCTCGCTATTTCAGTCGGATCCCTACTTGTTGGCTTAGTGGTTGCATCATTTTCTAGTTTCTGAGCTGTTGCCAGTGTCAATTTTGTGAGAGCCAGAAGAGATGATCCGAGGGAGAATTGTCATGTTTATCTTAAATTTACTTATTGAGATTGTGTACGAGGAGTGGTGACTAAAGTAGATAGAATTCATTTTGTGGACCACTTGAGTTGAAACCTGCTTCAAAGTTTGGATTATTTCTGACAGTTTTAGTGTGTCTTACCCTTTTTTTTTTTTTTTTTTTATCATGCCTGTTCTTTGAACTCAAACACAGACGAGCACCGGCACAGCACAAAGGATGGCATCCTTCATGCTGCTGGTTTGGCTACACATGAGACACGGATAATTAGAAGATGAGTTCTCAAGTTTTCAAATGTGATGTTGGTGGTGTTGCAAACAAAGTCCAAGCCGACATCTTTATTTTTTAGGTGAATTTCTCAATTATTAAAGCCCATCATGCCAACGCCCATGCTAAAGATGAAAATGGATCGTTCAAATCAATCCTTATTTAAGTGCAAGTGCCTTTGCCAGCTTGAGCTAGCTAGTCTTAGCTAGGTGGCCTCGATTCAAACCCAAGCTCAAAGTAAGCTTAGTATAAAATAGCATTGGGCCACACAATCGACTTGCAAGCTGCCTTTGTGGATTGACCCGACATGTTTGCATGGCCCAAACCTAACACGTATTTTGTTATGTCGGATCAAATTAGAGTTGACTCATCTTTAATTGGAATACAACTGAACCGACTCAAATTACCATCCCTAGATTTTCACTGAGCTGCTGCTTAATTTCATAACAGGTTCCTTGAAACAATGGATGCCCGAGCCAATGATTTCATCCAACTTTTCTTGAGAAAAACATTAATTTGACCAAATATAATGGTCGGCAAGGAAGTTAACATTCATGCCTCACATGCATATGTTGTATCAGTCAAAGACTGAGGGCTTGTGGGTTTTGGCGCTGTGTTCAGATCCCTTTGTTTTAGAGTAGAAATCTCAAGATTCTGGTCGGCCCTTGATGCATGACATTCAACAATAACGGAATTTATTCCCGTTTCATATAATTAACTAGAGATTTTTATATATGTATATTTATAGATGAACCGTCAACAAATTTGATATATTTATTCCCCTTGTCCAAAGTACGAAAGATTAAGGGTCCATTTGGATAGTAAGATGAGATGAATTGAGATGATTAATAAATAGTAGTGAAATTATTATTTGAAGTTAGATGAGATGCTTTCATCTCACATCTGTATCAAAAAGGGCCCTAAGAAAGTTGCCGTGTCCTAACTACTAGCTAGTTGATTTCATCGCGCTAGCCTCTCATCATTTACATCATCGATCGAGGCTGAAAAAATAATTCTAGCAATAGCGATATTTAATTCTAGAAATCAAACAAATTAAGTAATTATATATTCGTTTTCTAAATTTAAAATAAATATAGAAAAAATATTGCACGACGTTCTTATTTGACACTTATATATGAATAATGCTACTTTCATCGCTCCCGGTTCCGTTCCCGGTCTCGCTATACTTTTTTTAATTTTTATAATATTTTTTTTTACTTAATAATTAAGTAAGTGTTTTTTAATGATATTATAATTTTTTTATTTTTTTTAAAAAAATTTTATAGTGTTAAAAATATATATATATAAAATAAAATAAAAAAATATTATATTTTACACTATATAAAACTCCCAGCGAGATTGAGAGCGGTGGCTGTATAGGTATCCTTATATATAGTCCAGCAAATAAATAAGGACAAGACTGCCAGAGTCATGGGCAAGGCTCGAATTAATTTTGATTAATGAATGAAACAAAACTAATTTATTGATAAATAAGGGGTTTGGAGATCAGATAAGGGAGTGTACGTACGTACGTGGAGGTTAAAAATTAAACAATTACTTTTAATTCGTATGTTTGAATTGACGTCCGACGTTGTCACGTTGGCCCAAAGTCCAACCGAAAAAAGGACAAGATCAGGTACTGTCCAAGGCTTGTATTTTTTAATGATGGTGCGTCATGTATACGTATACGTATATATTTTGAGCCCTATGAAAATGCATACGATCGAGATCCGTATTTTGTATGTGTACGTGGTCGTCCTAGACATCATCATCATGATCAAGAACAATATCTCGGCGATGATATTAAGTACTGCCTCACATTCAACGACAAAAAAATAAAGAAGAGAGAGATGTTGAAATGAGTTAATGTTGAGTTGAGTTGAGTTGAGTTGAGATGATAAAATATTGTTAGAATATTATTTTTTAATATTATTATTATTTTAGAATTTGAAAAAGTTGAATTGTTTATTATATTTTGTGTTGGGATTTGAAAAAGTTGTAATGATGAGTTGAGATGAATTTAGAGTAGTTGATGATAAAGTTGTAATCGATCCTATGTACGATTTTATATATATATATATATATATACAAGCTTCCAATAAGCTTAATTTCAAAGATCACGTACGGCCGGTAATTGATTAGTACAAAAATAAATTTATATATAACTACATAAATATCACGTAATCGTTTTGAAAAAGAATGTGATCTACTATTAAAAATTTAATTTTTTTTATGTATATCTCATATTTTATTCACTTTTTTTAAAATGATTACGCGGTGGTTGCACAATTCACAATTACAAATATTTTTTCTCTTGGTATAATAGTGTGGAATAAGAGTCATCTCTCTTCCAAGCAAATTATTTACTTTTTAATTAAAAGGATCTCATATTTATATATATATATAGGAAAAGTCTTTTTTTAAGCGATTTCATTAATACTAAACACCATTTCGAGTTTAAATTATTAAAGTAGCACTCCCTTTAATAAAAGTATTTATTATAATAAGTCCGCAACCCATTTATATAATAGGCAAGCTATATATGAATGTGTTATATATAGCTCTAAATCTTTCTTTATGGTATAAACAAAGGAAAATGCGTGATAAATTATAGATGCGACGATACGTATGTACTATTTATATGCTAAAAAAGAAAATATTGTAAATGTGTGAGAATATTGTAAATGAAAAATTCTTTTCATTAGTTACTATTCACTATCCTACACCCCACACCTATATATGAAAAATATGTAGATGTGAGGTATGAGAATAAATAGTGACTGATGAGTATAATTTCTCATCTAAATATATAAGAAAAATGAAATCACTCAAATTCATAAACGAATATTCGTCTTTATACTAAAAACTGATATTACATATATACTACATATATTAATCTAGACGTTATGGCTTTCGGAAAAAGAATTAAAATCAAGATTAATAGTCGTTCAAGCGGGAAATTAAGACGTACCGTACGTACGTCGAGTACTGTATACAAATACAATGTAAAATAGTTCAAAATTAAACGTAAAATACGTATGTACATGATCGTTATTGTGAAGAAGAAAAAAGAAGCATTAATTTATATTTAATTTCTTCTTAAATATTGAAGAAAAAACGTATCAGTACGCCTTATTATTCTGAGCCCTTATCCTACTTCCCCATGAATCGACCTCCTTTCCAGCCAAACGGAAATTGGACCTCCTCCTCAACTCCAGAATTTGTTCTTGCCACCTGCTTCTCGTACCATGCAGATCATCATCATCGTTAATACCCATATTCTTGAATGTTCTCACAAAACTTCTGAGGTCCAATAATTCGCAGTCATACTCTTTGCGCAGCACAGGATCCGACAACGTCCGGTATGCTGCATTCAGTTTGACAAACATCCTCGGCGACTCTTCCTTCATGGGAGGAGGACAAACATCAGGGTGATATCGGAGAGCCATGCTTCTGTAAGCTTTCTTTATCTCGTTGATGCTGGCGTTATTCGGACTCAAAGAAAGGACCTCGTAGAAATTGGCCGCGGTATCGACGTGATTTTCACCGGCAACTTTGGTACTACTACTAGCTGATGAACTGCATGAAACATGAGCAACAAATTGCACCCGAGGCCGTTGCCGTTTGCTGGGAAGTACTGTAAGAGAAAGGAAGGGTTCGGCGCCAATGCTATGGCTTGAACTCAGCAAAACAGCCATGGCCTTTTCGATTATATTCAAACGTATATACGTACGTAGGTGACCAGGGTGTGGTGTGGACTAGCCGCGCGATAAAAGCTAAGAATTAAAGTGGTAGGACTAGGCTTGAGTCGTCGTTACATTAATATATAGGGAAGGAGGAATCATGAGTACGTTGATATTAATTCAAAATGTGTTTACGAAACTTGACGCGTTTTCACCTGGTAAGTATTGAGAGTTAACTTTGTGATTAGAGGCCATCGTCATTCATGTGCATGCATGTGGTCAGCGTCAACGTAATATCTTTTTTCTTTTTCTTTTTTTTTTTTTTTTAAGTTGGGTCTTGGGATATGAAGACAGCTTGATCTCCATAGATGGGACAAATATCATTGACCCACAAAGCCACAGGCCTACAAGGCTGTATATATTAATGGCCGTCAATGATCAAAATTATTATATATATAATGTAATTGCTTTATTTATTTTTTAATCTTGAAGTGTATTTCATAAAATCAAGATTAATATTATAATAAGCATAATATTTAAGATTTATAATCGAACCATTAAATTTGATGGCAAGATTTTGTTCGAGTAAATATTAACTTTATTATTATTATTTATTCTTTTTTAATATAATATTAAATGATTGACAAATAAATAAATAAAATTACTATGCTACATTAAAAAATAGACAATGGATAATATTTTTATCTAAATTAATTAATACGATTAGTACGTGTTAGCTAGCATCGAAATCAGGACATTAAAAACCGGTTTGGATCGAAAGATGTGTTGAGATATGCCAATAGCCTCTATAAATGTGGTGCATCCCCATTGGGCAAAGAAACCAGCTTGATTGAGCATTACTATATTCTAAATCCGTTATCCATTATGATTACAAGCTCGACGTTACGGCCGGTGCAGATGGGGGAGCAAGCTAGCTAGCCATGATGCATTTGAATTAATTTGAAGCAAGTAATTGTGGGATTGGGCGAGCCCACTGTTGTAAATACCTCGTACTCAGAGAGAGAGAGAGAGAGAGGGGTACGTCAAACAAGACTTCTGATCAAACAAAATGAAAAAAACAGCAATGTGGACGGAGAAGAAATTGCTTGGAATTAACCACGACGTCGTTCGGTACGGCCTGATCAAGTCTACTGCAGAGCATGCAGTACGATCGATCCCCGGCGGCCTCGCTCATGTCTTGGCAAAGAATTTGGAAACATGAAATCAAGAGAGATGGAAGCTGCATGGGTGCGTATATATATATATATGCAGTTTAATATGAAGAATTAATTAAACATGAAAGTAATTATTAGTACGTACGTACTTACGTACTGATCATGCATGCAGTACCTAATATATATATATATATATATATATATGATCTAGCTGCCTCCTCTTGATATTCCATGAAAAATCGAGTTAATTAATAAATATTCGATCTGCCGGTACTCTCGGGATATCATATAACGATCCATGATTTCTACATTTAAACAATCATGTTACGAAATCACGTATTTTTTTTAAGTGTGCAAATTGATCAGATTACGAAATATCCTCCAATATTATAAATTTTTTCCAATATCTTAATTAAAAAAACGTATGATACGGTTCATAAATCTTCCACTTGAAAAATATTTTTCTATTTATCTTGAAATAGAACCAAAAGAAATATGATGAGGAGGGAGAGGGATCTCATGAGAGCCTAATTCCTTCCCGGCCAGTTAAGCCATGCATGCACCACACTCGATCAATTCACACTTTTTTCTAAACTAATAAAATAAAATAATGATGATCAGTTTTAGTTTAGTTTTTCAAATAAATTATTAAAGAAAATAATTTTACGCATGCATGGCATGCAGTTCGTGACTAGCTGCACTACAAGAAAAATGGGCTTTTGTGACCATTTAATTACGGTGAAAAGGCTATTTGTGACCAAAACAAACTTATTTTAGCTGTAAATAGTCATTTCGTTGAAATTAAATGGCCACAAATTATAAACAGTTTTCTTGTAGTGAATTAATTGAGACAGCTTCCACGCGTAGTACTTTTCATAATTAATTAAAACACACCAAATTTTATAACGAATTAATTGTTGGTTTAATTAATGTTTGTCCTACCTAACGCGAGTGATTATTTTTAAAACTAAAAAAAAAATACATTATAATTTCATCGATCGAATTCAACGGAAAAATCAATAGATATAGATAGTATAAAGTGATTTAAAATTTGATGAAATAATTAAAATATATGAGTGACTTGAAAAGTCGATGAAAATTTTAAAAACCTAATCCTTATAATAAACTTTCTTATAAATTAGTAACATGATGATGAGTAGTACCAAAGAGAGAGAGAGATGATCAAGACATGAAGGTCGATCCTAAGTTTTTTAATTTCCATCCGACATATATATATATATATATATATAGATAGATATATCATGTGTCACCATCAATAATACAACTAGCTATAGGACTCGCACGATGGAATATTAATTCTGGCCACGGCCTTTTGCATCATATATGGGTTTTCTTCCTGGACCACCAAAATTAACAGACATGCATGCATGCAGTACCTAAAGTAAAACCAAAAAGACGGAGATCTAACGCTAGCAGCTTCATGAGATTAATTAATTAATTGGCACTACTGCGCAAACTTCATGTCCTTCTCCTTTATATATAGCTTCCATTTGAGGTAAATATTATAATATAACATGGCAATGATGGCATGGGATCGATGGATGCATATATCATTGATCAATGATCATTAACATGATGGCCAGAACTCTGCCTTCTTCACCTTTGAGATGCTCTCCAGGACTCCAACTGGTGAAACGTGTCCCATCACCGTCACTCTCTTTGTCTCTACGTCTATACTGAACGATGTAACCCCTGCTAATAATTCAGTTCAGTTTAAAGCTGGGGAATTAAGAAGAAGAAACAAATGCAAGTCATGTACGTACGTACATGTTACATGTTAGTTCAGATCATATAATATATATGTAAAAATAATATATATATATATATGCATGCATGTTACGTACTCGATCGATCGATGATCCAACGGAATTAAGAAATCAATTAGGAGTAGTAAATATCTGGCTAATTAACTAGCTAGTTAGCTAGGCATGTTCCAGCTGCCTGCCGCGCGGTACATGTCGGTCGAGGACCTTGATCACGTGCTTTTGGGTGGGGCATGCAAGGGGTGACGAGTTCAATAATTTCTAATTCTTGAACACTCTTCGTGGCCCACGCTATTAATTAATGTTGCGTGGTGATGTTGCAGATGATAAACAAAACAGAATAGTTTGGTAGAACAGACTTTTTTGAGGGAAAAAAAACAGAGTTACCACTCATCATATCTTAGATCGAATTATAAAGATATATATGTTATCGTGAATTTTATGTTCGGTTTTTAATTCCCTCGATCGACCAACATTAGGAGGCCGCCATATATATATCTAATTGTCTTGAACATCTTTCGTTGATAAAAATCATTAATAGGCTAAACGTTAATATAAATTAGGCGGAATACTCGATCCTATACACTAAATATATTATATGAAAACACACACACACACACACACACATATATATATATATATATTATATATCGGAACATAATGGAAATAATAGTACTCCGGCCTGCATGCAGTTGGAAATTAAGCAGCTTAGTTAATTAATTAATACCTTCCATTTTGGACAGATGCTTCTTAACTTTGCCAGCACAGCCTTGACAATGAATTGATACACGCATCACAACAACCTGATGAAAACAACATATGATGTGAAAACCCTACCGAACCCGATGAAAATCACATCATGTGCATAATGTGATCAAGCCAAATCTCATATTAATTAGGAACCCCACCGGTTCTTAGGATCGATAGCTCCGCATTATTAATATATGTATATAGTACTTCTCAAAATATATAGCAACAATATTATTATATAAGATTAATTATAACGTAAAAAGTTAAATAGACAATAATTTTAATTACTTCTTGAAGATTTTAGAACATGATCATAACTTGAAACATAAATAGAACCAAATATACATATATTGAGATCATACATGAGTACTAGATGACGCAAATTAACCAATTAGGATATATATATATATATATATATATCCATGCATTCTAAGATACGGTCAAATGTTAATATTGTAAATGGATCGATCATAACGTAAGAGTACCACGCAATGTCTCAGCCACTTGTTCATATTTAATTGAATTGAGCCATTGGAGATGTTTTGCTCCACCCTCCATGATGGGAAAAGGGATGAAAAGTTCATGGATCGTAGTTTGTGGGAAAAACGGGGACGGTTGGTCGGTCGTAGGTTGAGATTTTGAAATTGACCAAAGCAGAAGGGAAAGAAATACAGAAGTCATGCATCATTAGGATCTTTGGACCCTCGGCATGCATGCCCAATATATATACTGCTTTTTGCCCTTAATTTTACGTTTTCATGGTTTGATCTTTCTAAATGTGTAAAACCAAGACCAAAAAAACAGCACTGGATAAGGTTGTCGGATCAATCTGACCTGGAAGACATGGTCTGAGGGAGCCAATGAAGAATGTTTCTGTACTAGGGCCTTTGCCTGATGATCGTGGTCCGTTTCTTGTAGTACTCCACCTCTTTTTATGCGTGGCACAGACTCCGATGATCTCTTATTACCCAGAGCGAGCCCAGGGGACAGATCAACATGAAGCTTAGAGTAGTACTTGGCATTCTTGATTAACCGTTTATTGTCATTCAGAGTTCTCTCAGACCTTCTGGGCACTATCACCGAGCGAGAATCGCTGGCCATGCACACTGCAGTTGCTGCCGGAGACTGGCACATGAAGCCTCTCGTCTTCTTGGATGTCATCATACTGATCATGGCTCAAGGAGGAGATCAAATTAGGAAGATCGGGTATATTTGACAGTACGTTTGGTGATCAGCTAGCTAGCTAGGGAGGCAACATGTAATAATTAGGATAGAATATTATTATTGTCTAGCTGAAGGTGAAAGACAGCATAAAATGGGAGAAAACATGCTGTCTTTATGATTTAGCTAACAGTAGGAAGACTGGTATTCTTGGTAGTGTTATCCGTACTGTGTAATAATAATATCCCTATATTGTTTTGAATGTGTTCACCCATCCTGTCTTTGTCTGGTTAATGCACGCTGGGATGTCGACTTACTTATTAGCCCTTCTTCAAACCGGAATCATGACCCATGCATTATCCCGGTCGATCAAACCTTTCAGATAGAGTTATCTTAGGACTTGTCTTGTAAAGCAAACTTATAATACCTAGTCTAACCTTAATCCTCCCTTTAACTTCGAAAAATCAAAATGGCAATAATACGAAAAGATGTAAAGGATACGAGGTTACTTTTGTCTTGAAATATATAGTCGCTAAAAAGTTATGGCCCCTAGGCATACATGCTAGCTAATACGTGGTTGAAAGAAGAGCAAAAGTCTACTTGGACAGTTGGACAGATCAAAAGGTAGGGTCAGAAAGAGTTAAGGTGTAATTGAAGTAGCGGATGGCCAAGTGCAGCATATGAGGTTGCAGAAGGCATGCAAGACTGTCATCACAGAGTTTGTACGTAATTCATGCCCATATTTCCAGCCCGATTCTTGGGATATTCATTCTGATCATGCTCTGTAAGTTCTGATCGAATCACTTCGATCTGATATTCGCGTATAGTATACTTCGATTAATCTATCTAAATTGGATCAGCATGAGATATAGAGATGAAAGGTAAACATTCTATAAAATCTAAGTAATTAACACAGTACTGCCTGATGCATTGACGTAGCTATGCAATAATACGTACGTACAGCCTCTTCCCTAGCTAGCCGATGAGTCCATCATGAGTACAACTACTACATAACTAGTTTGCCAGAGAGGGTGTGGCCTTGATCATTATCAGTCCCACCGATCTTTATTATAAGTTCCATGCATGAATGCAATACCAACACAAAAAAGGACAACACGAAGGTCTCAGGACCACTCTGCCAAAAAACCTACCTTGCGTACGTGCCCCCGCATTAACTGAATAAATCTACCATTTCTGCAACCACAGTAGTATTTCAGTAGTGCCGATCATTGGCTTTAGATCACTACATGATCAAAGCTTCCTGGCTTAGGTACGTACGTATTGTAAGGGTGCTACCCGCATCATACGGTGCGGGATAGCTTCCTCCCTGTCCCTGTCCCCCCGGCACATGTCTATAAGTAAACAAAGAAGAGAGTAAATGGCACTGACGTGCAGAGAGAATTACGCATGAAAATTCCTGAGTGAAAGTCGTGCTTTGTTATTGCATTGTGGAGAAAATACAGTACTGCTTCTTTAAACATGGGTTTCCTAACAGAATAAGATTCTTCCTAAAATTATAATTCAACTCATCTAAAAAGTATTTCCAAGAATAAAATAATAACAATAAATAAACAAATACAAATAATTCATCATTTATCCAAATAGACTAAGTTGTTTGGGCGACTTGCAAAAGCTAGAAGGGGAGAGCATGCTGCAGCTTGATGGGCTTAGCTATCTTGAGGCTGGGCTTATGTAGATGGATTTTGGGCTTCACGTTCATTGTCTAATAGCCCCCCATAAGATGGAGAATAGAGATTTACTACTCCCATCTTCGATAGGTGCAGCTCTAGTAGATGGGCAAGCAATGCTTTGGTGAAGTTGTCTGCCAATTGAGCTTGTGAGGGAACATGAGAGGTGATGATACTACCTTGTTGAATTTTATCTCGGATTAGATGCCAGTCCAACTCGATGTGCTTGGTTCTTTCGTGAAAAATTGGATTGGCGGCGATGTGTAAAGTCGTTTGATTGTCACAATAGAGCATGACACCTTGTGGATGTGAAACCTGCAAGTCAGTATGTAAAAATCTGATCCAAGTAAGTTCAGAGCATGTGGATGCCATGGAATGATACTCAGTTTCAAAAGAGGAGCGAGAGACCATTGTTTGTTTCTTTGACTTCCAAGAAACAAGACATTTTCCAAGAAAAATACAATAACCTGTGATGGATCGACGTGTGTCGGGGCATGATGTCCAATCTGAATCACAATAGGCACTTAGTTGTAACTAAGAGGTGGAGGGCAGTAAAATTCCCTGACCAGGTGATGTCTTGAGATATCTAAGAAGCTTGTGAGTTGTGGCCAGATGTGAAGACTTGGGGTGGTCCATGAATGTGCTTAAAAGCTGGACAGTATAGCTTATATCGGGTCTTGTGAGTGCGAGGTACAATAGCCGCCCAACTAGTCTTCTATAAGGGCTGGGATCTGAAAGGGGCTGCCCCGAATCCTTGCTCAACTTGAAATCTTGTTCAAGGGGCAGTTTAAGTGGCTTACATCCAAGGGAACCTGAATATGAAAGTATGTCTAATGCATACTTCTTTGACATAAATGTATTCCTTTAGAAGATCTTGCAACCTCTAACTCAAGAAAGTAACGCAAGCAACCAAGGTCTTTTATCTTGAAATGAGTGTGCAGAAAAGTTTTGAGAGAAGTAATGGACTGTGAACAATTACTAGCCACAATAATGTTGTCAACATACACTAATAAAGCAGTAAAAAAGGTGTCATCTACTTTAGTGAGGAGACTATAGTCAGCTTTAGATTGCTTGAACCCAAAAGCAAGGAAAGAAGAAAAAAACTTGAAGTGCCATTGTCTTGAAACTTGTTTAAGGCCATAGAGGCTCTTAACTAATTTGCACACTTGCTGGGGTTCTCCTTTAGTGTAACCGGGGGTTTTCTCATGTAAATTTTCTCGTCTAAATCACCATGTACAAATGCGATATGTACATCAAATTGATATAAGGACTAGCCTTGGATTGCTACCCTAGATAATAGGACCCGTACAGTTACTAATTTGGCAACTGGAGAGAAGGTTTATGTGTAGTCTATGCCTTCTTGTTACGTAAACCCTTTAGCAACAAGTCTGAAGCCTCTCAATGGACCCATCAGAGTTGAATTTAATTTTGTAGACATATTTGCAATCAATGACTTGTTTTCTATGAGGTAAATCAGTGAGGATCCAAGTGTGGTTTTGTTCTAAGCCATTTAATTCAGTTTCCATAGCTTGGCACCAACCGGGATGTTTCATTACTTGCTTATAGGTGGCTGGTTCAAATGTAGTGGAAATGGATGCTGAAAAAAGCACTAAAAGAGGGAGTAAATTTCTGATAAGAGAGATAGTGAGCAAGAGGATGAGAAGTACCCGTGAGTTCTGCGCAAGACTTGTACTAAGATTGAGCTGGTTCGTGAAGGGAGGTCTGCTTGCAGTGAAAGTCTTGCAAGTATTGAGGTGCTCTCCTAAGTCTAGTGGATCTACGAGGTGGTGGGATAGGAAGGGAACCAGAAATTAGAGGAATAGGAGAGGGGGGTTTGGTTGGGAGAGTAAATCAGCTTGTAAAGTGGATGAGGGGGAAACATTTGGAGGTGCATGTGAAGGAGGGTCAGAAAAAAAAAAATGGAAGCTAGAAAATCTAGGGAGTTTGGTAAAGATTTAGTAAAGACCAGATTTGGATGGTTAGTAATGGAAGAAGTGAGGGAGGGAATTGAATGGAAAGGAAATATTGATTCATGAAACACGACATCCCTAGAAATGAAAGTAGTTCTTGTTTCAAGATCAATGAGTTTGTATCCCTTAATACCAAAGGGATACCCAAGAAAAATACATATACGACCACGAGGATCAAACTTTTTCCTACCTTGAGAGAGGGTAGAAGCAAAGTATAGCGAGCCAAAAATTTTCAAATGAGCATAAGTTGGTTTAGAATTGAATAAAAACTCATATGGTGTTTTATTTTGAAGGAGTGGGCTCGGGGTCCTATTTATTAAATAGGTGGTTGTTAAAACACAGTCATTCCAATATTCAATTGGAAAACCAGCTTGAAATTTTAAAGCTCGAACCACATTTAACAAGTGTTGATGTTTTCTTTCTACAATCTCATTTTGTTGGGGGTGGCAACACAACTTTTCTGGTGAATGATGCTCTTGTTGTTGAAAAGTTCAGTCATTTGAAATTCCCCCTCATTGTCACTTCTTAGGATTTTGATTTTAAGATTGAATTGAGTCTCAATAAGATTGTAGAAAGATTCAATACATTTTCTAGTTTCAGATTTACTATGAAGAAGGTATGACCATGATTTCTAGTAAAATCATCCACTATCGTCAAAAAATATTTGGACCAATCATATGCAGTTGTTGAGTAAAAGCCCCATAAATCGCAATGTATTATTTCAAAATGAGAAGATGTTATATGTTGAATAGTAGAAAATGGTAATCGATGTAACTTAGCTATTGGACAAATGTAACAAGGCTTAGTATTAATGGAAGATATATGGTTCTTTATAATAGGATCATTGATCAAACTAAGACAAGGAAAAGATAGATGACCTAGGCGACAATGCCAAAGGTCGGTTACACTAACATTGTTCAAAACAGAAGCTAAAATAGTGAAAGGAGGTGTCGAAAATTGTGAAAGTGTTATGACTAGACTTGAAGAAGAAATTTCAGGTTGTATCAAGTGGTAAAGGCCATCCCTCACTTCACCCTTCCCAATCGCTGTCCAAGAGAGAAGGTCCTGAATAAAGCACAAATCAGAAAAGAAAATGCGATAGCAAGTGAGTGAAGTAGCAAGTTTCTTAGCTGAGAGGAGATTAAAGGTGAAGGGCGGAACACATAGAACATCGGTGAGGCAAATGGAAGTTGTGACCTAAACATTACCGATGTGTGAGACAGGTACTTCAGTTCTATTTGGTAATTTTATAGTGTGAGAGATAAGTGATGTGGCAGAAATGAATAAAGAGGGGCAACATACCATGTGGTCTGTGCGCCCATGTCTATGATCCAAGGAAAGGTGCTGGATTGTAGTGCATCGTGTGTGTGTGTATGGATAATGAAAGAGATATACCAACAAAGTTGGAATGAGTAGAAGGCAACTTGGACTGAATTTGGTTAGCGGAGTGCTGAGTAGCAATGGAAGACTCCCTTGGCTGAAGCAAAGCCATTAGTTGCTGAAATCATGCCTTAGTTAAACCCACTTTGATGTCACTGGTCTCCTCGAGTTGTGATGGGGAAGATATGGAGGATTGGGTAGCAAAAGCCGTAGGGTTAGGAGCCTTGTTGAAAAATTTGTGACTCGGGGGATAACCATGCAATTTGTAGCATTTATCTACTATATGCCCAGAAAAATGACAGTGAGAACAGAGAGGGGCCTCGGCATTGCCAGCCTTAAAACAGGTATCAAGTGTATGGCCCGTAATTCTGTAGTGAGTTCAAAAGGGTTTGTCTCTCTTTTGGTTAGGCCGTGTTTGGGATGGAAATTTTTTAGGGGAAAAGGGTTTCTTAATGGCAAGAGCCTTTAAGAACCTTAGTAACTAAGGTTAGTGACAGGAGATGGGATCTAATAACATTATCTGATCCTAAACAGGGGATGGGGCAGGATGGTTAAGTTGATGTTGGCGCTCTTGTTGTTGGATCAGTGAAAAAACCTTAGTGATAGGAGGTATGGGAGCTAATCACATTATCTGATCACGTACATTAGAGTAAATATCATTCTAACCCATCAAAAACTAAAAAACACAGTCACGTTGGTAACGATCCAAGAGAGTAGACATGATACCACAGTTGCACACGGGAATGGGGTCATAAATCGAGAGTTCATCCCATAAGGTTTTGAGCTTACCGTAATAAACACTTACATAGTCGTGTTCTTGGAGAAGACTGGCAAGGTTGTTCTTGAGTTGAAAGATATGTGGTCCATTCTGGTGGGAGAAACGGTCCTGGAGGTCGAGCCATATGTCCCATGCATCATCGACGAAGACAACGCTAGATTTGATAGAGGAATTAATGGAGTTTTGAAGCCAGGAAACCACCATATCGTTGCAGCGCTCCCAAGATTCAAGCAAGGGGTCAACTAGGTCGGATGGGCGTGGGATATCACCCGTGACAAAACCCACTTTGTTTTTGGCACGTAGAGCGTGCACATAGCACGCGACTAGGTGGGTAGTTATCGGCAGTGAGTGGGTCAGTGACGAGAAGCACGGCTGGGTTATCGCCATTGTCTAGGCAGAAGGGATTGTCGGGGTCATTGAGGTTCAAAAAACAGGTCATATGTGTGGCACAGAAGGTGTTTGTATTTGGGTTTGTGTGGATTGCGGAATGATGAGAGTGGGGGGAGGTAGAATCAGACGAGTCTTCAGTTGGGTCTTCCATGGAATTGTTCTCTCTGACTACTGATACCATGTAAGTAAACAAAGAGGAGAATAAATGGCATTGACGTGCAAAGAGAATTACGCATGGAAGTTTATGAGTGAAAATCGTGTTCTGTTATTGCATTGTGGAGAATGTACAATACTGCTTCTTTATACACGGGTTTCCTAACAGAATAAAATTCTTCCTAAAATTAGAATACAGCTCATCTAAAAAGTATTTTCAAGAATAAAATAATAACAACAAATAAACAAATACAAGTAATTTATCATTTATTCAAATAGACTAAATTGTCTGGGCAACTTGCAAAAGCTGGAAGGGGAGAGCATGCGGCAGCTTGACCATGGGCTTTGCTATCTTGAGGCTAGGCTTGTGTAGATGGATTTTGGGCTTCACCTCTAATAATGTCGCATGGGCCGAGGGTGGGGTTTTCACCCCGCCCCCCGCCTCCGTATCCTGGGGGCAGGGTACCCCAGCCCGACACCGGGGGACGGGGGCAGACTCCCATTAATCCGCCCTGCCCCGCTCCTTGCCCACTTCGATAATGGACTACAGTCTACTAAGTCTAAAAATTATTTCTGGGTCCAAAAGTGATCAAAAACATATTTTTGAACTCAAATTATAAATTTAAATTTGTAAATATGACTATAATTTAAAAACTATGTAGTTTTTAAATTTGTCAGTGCATATTTTGTGTAAGTTGTAGTGTAATACAAGAGTTTCACATTGCTTAAGTATGAGACTTGTATTGTCAAGGTAATTTATAAAATGGTCACTCTACTACCAGGGGTGGAACTAGGATTTGGTGTGTGGGGGGACGATTAGCAAAGTGTGTCGTAAGTAGGGGTGTAAACCGGTCGGTCTGGTCCAGTCCGGTCCGGTGATGGATCGAAAATATTCGGTCCATGACCGGACCGGACCGAATACCCCATAGGGACCGGTAGTTATCGGTCCATTCGGTCCGACTTTTTTTTTTAAAATCAATTAATAAAAAAATTTATTTAAAATACTAAATTTAATTAAGTGATTTATTAATGTGGATTATTTAACAAACTCAATAAAAAAATATTTTATATGGTCAATGATAATAAATTAAATGAAAATTACATTATTAATTTATATAATTACTATATAATTAACTAATTGATTTTATATATTAGTTAATTCATAGAATATTAACAAGTGTTAATAACATATTTAAAATTTTATATTGTTAATAGTGATAGGTTAGATGAAGATATATATAAAATATTGTTAATTTATAGAATATTAACAAGTATTAACAACATATTTAAAATTTTATATTGTTAATTGTACAATTATTATATAAATAATATATATAATATTTTATTTATTTTTATTTTTTATTTAGTCGGTCCGGTCCGAGAAATCTCCACCCCAAGATCGGACCGAAGATCGAAATTTTCCTATTTATTGGACTGAAACCGACCATGCATTTGGTCGGTTCGGTCGGTTTCTCCGGTCCGAACCGACCGGTTTACACCCCTAGTCGTAAGTAGGGGTGAACAGATATTTAAGGTAGCAAAGTGTGTCACCAACATTTAATATTAACCATATAAGGTTGTTATCTAAGGATAAACTAAATTATTAAAGCCACCCATCTAAACCTCTCACTTGAGCTTCATCGGACTCAAGTAAAAGTTAAAAATTAAGATAGAAATAGTCATGTAAGATTTTTTGAAACAAATGATAAAAATTAAGTAAATAAAGATAAATTTTTTTGTTGAATCTAAGTTTGAATATTATAAAGTGTCTATAATATAGATAAAAATAGTTATGCAAGATTTGTTACATTCACTCATAATTGTTAACTTGATGGTAGTATATATTTACTTACTAACAAAACTAATCCAAACAAGCTAGCTAGTGGAAGACTTAAAAAGAAAAGTGTAAATAAATAGGAAAAATGAGGTTGTAAATTTACCAAATAGCTTATAAAAAAATATCAATATATTTTATTGCCTCTTATGAGAATGTGAGATTTTATTAATGACAAAAAATATGTATAATTATGAAAAAACTAAAAGAAACCTAGACAACTAAATACTAAATGAGATTTTTGAAAATGTTTTGGGGGTAAAATTATCTTTATATTAGGAAATCTTTGAAAAAATCATATACTAAAGCATATTTTTGAAAATTTTTGGCATCGCCCCCCCAACAACCATCGTAGGTCCACCCCTGTCTACTACACTACAACTTACACAAAGTATTAAGTAAAAGTTATACTTAATACAAATTAATATATTTATATAAAAGAAAAATTGGGTGCAGGGTGAGGCACTGCTAGGGCCATACTGCCCCCACCAATGTCTTGCCTTGCGGGGTGCAGGGCTCAGCTGCCCACCCCTAGTACATAAGATGTAAGAGCAAGCTAGAGGATATCAGATCGAGGATGTGACTATTTTGGATTTAGATCTAATACCATATAAGTTGCATAATTTAGAAGCCAGGTAAAAATAAAAAGGTCAAATGATATTCATATATTTGCTTGTGATCAGCATAGATCTCCAAATGTGATGCAATTGCAAGCTTTGTATCTAGAGACTAGTTTATTTGAGTAATTAATGTAAGATATAAAATTTAAATGTACAATTTTTTTTGTAAAAATATGGGTCACATAAAAAAATAAAAAAAATTAAAAAAAAGTATGTTTTCATACCTTTTTATGATAAAGTCTATTTTTTTATAAAAGATTTATACGAAATTTATATATTTATATATCTAAAAATTGTATATATCATTTCTCTTATTTATTATAATTGATATCCATATATTGCCGGATGAGAGTGATCAATAAATTAAGTTGGCCTTTTCTAGTACTGGACCAGTGAGACTGTGATCTTTATTCTTTAACGTCGAAAAAGCACTAGTCATGATCACGAGGTGTAACCCATATCTTATGATTTTGATAATTTAATGGTCAGAGAAAAAACTCGAATTATATATATATATATATATATATATATATATATATATATATATATATATATATATATATATATATATATATCTTAAGATTTCAAGAGAATTAGCCGAGTATAACTGAAATTTATTATAATAATATCAAGATTTTTTCTTAAATAACATGATGTCTTATATTTTATTGATTTAAATATTGGGGGATGCTACTGTGCCACCGTTGGGTGTTCCTTAGGCCAAATGTCATTTTTTATTTATTTTCATATTTTTCAAATATTTTTAAATATTTTTAAAAATTAAAAAATATATATTAATATACTAATAATCAATTCCTTAACTATTATTACAAATAGAAAAATATATTTACAACCGTGAATTATGTAACTGCCGCGTAATCGCTTTAAAAAAAATGAATAAAATATGAGATCCACATTAAAAAAAAATTAATTTTTTAATAATTAACCCTACTCTTTTTCAAAACAGTTACGTAACGTTTAAGCACTTCACAGTTATACGTAGAATTCGAGTTGTAACGTCTCTGTTTATTTTATTATTTTTTTTAATTTAATATAAAAGTAAAAGATAATTTTCTTAGTATAATAACCAATCACCATCAACGTTTAAATTAATCAAAATATGAAAATCATTACGTTTGGAATAAAGATAAGACAAAGACGTGGAAGAATGACGTGCGACAAGTGAGGAAAAGGACGTACGTCGTAGCTGAATTTAACCCTTCTTTAACCCATACATTAGAACCTCCTCTGGGCATTTGACAACAGCACAAAATATTGACCGCGTGATTATTCGGGACCCACAGGATCCAACGGTTTGGATCTGCACAGTCCATGGAAAGAGCAGCATTGAAGAGAATCCGGGTGCCGTGCGTTAGGTGGTTAAAGTTCTCTCTCCTTTAACTCGTTTATTTCGCGGCTTGCTTTGATAGAAACGAAGAAAAACACGGAAGCAACGCCAATCCTCTCTCTGCCAAAGCAAAGCTAATGCTTTCTCCGTCGTCTCTCGAAAAGTGAGTTTTTTTTCTCCGATTAGTCTTCGATAAAATTTCAAAGTGAGCTTGCTCAGTTTAGCTTTATTTCTCTGGTTGTAGTCTCTGGTAGATAAGTCTTGTAACTTGTATTGATTAATTCGGTGAGGCCACCAGAAAAAGAATTTGATTAATTCGATGAGATTTGAAATACATCGGGTTATCGTTAGAGAAACCCATGTTTAATATACTCTTAGTCCTGCTTATGTTGTATTGGGTTGTGTTTGTCCTGTAGAATTTCATTAATTTTTCATTTTGTTTTTGGTTAAAACCTCTGTTTGGTTGTCAAGAAGCTGAGGGATTGAAAAGTGAAAACAGGAAGGTGAAGATTGTTGTTTTAATTGACAGTTATAAAAAAAAGGGGGTCTCTCTAGTGAATTCTCTCTCTCTATCTTCTCACTTCTCTTTTTATGTGTGGATCTATTTTCTTCCCAATCTTTTCGTGTCCATTTTTAATTTCTGGAGAATGGGTTTCATTTCATTTCGTGTGAAACATTCTGGTTTTATGCCTAAGCACTAAGATTTTTCTTTTGGTCAGTTGAAACATGTGAGGTTGGCGCCGCATCTGTCGGTTTGATTATTTGCTTGTGGGTATCTTTGACTTTTTTGACACCGCTAAATGAAAGAGTTCTGTTAGCCGATGATTTTGGTGGGATGGTAATCTGCAATTTTTTTTTTTCCTTTTCCTTGAAGTATTTATCAAATCTGAAAGCACGAAAGGTGTAACAGAATGGAGGTTCACGTTGTGATTAGTCTGCCTTTTAATGGAGTTTTACAAACTACTTTCTGTTGCAATATGAAGATATATGTAGGAACATGATACAGTCTAACCAATATAAAAGGAATTTTCTTGTTTAAGACAAATTGGTGTGGAAATTTGAGGACTGCCAGTGTATTTTTTATAATTGACCTTTGACATTGATTCTTTTATTTTTATTTTTATAGGTCTTTGACATTGATTCTGATACCATTTCATTCTTTCTTTTAGTGTGTTGAGCTCAGATATGCTTAGAAGTTAGAACTGTTAACATTACCAAACTGATTCGTTTAAGAAGCTGGTTGAGTTTAGTTTTTTATTAAATTCTGAAGACTTCGATGGGGACTGTATTGAGCCGAAACAACTCTTGGGGAGAGCCATATGAGGTTTCACAAAGTGAAATTTGCAAGCGGCAAAGGTTGTCATCAAGCTTTTGTGAGGAGAATTCTAGACTGATTTACAGTCTCCCTGATGAGATATCTATTCAGATTCTTGCTAGAATTCCTAGGATGAACTATTTGCATCTCAAGTTGGTGTCTCGGTCCTGGAAGGCTGCCATTCTGAGTGCTGAACTTTTCAATTTGAGAAAAGAACTTGGAATAACAGAGGAATGGCTGTATGTATTAACTAAAGTTGAAAATGATAAGCTTCTATGGTATGCTTTGGACCCTCTGTCCAGAAGATGGCAGAGGCTGCCACCAATGCCAAGTTGTGCTTTTGAAGATGAATCTAGAAAGGGTTTGACTGCCCTTCGCATGTGGAATATGGTGGGCTCAAGTATCAAAATTGCCGATGTCATAAGAGGTTGGCTTGGAAAGAAGGATACATTAGATAGAATGCGTCTTTGCGGTTGTGCCATTGGGGCTGTTGATGGCTGCCTCTATGTTCTAGGGGGATTCTCTAGAGCTTCGGCCATGAAATGCGTCTGGCGGTATGATCCAGTTTTAAATGCTTGGAATGAAGCAACTGATATGTCAATTGGTAGAGCTTATTGTAAGACGGGCATTTTAAACAATAAGCTTTATGTCGTTGGAGGGGTTACTAGGGGTCCTGGTGGATTGACCCCACTTCAGTCTGCTGAAGTTTTTGATCCATATACAGGTATATGGTCTCCAATACCAAGCATGCCTTTTACAAAAGCTCAGGTGCTACCAACTGCCTTTCTGGCCGATCTGCTCAAGCCTATTGCCACTGGTATGACTTCATACAGGGGAAGGCTATTTGTACCTCAGAGTTTATATTGCTGGCCATTTTTTGTAGATGTTGGAGGAGAAGTTTATGATCCAGAGGTGAATTCGTGGGTTGAAATGCCAATGGGAATGGGTGAGGGATGGCCTGCAAGGCAAGCAGGAACAAAATTGTCTGTCACTGTTGATGGTGAGCTGTATGCTCTGGATCCGTCTAGTTCCCTTGATAGTGCCAAGATCAAGGTATATGATTACCAAGATGATGCTTGGAAAGTTGTTGCTGGAGATGTTCCCATTCGTGACTTCACTGCTTCAGAGGCTCCTTATTTACTTGCCAGTTTACTCGGGAAGCTTCACGTGATCACCAAAGATGCCAGCCATAATATTGCAGTCCTGCAAGCTGATCTGCAGAATAATTTAGCTCCCTTCCCATCAGCTTCATCATCAGTGGACAATGCTTTGCATGAACATGCTGAACCAAGAGCAGAATCGGAAAGAGATCTTTGGAAGGTAATTGCCACATGCAGTGTTGGTTCAGCTGAACTAGTGAGCTGTCAAACCCTTAACATTTAATGATTTAGGCAGACAAGTTACTTTTGAAGTGTTGGTTGATATACTTATAAAAAAGTGCTAGTTCATATGATCATTTTTAAGAATGCTTAGCAAAAGTACGTATCAAAAAAGAATGCTGAGCAAAAGTAGAATTTTATTCGTCAAATTATCTTCAATTGTCTTCCTCTTCAGTAAAATGAATATATCTTCTTGGCTGTGGGCTTCTATATATATATATATATTTGGCCTGGGCTGTTATCCAGAGTGACTTGGCTGTTGATGAGTCTCCAAAGTTCTTTTTCTTTTAAAAAAAAAAGTCCTTCCCATCTGGTTGGTTGAGTTAAATAACCTAGTTAATGGCCACCTGCCCAACACTCCCTCCCATTTTCAACAAAGACTGATCTGAGTGCCATGTTAGGGAACATTTCTATTAACTCGTGCTGCAATCTTAGAGGTGGGTTCTAATCAGACTACAGGGGACTGTCAGTTGGAAAATTTCCCAAGTTCTTCAGACTTGTAAGTTGGGAAATGCATTTTTCAAGGCATTTACTATATGGTATTTTGGCTAAGAACATTCCATTGATTCGGAGGTATTGTCATGACAACGAAAACAAAAATGGAAGGAGGGTGAAGCAAACAAGAATCCTTAGCCACCATTGCCATCATAGGGTACCTATAGCAAAGCTTCAAGATGTTAGTAGAGGAGCACTATGGATTTCATCAATCTGTTGTGAATTATCTTATTGCTGAATAAGGTAAATTCGTACAAAATAGATACCATCGTGTAGCATCATGGCACCAGAGCCAAAAACTTCACTTTTTTATCCTAGTAATACTAGATACAAGTCTTAAATAACAAGTCTCGTATAAGTTTTTTATAAAAAAAGTAGGTCCTACTAATAAATAATAGTTTTTTAATATTTTACTCCATTGGTCAATTGTTATTGATTTTCATGGTAGATCTTTTCATGATTTCTTTGTATCTTTAAACTAGACATAAACTTGCTCATGTATATATCTCGTATACTTGGGCATTTTTGTTTTGATCAATAGAAATTTTTTTACAAGGATTTACGTGCTTGTCCATTTAGAGCTTACACAAATCTCTCTCTTTTTATCCTCGCTGTTCAGCCTAACATTCTTGTGCATTCCCGGAATTCGATATTTTCTGTGTCGGTGTCCAAGAAATTTCATTGGTTTGGTGAAAGCACGGCAAAACCGTTTCCTGCTCGAGTATTGAAAAGGCAGCGGTGGTTTTAACTCGTTCAAATGGGTCGAAAGAAGATCAAAGATAGCGTAAATTATGATCTGTCCCATCAAAAGTATAAAGTTATGACTGTAAAAATTGATGGTGTAGTCGAATATCATTACGCCCAAACGATGGTTCTGCAAAGAAATAACGTCACAACTGCATTCAGCCCAAACGACTTTGCTTTATCTAGTTGTGCATGGCATGGAAACAGAACATTTTCATCGCCCAAAAAAGGCTCTGTAGCCTCTGTGGGGCCTCGAGGATACTCTTTCTGTTGCCATAAGCACGAAACCTTATGAATTCACTTTTCAACTAGTTGCAGAGGGCCATTCCCATTTTGGAAACCAGATGAACGATTGGACAATTTCTTTCTATAACCCCATCCATTCATGTACTTCTTAAAGGTGGGCTTAGCAGCCCCAAGTATTCATTCTACCTTTGCTTTCTGGCTTGCTTAAGAAACTGGGATCGAATCCTGCTTGCAACAAGGGTATAGAAATTACCGTTGTCATCATGATAATCTTTAGAATTGGAGAATGCGGTGAGAAGTCAATGTTCTAGCGGTATCCTCTGAACTAACGATTGCGACTTTCAAGACCTGGTGGCCATGAGGCGCTGAGTCATTCATCTCTATTAAATTTTGAATTTTAAAAGCTTTGGCTATTGTAAATTGTGGAGAGAATTGTTACAACTCCCTCAACTTATTTCTAGCTTTCACTTTTCCATTTTGAAATGCTTTTAATCAGCTAGATTCAAATTCCATTTGGTATTTGGTAATGCCTCCAGCATCATCACCAACAAAACCTAAAAGTAGAAAAATGCAGAGTAGTTGATGATTTAATTCAAATCCTCACGTTCAATGAGCTTTTCAAGCTCCCAACATGAAGCACGTGCTGTCCCAAGGCAACTTTCCGGTTTCCAAGCTCATCAACCACACTCAGGTCTTTGCATACATCCACCTTGAACCTGACCTGTGCTTCTGTTTGTGCGGTCAAGAAGACCTTCTCAAATCCCAGCAAGTGCTTCTGAGGTGAGCTGTGCATTGATGGGGGCGTAGAGAACAAGAAAATGGTATGGCCTCCACTCATCGCTCCCGTGTTTTTAACTCTCAGATGAATATCAAAACCAAGGTTTTGACAATGCTGGTCTCCAACATCTAATGACTTACATCTTGTCGAGTGACAAATGTGACTCTCTTCTAAGGGAATGAAAAATGTCTTAGGTGCTTGAACTAGGTGGTGTTTGAAGCTGGAATAGCTTACTCCGTCTCCAAATGTATAAACGGTTTCCCCAGTGTAGAATCTGTAGCTCCGCCCGGGGTATCCATTGGATGGATCGGGTCTCATGTTCATGTTGGTCATGGGGACCTTGTCTGCAAAAGATTGCGGATACCATGTCATGGGCAGTCTTCCACCTGAAACAAGAGTGAACAATGGCTTCAATTTTCTATGTTATCAGCTTGCAGCAAAAGAAGTCATGGAAAGAAGATGACTAAAAAATTATGACGTCAGAATAGTTTTGTGATAGGGTTTTTGTAAATATATAGATTAGAGAAGATGTTTTGAAATTGAATGGCTTTTCATACTCGAGCGTATTTGACTTGGGACCAAGCCACTGCTTGTTTGGAATAAGTTGGGAAAATGATATCATCAAACAGAAGATAGCAATACACTTACTCGGATTAAAATACCCAAAAATAACATCAGCAATGGCAGCTCCTCCAGCTTCTCCAGGGTAACCAACCCATAGGATGCTTGTAATTTTATCATCACTTTTTGCAAATGAGATATCCATACCCCCTCCAGACATTATAACAAGAATTACTGGTCCTTTTGAGGCCTTTGCAACTTCTGTTACTAAAAGTGCCTGCTGTCCTGGAAGAGTGATATCGATCCTGTCGCGGCTCTCTGCCTCAATTGACTGATCTGCGCCCATTATAAGTACAGTGGCATCTGCCAAGGCTGCTATTTTCTTAGCAGCATCTAGCTGTGCAGTGCTGCAGGCCACATTGGAGCAGCCAGGTTGATAAGTTGTTGCAACTGAGGCCGTTAGACCTTGCAAAGGAGTTGTGTATTTGCATGGGATGCCTGTGAAATTTCCAGCAACATCAGACAAAGTGATTTCAAAATGATTTAGGATTGTGAGATACTGAATTGAGTACAAGAGGTTGGTAAAGGAGATCCCTGTTGTTTGGGGAAGAGAAGTTCTTGTCTTCATGATGATTCAAATGGGCTCAAACAGTGGCGTTGACTAGTCTTTTTGGAGAATAGGCCCAAATATGCCTTGAGATTTTATTGGTCATTAAAAAGGAATATGGCTTTGATAGTGTAATGATTCGAGAAAAGTCAAAACCTCATGTGGGCCGATATTCCAAAAGGACTAATTAAATTAAAATCATTATAAAGAGGATATCATGTACCACTATCCTATACTCAATCCGGGGTTATGACAATGTATCTCAAACTTGAGTGCGGTTGCTTGCCAATCATTCCATATTATGAATCAAATCATTCGATTAAATCTGTTTGTAGTTACGAAGAACTTTCGTAAAAATCACTAAACGAATATTGATGCAATTTTCCCAAGGATAATGATAGCCACATCAAGAAGTCAAGTGCTGTATGATGGCTGCTCAATTAAGTGAGCAACTAGACAAAGAAAATTGTTTTGAATGCATACCTTCATAGTTTCCAATCATGGTTTTGGTGACATTGGCGTTCGGACCAATCACTGCCAAGGATTTGATGGCAGTAGGAGACAGAGGCAGACGTGCTGGACTGTTTTTAAGCAGCACTATACCTTGCCTAGCAGCTTCACGGGCCAGTTCCTGGTTCTCCTGCGTACACACATCTTTTGGACCAAGTTTGCCATAAAGTTGCTTTCTTGGATCACCGTCGAAGAAGCCAAGTCTCATTAGAGTGCCAAAATTGTTAGTGATGGCCTTGTCAATAGCCGCCTCAGCAAGAAGTCCTCCTTTCACCGCTGCCTCTGTGTGTTTGCTCAGGAAAGATCCACAGTTTAGATCCAAACCTGTTCAGTTAAAAAACAGTCAACATCTATCCCCATTAAAAGCTGCTCAGGAAATATAGATATCGACAACTGAAATTGGATGGGATACCAATAAGAGTACACATGTACTCGAAATTCTAGTGCTAGAAGGTAACGGTCAGATAACTTTTGATATGCATCCAAAAGTAAGGGATAAATTAGTATTTCAAATCCAGGCTCACTAAATAAATTGACTTAAATGCATTGATATTTTTTTTTTCTATTTTTACAAGTTTAGTGATCTTGTTCTGACATGTGTAAGGATGGAAATGAAGTTACCTGCCGAAATTGCTATGGCTGCAGCTTCCTCTGGTGTCTTGGTGTAGTGTTGGGAATTGTAGAATACATCTACTGAATCACAATCAGAAACAATGTATCTGCAGCAACCCAATAATCATTTATTAAAGATCACTGATGTGCATCCTGGACTAGATAATAGAAAATGATTAGGGAGACTCAAATATACCCATTTAGTTTCCATTCGCCTCGGATGACTCCTGCAAGCAGGTCTGGGTCTGCACAGGTCGGCTTACCATTAACCTTGTTGTAAGAACACATGACACTGGCAACATTGCCATCAATAACACAACTCTTGAATGGTGGTTGAAACGTATCATCCATATCTTGCTTTGTTACCTAACTCATCAAAATCAAAACAAGCAAAAGAAAATGACAGTTATAATCCAAAGATAAGAAAGTAAAATTAGCTCTAGATTACAAAGAAAGCTGAACTAATGTAAATTACCACGGCATTGAAATGGTACCGGTCTGTCCCTTTCCAGTTATCCACATCATAGGCTGTATAATGTTTACAACATGCAGCAACCTTAAGTCCATTTGGGTTACCATCATCTCTTTGTTGAAGACCTCTTACATAACTTGATCCATATTTACTCGAGAGCAAGGGATCTTCTCCCGGAGTCTCCTGGCCTCTTCCCCATCTGGGGTCTCGAAATATGTTAATATTTGGTGACCAATATGTCAATCCTGCCAGTCCCACATTGTACATTGCTCTGGCTTCGGTTGAAACCACCTGTACACCATAGATAATAACCATTAAGCAATTTCTGTTCCATAACAATTCCGTGATTATAGACCAATATTTGCTTAACAATCTTCAACTCGCGCATTCACTTGATTATTCCTTTCCTATTGGATTTTCCAAAACTTTCACAATTCTATGTGCAATAAATTTAATATTTTTTTGTTTTAATATCATTATAAATGTTAAAGGAGACAGGTAAGTTCATCCCAAGAAGAGGCAGCGCCTGCAAAGACTTTGGCATCACGATCTTCTGTTACCACAAATTTCAAAATGTCCCAACAACTTGCCAACTGCTCCAACTTCCAACGCTAAAAAAGTTTAAAAAATAAAAAACTGAGAATGCAAATAGCATATGGAGATCTATCGTGCTTAATTCCATGTTACTTTTTTGGTCCTTTTGGTTACTGAATTCTTTGGCTCTAATAATGGTTGCTAAGTGCCCATATTACACGTACTGTACACTTAAAAGATATTAGATGTATAATATCAACTCTAAGTAATCAATCACCATCACTTTCTGTATCCTTCCCTCTGCAAGCTGGAAAATTATTTATAGCCTTCATATATTTCATAAATCTGCCGGCTTGTAATCTTACATTATTATATACATATATGTGCATTGTATCAGTATGGCTTTGTTATTGCCGGTGGAAAAAAAGAGAGAGAAAATATCTTCCTTTTTAATGATAAAGCGAAAGTGAGGGGGGGAAAAGTATTACTAATAAATAAATATGCAGCGTCTACTTTTCTTAATTGGCCATAAATAGTTCAGTCCTGAGATCAAGAAAGTCTCAAGGGAAATCATTGATGATAATTCAGATCGGTAGCTGTAAATAAAATTCATATATATAGATGCCATCTCCTGAGAAACAATAGAACCTATAAACCACCGAAGAATATCTCTCTAGCATTATCCTGTTGGATTGGGTCATTTGTTTTTCGTCGTATCCCTGCTGGGAAAGTGAAGATACAGACGTAATGATGGATGATATTAAAGATGAAAACTACTCCTTATCAAATACAATGAATTCATCAAACAACCGACACATTGTGATTTTGTTATCCAAAATAACTAACACCCAAAAAAAATCACCAATTTATTTCATCATCAAACTCTGTTAACAAAAATCTGGCAATAAAAAATCTGCAATGAGTCACAAATGTAAATGAAAATTATCCTCACCATTAAACTCAAGAAGATGCTATTCTGAGATTTGGTTTGAACCTCAAAGAAAGAAAGACACTAGGCAAACACCTGGTAATAAGAAAGAAGCAAAAGATTCAGTAAAACTCTCTTACCCTTCCAATGGCTTCGAACAGAGAGGCATTGAACGAAGCGGCAGTGAGAATAACCTGGGGAAAGCTAGTAGCTCCAGGCACCAAGTTGGAAAACCGCGTCCCGGGACCCACGTTAGAGACTCCATGTAGAGCCTCAGACCACCATTCATACTTTGGTATCCCAAGCCTACTCACACTACCTGCACTGTTCACCAAGAACCCAATCTTCTCCTGCAATGTGAGCCTTTTCACCAAGTCTGCCACTCTCGAATCAATCCCCAACGACGAGTTACAGAATCCGAGACTCGCCAACGCAGGATTGCTCCCAACATCACAGGCAAAAACAGGTGATGATTGGCCGAACACCCGGCCTGAGCTCAACAAAAGGAAAACAAAGAATATAGAAAAGCAGAGCAAAACAGAGACCTTCGGTGCTCCGTTTCGAGGAGTTGCCATGAGGGCTACCTTTTACACGACGTGAAAGACTGATAAAATATAGAAAACTTCAAGCATAAAGGAAAGTGTTAATGTTTCTTGGGCATTTGGGTCGTTATATTTTTATAGAATGGAAAGAGTGTACTACGAATTACGCCCACATGTTGTTTTCTAGTAGCCCGTGACAGGGGATCGGGAAGAAGAAGATAAAGCACCCATTCAATGAGGCTTGTTTTTTGGCAGCAACCACTTTGGGAGAGAATCTATGATCCATGGACTTGTAGAGTCATGGGCTGGCTATATTCAAGTCCGTGAAAGCTTTCTGCGTTCTATATTTTGTTCGAGTAATGCTAGAGAGAAGCTATTATAGTAATATACACTTTATACTTACTGTGTGGTTGTTTTTAGTTGATTATTTCCAATACTCACTTGAGGATATGTATAATCTAGATGATGCCACATCATGTTTATAAAATAGATGTTCTCAATAATAACTTCTATTTATATTTATTCATTTTGTTCAGGTAATGTACTTTATGTGAATACAAATACACAACACAAAGACAGAGTACCGTGCGCGTGATGAGTGAGAGTGAGAGTGAGAGTGAGAGGATTCATACTTCAAAGCAGGGGAGTAACGATAAAATATCTCGTACATTGGGAAATTGGGTCTTTTTATTTTTTTTTAAGAGGTGCTACAGTCACCGAAATTGTCTCAAATAGTATATTTTATTATTTTTTTTCATATATTTTTTTAATTATCATAAATATTTAAAAAATATATATACAATATCATTAAAAAAATACTTTCTACGTCACTAAATAAAAAAAAACAAAACTCATTCGGGACACTATCATTTCTGTTTTTTTTTTCTTCTTAGAGAGAGAGAGAAGGGTTCATTGCAGCGCATGGATGGGAAGATGTGGTGTGACCGTGTGAAGTGCGCTGCCTGCCTGCCTGCCCTGTCTCAAGTGTCCATGAAAGAGCCGGAGTATGCCGTCTTTGCCAACTTGGACTTAAATTAACCTGTCCAAATATAATTTTGAGTTTCGGCCGTCACTTACATTGATCGGCCCGTCAATCCGATCTTTCTTGTTTGATGCTTCCTTAATTCTCAAGTCATGTCTTGTTTTATTTTGTGCCGGTTTATAAATCATGACAAATCGGATCGAATGTTTCGGTTCGAACAAGGGCGACGGCTCCCCTAAATGTTTAATTACACATGTTGAGGTTTCTTATTATTGATATTTTGTTCAAAAATTTTTTATTTAATATGTTTTTTTATTTAAATGAAATTCTTTTTGAATTGGAATATTCAAACCGTATTGGAGGTTGGCAGGTTTTGGAGTGAAGCCACAGAAGCCAGCCAAGCGGGCAAAGTAAAAAAGAACGAAAAGACCGAGACGGACATTTGGGGAGAGAGAGAGTGAATGATGAATGGCCCAGCCGCCGCAGTATTGGTTGGGGGGTGGGGCCAGCACACTGCAGACCAATGAGAGTGAGAGTTTTCTACGACTTAGATGTCAGTCAAGTGGGCGGGGCCCAAATTGGCACTCACGGGAGACTTTGGAGTTGGCGGGTGGAGGTCCAGCTGTAAGTCCTGGGGATGATCTTACTGTAACCCACTTTTACATTTTTAGTATTTATTTGTATTTATTTATCTATCTAGATCAGATGCAGTTATGTCACGTGAGTGCATGCGCGTGGGGTTGGTTAATTAGCAAACTAAAAGTTGCAAACATCCGCCGTTTGGTAATTAACATGTGAATATGGTGGTGCAGGCTGGCACTGCCTTCTGCCTAGAAGAGTCAAGACCCTACCATTGTACCAAATCCCCATTAAAATCGAATTTCTTTTTTTTTTTTTTTTCTAATTTTGGGACTTGAAAACTATTAAATATTTGCTGCTACGTACAGCGAGGCTGGCAGTATGCGGCATGCCCCATTTTTTACTTTGTATCCGTGACAATATCCATCCCCCAATCCAGTTTTCCCGCCAAAAAAAAGTAAGAAATTAATCAAAATAAAAAGTCAATTAACTCGTTCCCCGAGGGCATGTTTATATATATATATATTTCTTTTTTCTTTTACAAAGCACACATGGCATTAACGTAAAAAAGATTATAAATAACAAATAATATCATTTTCAAATAAATATATATATATATATAAAAATATAATTCTCACTGAAATCAAAGTGTATAAAGAAATAAAGATAATTTTGTTGGGATAAGAGGCAGGGGAGCTGCTACTCGTGCCCCACTTTGCCCCACTTTTGCAACAGGGGCAAATTGGGGGGTAAATTAGTATTTTTATAAGAAAAATAACAATTTTATTCATAATCATCACACCACATGATTTTTATTTTTTTCTCTTACCACATGTATGGTGTATGGATGATAAGTATAAGAAATCAATTAGTTTAAGAAGAATAAAATAAAAATAAAAATAAAAAATAAGTATAATGCATGATATGTGAGAATGATGAATAGCAAATCTATTTTTCTAATACTACTAGATAATGGTCTCGCTCATAAAACTCACAATTAGTAAATAACGACATGTAGCTCACTCCTTAGATAATGGACATTAAGGTCTCGTTTGGTTATACAAATCATCTCTTTTATCTCATCTAATAATTATAACTTTCTCAAACTCTCACACAACAAATAATAAATAATTCAATTTTTAAAAAAATTTTAAAATAAAAAATATATTTTAATAATATTTTATTCAATTTTCATCTCATTTCATTTGTGTAACTAAACGATGCCTAAGTGTGACTTTTAGGGAACAATCATTCACTCCCAACAATCTAACCAATCCAAAACTGACATATGGCAAGCACATTTTCAATAAATTGAATGTAAATTGATGTAAACGAGGCCTAAGTCTGACTATATTATTGGCATTCTCCCTTAACCGGAAAAGGTAACAATAAATATAATTCAATAAATTGATATCACTCATTTTCATTTTCATTTTCATTTTCATGAATGTAAATTGATGTCACGATTAGAGAAAATGTAACCAATTAAAATGCATTCATTGAGATTACTGTTTTGGAAGAGTTTATAGACCCTCTTTACATATTCTATAAACAAGATCAAAGAGATCAAAGATAGCGGCGATCTCTCAAGGGGAAAATAAAAGACAGTCAAATAATGGATTTAACTTAATTTAAGTAATAATTTAAGAAGATAAAATATCAAATTTGGTTGTGTTTGGTTGTTAAATCAAAACTAACTCATCTCAAACCAATCATTGATGGGATCTACTACTTTTTCAACTTCTCGTAATAAAGAGTTAAGTTATGTTTGGATTGAAAAACACTCAAAAACTATCTCATATTACCATTACAACTTTCACAAATTCTCATATAAAATACAATAAATAATTCATATTTTTCAAATTCGAAAACAATAATAATATTCTAACAATATTTTATTTAACTTTTAACTTTCATCTCAACTCATTAGTCAAACCTAATCTTAAACTCATTTCATACATTTTAACCAAAAAGTTAACGGAAATGTTACTCTTCTCGCTGGGATTTTATTTTTTATTTTTTTATTTAGTGATTAAGAAAATGCTTTTTAGTGATGTTGTAAATTTTTCATTTTTTAAAAAAATATTTAAAACTGCTAAAAAATACATGTAAAAAAAATATCCAAAATACACTAACGGAAGCCCCTATGCAGTGAGAGCTTCCAGTGGTGGCTGTAGAGCCACCCAAAAGTTAAACTCATATCAAACTAAAAAAGTCAAACTTATCTTAATGAGACATACAAAATATTATTATTCACAACTTAACTAAACTCATCTTAAAATTCAAATGTAGCCTAATCTCTAATTTTAAAAAGCTTGAATGGAACTTAAAATGTTTAAGCTAGCAATAAAAATAAAATGGAGTTGTCGATACTTTGAAGTGGAGGGTATATAGTTGGTTGTGATGGTTTTGTATTTACGTGACGAAATTCTGTAAATTAGCAATGAATTCAAATCGTAGGAAAGCGGTGGCTATCAATTTCCATAGACTGAGGCCACTTTGGTACTAAATCGCGAGCCATTTGTTTGTCTCATTACCCATTATTCAATCCATGTTCAACTTCGAGGTAGTCGTGGAATCGGAACTATAACATTGAAAAAAGTGACCATATAAATATATATATATATATATATATATATATATATATATATATACTAGGTAAAAACAACGTGTAAAACACGTTTGTTTAGTTTATATTTCATTTTTTTTAATTTAGAACTATTTTTTTATTAATAAGGATGAAATGTTTTTAGTTAATTAAGTAACGATATAATATTTATATAATTTATAAATAATTACACACTTGATATATTATAAAAGAAGAGCTTTAATAAAAGTTGTTTTATGAAAATATATTTATTTTTCATTTATGACCCTGTTACCATTCTTCTTACTAATTTTGTTGCCGTTCTTCTACAGAATTCGTTTTTAGTTCTTATCGGAATTTGCTTCTGCCAAAATCTTTTCCAGATGTTATCATTTCTATCACCTCTTCGACCGACTGATTTTAAGTATAAAATCAGAATTATTTTGCAATTGTTATCAGATTCTTAATTTTTTAAAGTTTTCCACCGCTTACGCAAATTATCAGATGATACTTTTAATTTTTTTTTCCATCGTTTTGACCACCTGCGGTTTAGTATAAAAGAGATTGCCATGTTATTTATTTTCTACTGCTTGCCATCTGATAAAATTGTTGTTCTGACTTTCCCAAATCTATTACTTCGCTTCTGGGTTCTAAATTGTTTGTAAAATCTGCATTCGTTTCTGAATTTTGGAATAAATTAGGTATACTTTCATTTTCTTTTGTGGTCAATTAAATATAAATTTTTTTATGCATTCATCAAAAGTACATACACATACATGTTACAAAAAATTTAGAATACAAACCCAAATAAAATTGTACATTAACATAATTGTTAAACATTTATGGCTTTGATGATCTCAGACCCATTGGTTACAATTTAAAAAATTATTTGAGAGTTATGAGATGATTTCATCTTAAACATTTGTTGAGATTTATAGGGGAAAAAAAAAGATACAAAAAAAAAAACAGAAAAGAATAGAATCAAAGTAAAATAAAAATTTAGGCCAAAAAGGAAAAAAAAAAATCTACTTCTTTCTTCATTTACCTTCAGGCAAATTATATCGTAAATTCATAATATAATAGACAAATTCATAACAGATCCAAAAAATTACCAAAAAAAAAAAAATTCAAAACTTATTCAAACATAAATGTTTTATATATTTTCAGATTACAGCCAACAGAAATTATACAAGAAAAAGAAAAGAAATTGATATATGCACACCATATCTGCACACCATATATTCAAATATGTGAAGATGTGTTGAGATTTATAAAGGGAAAAAAACCAACAGAAATTTACGAAAACAAAAAATTAAAAATTTACCAGATCCAAAAATTTACCAAAAAAAAAATCAAAACTTCTACAAACGCAAATGTTCTACATATTTTCATATTACAAACTTCTACAAACGCAAATTTTCAAACAGAAAAAAATATGGAGACAATATCCTCAAAGATATAAACATCTGTTGAGGTTTATAGGAAAAAGAAAACAGAAAAAAACACAGCAAACAAAAAAAAACAAAAAAGAATAGAATCAAAGTAAAATAAAAATTTAGGCAATATCAGGAAAAAAAAATATTCCACTTCTTTGTTCATTTACCTACACATAAAGGATGGAAGAAAAAAAAATGAAAGCAAAGATAAAAGGAAAGCAAAAACAAAAAATAGAAACAAAAAATAAAATTGATGTGTTGAGATCTATAAAGGGAAAAAACCAACAGAAATTTACCAAAACAAAAAAAAAACAAAACTTCTACAAATCCATAAATTTACAAGATCCAGGAATTTACCAAAACAAACAAAAAAATCAAAACTTCTACAAATGTAAATGTTCTACATATTTTCAAGTTACAAACTTCTACAAACGTAAATTTTCAAACAGAAAAAAATCTGGAGATAATATCTTCAAAGATATAAACATCTGTTGAGATTTATAGGAAAAAGAAAACAGAAAAATACACAAAAAAAAACAGAGAAGAATAGAATCAAAGTAAAATAAAAATTTAGACAATATCAGAAAAGAAAAAAAAAATCTCTTCTTTGTTCATTTACCTACACATAAATGATGGAAGAAAAAAAAATAAAAGCACAGATAAAAGGAAAGCAAAAACAAAAACAAAAACAAAAAATAAAATTTAAAGATAGACAAACTTCAAAAAATATTTACATCTACTCCGATCTGTATGTACAAAACATAAACAAAACAGAAAAACTAAAGGTGAGAGAGAGAGAGATGATAGAAATTAAAGAGATAAAGAAATTAGGACAAAAAATGCAATCTTGGTGCCGAGACTGCACATCTGAGCAAAAAAAAAAAAAGGCCCATATGGGATTTTTGCAACCCAGATTCTTCGAAGTGGATGATAGCTTTAGAATAAATTTGAGGATTTTGACCAGGTCGACGCTAGGGTTTTCGAGAGTATATCAAAACTGAGAGATATGGAAAAACTTTTTTTAAAGTTAGATCTACATTAAAAAACCTAAAAACATACGGAAAAGGTTAAAAAAAAAAATCTAATCTTTGGGAGATCCATATGGAAAAAGTTTAAAAAATCTCAAATTTGGGGAGATCCATAACTGTTCTTATTTTGGAGGCACCTCTGTTTGTCATTCGGGTGTAGCATGGGGTTCCTCGGCATCCGTCTTCTTGGTCTTCGTCGAGCTGAGACCAGAAGCAGGCGGGACTGAGAATAAAATGAAGGCAAATCGAGAAACAAAAAAATGGAGATGAAAACAGTCAGATTTGGACCCCCACGAAACTGAAGATGTCGGGCTGAGACCAGAAGCAAGCGGGGCTGAAAATAAAATGAAGGCAAATCGAGAAACGAAAAAATAGAGAGAAAAATTGAGATGAAAATAGAGATGCCTTCAAAACAAGAACAGTGATGGAGGGAGAGAGCCGAAGAGAGATAAAAGATAGAGGGTCTGAATTGAGAGAGACAACTCGGAAGGGAGAGAGCCGACAATGAGAGAGGATTTGAGGGAGCTGACACAAATAAATAAAACCATTCAGTCAAATATATGACTGAAGTTGCCAACACCTGACACAGCGGAAGTAAAAGATCAAAAACATTTCGTATAAACGGACACGAAATAAGAAAATAGAATGATAGAAAAGACACAACACGTTAAACATGAACTATCACACAGAAAAACAAGAGGTTTACTGTTCATTACTGTAACGGCTCGATAGCCGCTTATATAATAGAGAATATATCTTGCCTATACTTAAAAGCGGCTATAATTTACTGTTCATAGATGAACAGTAATGAATAGTTTTTTTTTTTTTTTTGCCGTTTGCTACTGTTTATAAATAGTAATTATGAACAGTGTATATCTGCTCTGCTATACACATACTGTTCATTACTGTTGATGTTACTGTTCATCAACAGTAATGAACAATGTAGAATTTTTTTTTTGCAAGTGTTTATATTACCTTCATTACTGTTCATCAACAGTAATGAACAGTGTAGAAGTTTTTTTTTTTTTTCGCAAGTGTTTATATACCGACGTAATTTTCCATTAAAAAATGAATGAAAAAGTTGCTTTTCTAGGATAACTACAAACGTGGGTCAGGAGGGAATTGACAATCTATCTCTTCCCAAACAAAATTATTGAGTTCGAGGAAGAGATTAATGGATTCTTAAGTTTTCAGATAATTTTATATATTTTTTAAAATATTATTTAAATATAAATATTATTTAATTTGTTAATCTAATCATTACAATTTTCTTAAATATAAATTTTTTAAATTTTAAAACAAAAACTACATTAAAAAATTATATTCCAATAATATTTTAGCTTTTATAATATTTTTATTTTAACTTTTTTTTTCTCTCATTTTCTAAAATCAAATAAAACATCTTAATCCAAATAATTTTATATATTACTATTCACAAACCATGTCACTACTATTAATACATCGATCCAAATCATATCTAAGGACATGATATCTACGTGTGTTGTTTTTTGAAGGATGAAACTGCTGCTGGTATATTAAAATTTTTAAGATTTAAATACAACCCTTCATTTTACCACTTTTCATTTTTTTTCTTCGGTTGGATTGCTTCGATTTATGCAGTGAAGTACTATCACTATCACAAAAATTCTCCACATCTCTTTTCACTTGTTAGGTGCAGAAATTGAGTTCATAAAAAATTCTCTATATACTACTTATTTTACTTATGGTTACGTTTTTTTTTTTTAACCCAAAACATATTTATATTTTATAAAATAAGTTATTTTTCAACCGGGCAAATGTGCCTCACACATTACCCAACCGCTAGTATATATATATATATATATATATATATATATATATGTATATAGATTTGTAACGTAACCAAAGTTTCATGGGATTTGTTTTGAGGACAACATTGCTAAAATCATGCAAACAAACAAATGGAGTGGTACAAGTCAATTAAAATTAGGGACAATGAAACCTCATCCATGACAATTGACAAAGATGTAGCATCCATGCATGTATATAAGGATAGAGAGTACCCCAATTTCCCAACCCAATTAATTCGTGACTATTTACTTGTAGGGCTTGTTATGATAGTGAGATGAGATTAAATAATTTTAGATTAATTGAATAAAAAAATTCTTAGAATATTATTTTTTTAATATTATTACTAATTTTAGATTTAAAAAAATTAAATTATTTATTATATTTTATATGAAAATTTGAAAAAATTATAATAATAAGATAAGATGAGTTGAAAATATTTATGTATCCAAACGGACCTTATTGAATCACAAGATGTTGTCATGTCATTAAAGGCCAGCTGGGGATCATAATCAATGGACCAGATGTCTTAATCAAATCTATTAAAAGAAAACAAAAGGAAAAATTAAACCCTTTTTCTGATACCAGTCTGGAACGCGGAGTTTTAAGTATTATTATCCATTGAAGATAACATATACGTGTATTGTGTAGAAAGCAACATTATCCTGAGTGATTAGCAGGACTCATATCAAGAATATCTTCTCTTTTTTTTTTTAATAATTAGCATAAGCATGATTCATGAAGGAATAAATATACATAGAAGTCACTATTAGGAATATCTATTTTGTATACATGATGTGATATTATTTAGACAACACATTTTTTCAAATAAGTGTTTGGAATAATCAACTAGAAGTAACTATGCAGTGAGTGCAAAGTATGTATTACTATAGTGACTTCTCTCTAGCATTACACGAAGATATGTTTCAATACACGTACGTGTCTGTTTAATTCTTTTTGGCACATGTTTGTAATGATATACGGCAATGCTGTTTTAACGTGATGTGCCAGACTTGTCGGAATTTTTTTTTATTTTTTTTCCGATGTGGTAGATTCGGATTGGGAAGATAACCATCAATGCAAATCGTCGGCACTATAAACAAGCTATTGGAGTTTTTTTTTTTTTTTTTGGATTTTTGGGACATGGGGTCCCGCTTGAACGTGACGTATACACAACTCAAAGATGATTGAGCTTTATAATTGTTGGGCTTTAATTATATGATGGATCCATGAGGAGGGGAATAAATATGACTATGACTGGTATGCGACAAGCCGTTTAGTCACAGTCACCGAAACGTACAAGCTAAGTCTAGCACTGTTGTCAAGCAGAGCGTAAGGTGGACGGCACCATAGGGTGGATTGGCTAACCTGTACGGTGGCTGGTCTGTCAACTTTAATAGTTGAGATTTCTTTTAATTACAAGCGGTTTAGTATATCAAATCGCTTATCTATACTTAATTTTTTTAAAAAGAATAAAGTCCTTCATCTCACTAAAATTCCTTTCGTTTTCAATTCACATTATTTTATTAAACAAATATCTTATATTTAACATTGATGCGCGAAATCGCTTGTCATAAAACTTTTCTTTAATAATTTGGCCATTTCTTATTTAGTTAGAAAGCGACTATTAATCTATTGTTTTTTTTTTAGATGTTATATGGAGGACTACTCGGTTTGTATTTAGAGATTAAATGAGATAAATTGATATGATTTATGAATAATAATAAGATTTATGAGTTAAAATTTGTGAATAATAGTGAATAGTAATGAGATGAGTTGAATAGTAGTTACTAGTAATGAAATTTACGATCTCAACTCATCTTTTAATCTAAACCGGCTAAGCAGGATAAGGAAATCGAGAGGCAACTTTCAAATTATTATTATTTTTATTATTGTTTATTAATTTTTTTAAAAAATTAAATTAAAAATTCATAGTTTTGCTCCAATATTCGAATTTGTGAGATATTAAAGAATCATGATTCACGAGCTCAATGCATGAGAAATACGAACGAAATTATATTTTTGTTAGTATTCCTAATAAATTTTTATTATGCTTATTCAGATCTCGATCTACTTTATTTCTCTCTCTTTCTCGCCCAACACGAGAGTTAATGGAACATCACATTTTGGGACGAGCCATATTCCAACCATTCATGTTTCTTGAAGGAGTAATTATGCTTTTTTAACTTGTTTTCCATACGAGTATCATGGTTATAAAGACAATAACGAAGTCAGGTTGGCTGCTCATGAAAAGAGGGTGTTAAAATCGACAACATTTCTTCAAAACAGACAAAGGTTTGGAGCTAGGTTTTCCGTAATTTGGAAGGTTGTTATGCATAGATATTAGAGTAATGCTATATACAAGTACAGTATAATCATTTTGAAAAATAATAAACTTTATTATTAAAAAATTAATTTTTTATCATGTAAACTTTATATTTATTTATTTTTTAAAAAAAAATATTATGCGATATTTATACATTGTACGACTATAAATATCATTTATCTAATAAAATAGTACTAGACTGTTGCCTAGCAATAACCGCTAGTCGTGCCGGCCGGCACAAACTGGAAGGCAACGTCGTGGACATAATTCCGTGACAAAATAGGCAGGTAAACATCACATGGGCTCACTTTTTGCTTCCCAAATTTCACCAAATTAGTATCTAAAGTATTGACAAACGCACCCAGCCGCGGGCAAATCATTGCTCACGGATGATGTTTTTGTTTCTTAGGTGGTTGTCAGGTCAACATCTTCTTCTTCTACAAAGTACATGTTTTCTATCCTTGGCTTTAATTAATGGGTGGATTGAAGTTTCTATGCAACCAAATTGTCAAGTTTAAGCGCTCCAAACACAAAATGCACAGATGATATGTCAAATGAGTGAAGGAGTTAATTAGTTGAAGATGCTCTCGGAGCTGTACATTAGGCCTATTTGATTATATAAACTGTCTCGTCTCATCCAATTTAGGGGTTGTTTGGATTAAGAGAGCTTCCCAACTCATTTCATCCCATTAATAATTATAATTTTTTCAAATTTCACGCAAAATACAATAAGCAATTCAACATTTTCAAATTCTAAAATAAAAATAATATTAAAAAATAATATTATAACAATATTTTATTCATATTTCAAATTTCAACTCATTACAAGGAGATATGTATAAATTTTTAGAGAAATCATACTTGCAGTCGTGAGTGTGTAAGCGCCGTGCAGTCGTTTTGAAAAAAATGAATAAATATGATACCCACGTGAAAAGAAATTAATTTTTTAATAGTAGACCCTATTCTTTTTCAAAGCGACTGCACGGCACATGTTGAAAAAATAATAAATCTTATTAATGACTGATTTGAGATGGATTAAAGAGAACTTTAACATCCAAATACACAGCGGGTTCAATGATCCAAATTTATCTTCTCGTGGCTGTTGAGAGCAACTTTTGGGGTGAGGTGGAAATGAGTATGTTTTTTTGGTAGTTGGTTGGGCAGTACAGGCTTGTTAATGAAGCAAGTTGGTCAGTTTCCTTTGTCCCACATAGCTATACATTACTCTTTCTTGAATTGAAACCCATTATTGTTCCCACCAGTTATTGGCTGGCTCTCACTCTATGGAACATGGATCATCACTCTCATCTATCCATCCTACTTTATTCCACGGATAATATCCCATGCCCCCCTTTTTTTTAGCTTAAACGGGGCCGGGGACCATTTTACAACTCGCATCTCTTGAGACATGTCCACCTAAGATGATTCTATGATATCTTTTAGTTTGCAAATAATTGGATCTAAATTCAAGCCTCGTTTGAATAGTGAAATGAGATGATATATAAATAGTAATTGTTAACGTCCTGTTTTGTAAGCTTTTGAGCCAAGTTCCAGCAATTCAGATCTTCAAGCCTGCGAAAATGAAGAAGAAAGCGGTTAGAAAGGGTAGTCTTGGGGCTAGCGAGTCTCTGATACTAGAGTCAGTAGAGTATTTTAAAAGTTTGTAAATAATGAGAGAGTCTATAATCCAAAGAGATTTTTTTGTACTTGGCAATTGCTAGTTATACCAGACGTCTGGGGGACAGATCGTGCTTGCCCCTGTGGAATCCATGTCTTTTTTACTGTTCTTTTTGTCTGAATCTTTTAATGCGGCGTGCCTCTGCGACGATGTCATTAATGTGGTATGTAGCTCAAGTAGTGGTATCATTAATGCGGCGTGGTTTCCCGATTTACCTTACTTTATTGATATCCTCGGTGGTCCATCAATGTCACTTTGTCAGAGGATCAATGGTCCCCATTGCTTCTCGCTCGTTCATGTCCGAGGGCAAGTACTTAAGAGCTGAACGATATTCGAGGGATCTCCAAGACGACGAGTCCTATCCCCTTGCGATATACTCCCACATGGAGGTTGCGTCCAAGGGAGTCTACCTATGGGCCGGGCCGAGGGGCCTATTTGTTTTAAGTTGGACCTTCTTTTCTTATTCTCTTAGTTGCTCCTCTCAAGCCCACTAAAATGAGGGAAAAACCCCTTACAATAATTAAATGGTTTGATTAAGATGTTTTATGAAAAAGATAGATAAAAATTTGAATAAAATATTAGAAATTTAAAATATTGTTAGAATCTAACTTTTTAATATAATTTTTATTTTGTGATTTAAAAACTTTGAATAATTTTTTTGTTTTGTTTGGAAATTTGAGAAAGTTGTTATGATTAAGTAATGATTACATGAAAAATTTAAAGATTGGAAATTAAAAAATATTTATGTTTGTGGTGTTTAAATATTGAGATGAGATACAATTAGATGAGATAAAAGGATTTTGCAATCCAAACATGGCCACAAAATTCGTAACAATTTCTTCATAATTTTTTTTATTTTTTAATAATTTGGAGAGATACATGCATAATATGGATACCCGTTATAATTAATAATGGAGTTCACAATATTCAAGGATGATATTTAATGATAATATAAAAAAAGTTATTTAGATAAAAAATAAAAGTGGAATTCACCTTAACAGAGCTTAATACTACGACGTGAATTCACCTTATTTGGATGTCTCTGGTTGAGCCTCATTTTGTCTTAAGCCCATATGGCCCTTTTCCGGGGACAGCCTTAACAATCCACTGCCATGAACCTACGCCGAATTAGAACCCAGAACGGCTAGGCCCTGCTGGACTTGCAGAGCTCATGGGCATGGCAGCATTCACATGGCCTTGGGGGCCAGCTACGATGATTAAAGGACTTAAAGCCTACGGCCTCATTTTTGGACCTTGTTCAGATTTCTGGCCCAAAATAGTTAAAAAATGGACGAGCCTAACTTTTGGGTCCCAACAACAAAGTAGTAGTCTTGCTTTCCTCATTTTAGGGGATAGTTGATTGACTCCAAAGCCAAAAATCAATATTCTTATCCACCCTAACGTGTGATGTTTGTGGTCACCTCAAATATACTCAGTTTTATGAGTTATTTATTATCTTTGCCTCCATTCAAAAAATTTGGCTCTACCTACTGTACCAATTGGGCACTTTTTCCATACACTATCAATTTAGATAAGATGGTTTTAGATGAGTTGAATAAAATATTATTATTGTTTTGGAATTTAAAAAAGTTAAATTGTTAATTATATTTTATAGGAAAATTTTAAAAAATTATAATGATGAGATGAATTGAGAATATTTCTGTATTCAAACGACCCTTCGATCGATTCTACTCTACTTCTAAATAAATATCCGTCGTTATTAACGGCACCGATAATGCTATAGATATATATATTTTTTTAATTTTTAATTTTTTTTAAGAAAAATGACTCTTTAAAATATACTGTATAGTTTTTTTTTTTTTGGGTTACTTGAATAAATGATAAGGTACAAAGAAGTAAAGCCACGAAATGTGACTTTCAAAGGATGATTAGAAAGAGGTATGATTGAGTTGACTAAATTGGGGTGGGGGTAAGATTAGAACCGAACACTCTTCACCAACATATCCCTTTGTTTCTTTCTTTAATTAAAAGAGGACATAGCAAAGTTTCTTCCTACGGAGGGTGTGGTGGGGACAGCGCTGTCGGGTGCGTGCGTGCCCTCGGTCTTTGACCCGTTCCACGTTTCCTCGGTGTCTATAAAGCTGGCCAACTTCGCAACGCCTTCCGTTTACTCCATTTTGTAATCGATGTAACACTGTTCATTTATAAAAATAACTAAATTAATATATTCATCAGTGCCTGTTTTGGGGTCTTATGGTATAAATAATAACACTATTGTTTGTAATCTAACCTATCAAAATTAATTGAAGTGGAGAGAGATGGACACTATGGTATTTATGAGAAATTATACATGAAATACTTATACCACACATTTTCACATAATTAATATTTAATTTGTCATTATATCTTACTGTTTAAATATATGTGTGTTTAAATAGAATAATAAAAATAACAAATCACATATTGGTCAGGTGAGGAGGTGTGGTGTAAGATTTCATTGCAACATATCTCGGTATTTATTTATATCCATATAAATATTTTGGATAACATTAAATAAGCAATAAATACTGCACGACTTAATAATAATCGTGTCTATTTTTTTCGTCTTGAGAAACTTAAGTAAGAATTTGAGAGGAGCTTTAATCTCTAAAATCTTATTAGCCTAGTAGACTATTGATAATGAGTTATTATAAACATACTATTTATATAATTTAAATAAGATTTTAATTTTAAAAGTTATTTTTCAAATCAAATTATATAATGTAAATATTTTATTAGGCATGTTCTATATATTGATTTGAGAATATAATTTTTATTAATAAAATACGATGTATTTATTTATATTGATTAATTATAAAAAAAAAGGCAATTACTGTAATGGGTCATGGATGTCACTTACTAGTGTGTGGAGTTGGTGCTCGAGTTAATCCAGAATAGCGTGTAAATAGTTAAATACATATATATATATATATATATATATATAATATATTTTATCAAAAAGACTTTGGATCTTCTGAATTATTCCCTCAACGTTAGATTCCTCGAGTTACTTTTGTGAATAGAATATTTTTTTTCTTCAATCATTATTTATTAAGAGTTTTATTATGTACAAACAATTTTACATACCAATCTATGTATTAATATTGTTGTTTTCATATTCTAAATTTAAATTAGTACTGTTTTTAATAAAATCTACTTTCTGATCAATCATATTGAATGGATGCACGTATTAGTGCGCATAGTCGCTTACAATTAGATTTTTTTATTTACTATACATACTCCATATTTTATAAAAAAATATAGAAAAAGTTGATAAATGTGAAATGTGAGGATTAATAGTGACTGATGTATAATAAAATTCATAAAATATTATTACCATATTAATATACACATTTTATTAAATCATAAAAAATTATTGACTTGATTATCCGTCATATTAATTATATTATACACTTTAAAGTGCTAGGATTATAATTTTTTCATAAAATAATATAAACGAATTGATATTTTGACGATTATTTTGTAAGGAAAAAAGTTATTAAAAAATATAAAAGAGAAAGAAATTTTCGTAACGTTGAATTTGACTATAAGCCCACGCTTTTATGTGTAACCTGGCCTTGTGCTGAACTGTATGTTTGAAAATTCCATGTTCTTCTGTGACTCTGCAGTCTGCATGCATTTCTTTTTCGGTACCGAATCAAACTCTAATCTATTCCTCCCCAATTCCTTTTCCTGGATCCCATACAAAACAAAGCTCTTATTCGTTTCAAAGCAAAAGAAGAAGGAAAAGATTCCCAGGATTTGGATTTCGCAGTGTTTCTCTCTCTTGCAAGTGTATTCGGTGGCTGCTTGGAACTGATTTGGTCAACGACGAGGCCAAGCGAACCGATCGGTCAACGGGTTCGAGCAGTCGTGAGGAATTGAAGCAATTGTTTTGGTTCTAGCTATCCTTGAAGGGGTTCGGGATAAAGAATGAAGAGTTATGCTTTGAATTAGGATTAGAAATAATGGAGCGGCTGATTTTTTCGGTTCCCGTTTGCGCTTTTTATCTCTGGTCAATTCTGGTGTTTGGTTTCGTATCAAAGGTCTCTGCTAATGCGGAAGGTGTGTGCTGGGGGGAACTTATACTCATTCTCATGCTTTTATGATGATTTTTGCTAGTTTGGGATACAGTATCTGTTCTTCCAATTTGGGTGTGTTTGGAATTTTGTAATTTGTTGTTTCCATATGCTGTATGGTAAATTTGATTTCTAGTTCAGCGGAATCTGAGTTCTATTCGTTCAGTTGCCCAAATATCCATTGCAAAACATAACAAAGAAGCTTGTGAACTTATATTAATTTCCAGTTAGCCGTGATCTTATCTCACCATCTCTCTTTAATTCTCAATCAATTTGTATCTCGGTGTTGGAAATTATGTTAACACGCACGCACACACACGCACTCACATAAGAAACGTTGTGGTTTGCGATTTATGTGTTGGTATATGAAGTTTGGGACTTAAAAATTTTTTGGGTTGACTGTAACTATTCACTGCACCATACTTTTATCGACGCATTTCGGGGAGAACCCTCTGGCTACTGTGTGCAGTGATCTAGAGGGTTTAACTTATTATGCATACAGTGCATAGCCTCAGTTGAGCAATTCGGGCTGTGTTATCTGGGAGAGTATGTGATTGCTAACAAGTACATGATGCTTAGGAATTTTGATTAAGTCCCTCCTAAGTGTCCCACTCAGGCAGTATAGTTTCCAGAAAATTGCAATTTAAACACTACACACCCTTTTTTTGGTAGTTCTGAAGTACATAAGCGCCCCCCCCCCCACAAAAAAAAAAAAAGGGTTTTGAGTGTGAAAGATGTCAAGTTGAAAGAGTTTTTGTTTTCCCGCTACTGATAAAAACTATGGTTATAAATTGATGGCATGTTTCTAAGACAGTTCTGGCAGTTTGCAATGACAAGATAGCTCCCTTCATGTTGTTAAGGAAGCTTGGATGTTATTTGTTTTCTCTCTCAGTTTCTAATGTCTTAATTGATATGATTGGTGTTTGCAACTAATGATTGTGTAATTCATGTATGACAGGTGATGCCTTGAATGCATTGAAGACCAACTTAGCCGATCCTAATAATGTTCTGCAAAGTTGGGATCCTACCCTTGTGAATCCCTGCACATGGTTTCATGTAACGTGTGATAGCAACAATATGGTGACACGAGTGTAAGCTTATGTGACTTGCCACTTGGATCTTCTGTTACTCTTACCTGGTAATATTAAAAACATGGTGATGGTATTTTTCTGTATCTGTTCCACACAGTGATCTTGGAAATGCAAATCTATCTGGTCAGCTAGTTCCACAACTTGGTCAGCTTGAAAACCTGCAATATTTGTAAGTTTAAATCAAGCACATAGATAGCCTATCATCTACTTCTTCACTATGAAATAGCTATCTGGGCTGTTTGGGGATTCACGGGTTAGGCCCAATACAGTTGCTGATTTATTGTCATGTTGGGAGGGGCAATCTGGAAGGTGGTTTGCTTACCTTTCATGTCGTGCATCTGGTGAGAAGGAATACATTAAGTTTGATGGGTGTGAATTTTTTGATAAGCGAGGGGACTGAATTACCATACTCAAGTTGAAGTTTCTTCCTTTACACTATCTGGAGTGAACGTCAGTCATGGCTTGCTTTTCTTAAATCTGGAGGGAGATTTTGGGCCCTTTAACTTTTAGGTGTTAGTTTTTTTTTTTTTGGGGGGGGGGGGGGTGTCATCTTGTATACTTCCGGTGTACTAGGGTTGTACCCTTGGTATTGCATCTTTCCTTTTAACAAAGTGTTTATATAGAAGGTATTTTAGGAAACCACTACATGTAGAGCTTTCCCGAGATAGATATTCATCTAGAAGCCAAGTCATTGGTATGCTGATGATCTAGCTGCTTGCATGTTTTTGTGGTATTTATGCCGTTGTTTGCACGTTTTCACCTGCTTTTTAAATTTTCAAGACTTACAGATAAAAATACACGCACAGAGTAGATGTTTCTATTTTCTATGGTGGATTACGTCATTCAATATTCAACTCTTTGTATATCAATTATGAAAAATTTATGGTTGGTAAATATTAGTTGTTTGCAATTTGGTGATGGTATGTTAAATGTATTTTTTTTTATCTTTTTTTCTTGTTCTGCAGATCTTCTAATAATCTTGTTATGACAGGGAACTTTATAGTAATGATATAAGTGGAATTATTCCTGAGGAGCTTGGGAATTTGACAAACTTGGTGAGCTTGGATCTTTACTTGAACAATTTAAGTGGAGGCATTCCACCCACATTGGGCAGGCTTTCAAAACTTCGATTTCTGTATGACCACATATCCTTCTTCTTATGGTCCAAGTCAGTATATATTTATTTACTGCTCGAATCTTTCTTCTACGCTTTTACTTCTTAGTTAATTATTTGGCTCACCTGCTTGAGAACAGGTATTCTGATGAGCTAAAACATGGCTAATTGGATATAGATAGTAGCTTTTCGTCCAACTATATTTTGAAAGAAAATTTACCTGAGTTTTTGTTAGATTTTCTTTTGTTAATTATAAATTATTCGCATAGTAGTAGTGTTAAAAACATAAACACACACACACATGACATGAGATAAGGTATTGAAAGTTATTCACCAGAAATAAAGTTGTCCGGCATACTGCTGGTTCTTATTCCAAATTCATATACCTCTTTTTGTAGCAGAGGTTTTCTGATGGTGATGTCATTCTGATGGCAGGAAATAATAATTAAAAAAGGTGAAACATGTTGTAACTCCAAAGGCAACATGTGCTACAATTTGGATATATATATATATATATATATATATTGCTATTGATGTTTATCATTCAGTGGCGCCCAAGATGTTATTTACCTTCAGTAGGCTTTAGATATAGCTTAGCACATAAAGCAGTCCTACAATGTTTGATATGGTCCATTAGGTGTATCAGGTTAAACCAGAAATTGCAGGAGGTAAGGCCAGTTGATGTGTGACCTGCTAGTATGGGAGAGTGGTGAATGAGATTTTGCATTGCCAGTGAGGGAAAAGTTTTTGCAGATTATAATGATTCCAAAGGGCTCTAATTGTAATATTGACTAGTCCCTTTGGAATAAGCGCAGACATGGCTTGAGCTTTCCTTGGGTAGTTACATTATGATTACAATATTTTTTTTTATAAGTACATTACAATATTATTTTAATACTTGAGGGTGTTTATGTACTTGCGTTGTGTGAGGCTATTATAAATAATACATGAGCATGAAGAGAACCCTATTGTAGTGTTCTCTTTTCAGACTAGGCATCCTTTCACATCTCTTCTCTTTCTAATTTTCTCTCTCATTTCTTATCTACTTCAACTTGGAATCAGAGTAAAAGCCCTAGCAAACAATTTGGAAAAACCTACGAAAATTTCTGTTTCGTTGGTTCCTATTAGTTGTTTAAGATCTTCATCCATCTCATTAATTTAGTATGCAGCTCTAGGGTGGAAAGTCACAAATGTAAGGGTCATGTTTTGACCCGTGGATGCTTTTTATAAACTCAAATATAACCTTTTAGCTGAGTTGTTTAGCTCCCACTCTCCTTTGCCCACATGGTTTATTGTTGTCACCTCCACTTGCGCGCATTACACATTAACTATTTCAGTCTCAAATGATCAATGAAAAAAGATTAATGCTAAGATTCAGATTACACCTATAAGTCATAGCCGGATGTAACTCATAAAAAAATCATTGCCAAATGTAGCATATGACTAAGCGTGATTATTCTTTTATTGAAGCAGCGTATGCTTTCTGTGTACTCATTGACATAAATGACGGATTATTTGGTTGTTTTGTGACTGCAATATCGTTTTGTTTTTTTTGTAAAATGACAGTTTCTGTTGTGTGAATAGGCGTCTCAACAACAACACCTTGAAAGGAAAAATTCCTGTGTCTTTAACAACTGTTATGTCACTCCAAGTCCTGTGAGTGCCATCTTGTCTAATTTTCTCATGATCAATTAATTTTTTAGCCATGATACATGCACAGCCAATTTCATGGACAGTGCACATGAATGGTAATAATTTTGCCTGTCTGTGATCTTCTGTCCATAAAGTTGCTCGTGTCTTGGGCATTTTCCTTAAATTTTATGTTTTGGTTTCCTCAGCATCAAGCACATTACAAAAATGTGACATTGTCTTCATTCTATTTCAAATGCAGAGATCTGTCAAACAACAACCTAACAGGAGACATTCCTGTTAATGGTTCCTTCTCATTATTTACTCCTATCAGGTTAATTGCATTTCATTTTTCTATTTTCCTTGGTAGCATTCTTGATTGCTGATCCAAATTCTTTGGTGACTTTTGTTGTTCCATTTTGCAGTTTTGCAAATAATCAACTCAATTTGTCTTCAATTCCTCCACCTTCTCCTATACCTCAAACGCCACCAACTTCTTCTCCGGGTGTGTTGTTATTGATGCTTTCATTGTCACTGTGAACTCTAATTGATTAATAATGGTGTCTGCTGCATTTTTAGCACTTTCTGGTATTTCCCTTATATATTCGAGATTTTCTTACTTCTTTCCCTCAACAACAACGTCACGTATAACTTGTCCGATTTTGCTATCTATCTACTTCCAATTATCTTCCTTTCTGTTTTGATTTAACATAAGCATGAAGGATTCATGTGCAACCAATTACTTTGGTAGCAACTATCTGGAAATGGATTGTATGTGCATCTAATGCCTCAGCCACAGATCGGTTGTTTTGCTTTACAACCTTTTGATTGTGGCTTTATCTGAGTTCTGAGTTCAAGTCTGCTGGAGCTTGAAAACCATCTTCCAGATCTTATCATCCATTTGCACCCTCCCGGGCCCCCAGCTCCTTCCTCAATGAAGAGAAGGAGAAAGTTGACAGTGGTTGTAGCGTCAGACTTGATTTTTGGAGATTAATATTTGGTGATGCTGTTTCGCCCAATGTAGAAGGGGGAGACAGAAAGCAGGATGATGCCATCAAAAGTCACTTGTAAAGTCCTTTCATGACTAGTTTGCAGTGTCCCAAAAAAGCATGACCTAAGAAGGAGGTTGGGGGGTTGGGGGGGAGGGAGGGATTTAACACGTTGTCATTGTGGTGATTAGTGAGTTATGTTTCCTGTTTTGTTCTGGCTTCAAACAGCACAACTTTGTCATTGTGCTGTTTGACCCAACGTAGAAGGGGGAGACAGAAAGCAGGATGATGCCATCAGAGTCACTTGTAAAGTCCTTTCATGACTCTAGTTTGCAGTGTCCCAAAAAAGCATGACCTAAGAAGAAGGCAGGGAGGGAAGGAGGGACTTACCACTTTGTCATTGTGGTGATTGGTTATGTTTCCTGTTTTGTTCTGCTTAAACAAGAGAGTGATTATTTTTTGATAGGTAATAACAGAGTGATTATCCATCTGATTAAAATGGTGAATTGTTTCAGGTAGTGCCACGGGACCAATTGCTGGAGGAGTTGCTGCTGGAGCTGCTCTGCTTTTTGCTGCCCCTGCAATTGCACTTGCTTGGTGGAGACGAAGAAAGCCGCAGGATCATTTCTTTGATGTACCTGGTTAGTGATTCAATGCTTTTTTCCAGTTCCACATTGATTTGTTGCTTCATTGGATGCATTTTTTTCTTTTTATATCTTTGCAGCTGAGGAAGATCCAGAAGTTCATCTGGGCCAGCTTAAAAGGTTTTCTTTGCGTGAGCTGCAAGTTGCAACAGATAACTTTAGCAATAAAAACATTCTGGGAAGAGGTGGATTTGGTAAAGTTTACAAAGGACGCTTGGCGGACGGTTCTCTAGTGGCTGTAAAAAGGCTTAAAGAGGAGCGTACCCAGGGTGGGGAGTTGCAGTTCCAAACAGAGGTAGAAATGATTAGCATGGCTGTGCATCGTAATCTGCTTCGTCTACGTGGTTTTTGTATGACACCAACAGAACGATTGCTTGTATACCCCTTTATGGCTAATGGAAGTGTAGCATCATGTTTAAGAGGTACTCATGTTGACCATTTTTCTATATCATACCCTTCTTCTTTACTTCTATTTATCCTCAGTGTACCAATTTTGTGTTTGACACTAACTTGTTATCATGATTAGATTTTAAAGTCTACGTAAGTTTCGGTCCAAGCCAATCTGAAAAAAATGAAATAATCAATTGTACCTTTAGTTGGGTCTGTCGGAGTTGTCTCTAAATTTGGACTTCTTATGGACTCTACATCCAAACAAATTGTCCATGCTTAAGAATAATACTAGTTGTATTTCAGACACCTGGCACATACCAAATAGAAATTTCATTGTTATGTGGCCTGTTGTCTTATGATGTTCAATTTTCCTCATGATGTTATAATATGCATAATGCAGAGCGTCCGGAATCTCAGCCCCCCCTTGATTGGCCCAAACGGAAATGTATTGCATTAGGATCTGCAAGGGGGCTTGCTTATTTGCATGATCATTGCGATCCTAAAATTATTCACCGTGATGTAAAAGCTGCAAATATATTGTTAGATGAAGAATTTGAAGCTGTTGTTGGAGACTTTGGGTTGGCTAAACTTATGGATTACAAAGATACTCATGTGACCACTGCTGTACGTGGCACCATTGGGCATATAGCCCCAGAGTATCTCTCAACAGGAAAATCTTCAGAGAAAACTGATGTTTTTGGGTATGGGGTCATGCTTCTTGAGCTGATAACTGGTCAAAGGGCTTTTGATCTCGCTCGGCTTGCAAACGATGACGATGTTATGCTACTTGATTGGGTACGTAAGTCAGATCTTCACATCACATATTTGCTTGTCATTGGTATATTACTGAAGACTGTGCTATCTGAATAATTCTTTGGCCTTTGGGGATCTTAGATGGTTTCCAGAGATTCTAGCTTTTTGCTGCAACTGGTTCGGTAAAGAGACTACAAACTCACTTGAGACTGAAACTAGGGGCTATTGTCTTGTGTAATAGTAAAAGTTTTGGGCTTCAAAGCACAATGCCACGCAAAAATGGTCACTTCATGCAAAAATGCTGAAGGGTAGGACCATATCCAAGTACCTCCAGAAACCCCTTAAGCAGGAGTGGCACTGAGTATGACATGAGACTGAAACTGCTAGTGGCTGTTTTTTCTTATAAAGCAAAACACGTATGGAATTGATCTGGATACAACTGAATATCCGAAAGTGACCATTTTTGCAGTATAGTTGTTTTTTTTCTTTTGGGAAACAAATTTGCAAAGACGCAGATACGATTGGCTAAGTGAATGATTTTTTGTTAGAATATCGTTTATATTGCAATGTTCCTTGTTATAACAGCATTATTGTCATCCCTGTTGACTCCATTATGGCTAAGTGGAAACTCCTTTTTCAACAACCAAGGGTTTGTTCAAATGGAGAACTGTAGGATGATATGCACTATCCTTCTTAAGCTTGTGTCTAAATATCCATTTATTGCCAATGATTTATGGGTTCATTAGATTGTAACTGGGAGAGAAAAGAGTAATTGAAAATGAGAGACTATACTGTAACTGTTTGTTACACCAATGCTGCTATGTAGTCCTCAATGTCGTGGCTTAGTTTGTTTAACTTTATTGATGCCTGTTTAGCTAGTACATGTCATATTAGCACTGTGTTCCTGAATACTATATCCTGCATGGACGGACTTATGTGGTATTTGTGTGAATAGTTTCCTTTGTAAGCCTCCCCAGGTAGCTCAATTTAAACAAATAGTCTCCTTTTTCTTGTTAAGGTCTGAGATTATTTGAATTGCCTGACATTAGTAATGATCATTCAGGTGAAAGGTCTTTTGAAAGATAAGAGGTTAGAAACATTAGTCGATCCAGATCTGCAGGGTAATTATATTGATGATGAGGTGGAGCAGCTGATCCAAGTAGCCTTACTTTGCACATTAGGGGCTCCAATGGAACGACCAAAGATGTCGGAGGTAGTTAGAATGCTTGAAGGTGATGGATTGGCAGAAAGATGGGAGGAGTGGCAGAAGGAGGAAGTTTACCGTCAGGACGGAAATAACTTCACCCACCCAAGTGCCGGTTGGATCATCGACTCTGCTTCCCACATCCCTCCGGATGAATTATCGGGTCCTAGATGATACTTTCACGGTTCCATTCTTGGCATACATATGAAGTTAGTTCTCTTGGAGTCCGTCCCCTTTTGTAGCTGAGACTGAAATTTATCAGATTTGTGCATATGATTTTTCTTCTTTTCCTTGCTTCTCTATCTGTGTCTCTGTTTCTCTCGAACATTTTTAGTGTCCATCTCGATTTAAATGTCGCGTTGATGATGTTGTGGTGTTTTATAGGTTTACCAAATGGCATTGTGAAAAAATAGGTGCTAGGAAACAGGCAGGAAGGGCCGTGGAAGCACCATCATTTGTCATCTTTATGTATCCAAAACTGATTTAAGCTTGTACACGAATCATTCCACTCATATATTTTTCATCACAACATTGCTTTCACAGCAAAAATCTTAAACTCACCTCGTCCCTGTAATTGATGCTTATCCTGTGCAGTAATGGTTTATGAAATATGAAAATTTTATTTGCAAGGCTGCTCGTTCACATGCTAGATAAATCACCGATGTGAAAAGCTTATGAAAATAATATTATAATTATATATTTATATTTTAAATTTTATTATTATTGGCATCGTAATCATTTGTAATTAATATTATTTATGAATTATTCTGTCTCATAGATAAATAAAAATACTAAGGCAAATGTGAGTTTATGGCTATGGAGGCCAATGGAAAAGCTTTATAATACAATGAAATAACTTTTAATTATATCCTAAAATGTTTTGGTCTCTATATTGGATTAGTCAAATCACTTTAAGTCAAGTTATGAGCTATAGTAAATGGAAAATCAAAGTCATATTTGGTGAGTTACTGTTTACTAACAAAAATAAAATTTTATTAAAAAGTTTCTCACTTTTCTCATTCACTCCCACGTCTCCTCTCTTCCTTTCTTCTTACTTTCTCTTCATTTCTTTTTCATGTTAAATAATTTGTTTGGACATTAAAAATTAAATTATTATTTAATATATAGTGTGTATTTGTAAAATATAAAAAAATTATTAAAATATATAATATTATATTATTATTTTAAATTTGGAATGGTTAACCCAATGTGAATTAACTAACCTCTTCAAAGATTTAGCCAAAATCTCGAAATTTTAGTAAAAATTTAGACTTGATAATGGCTAGGCCATTGCCAATGCTCTAAGACATGAAACAGTCTCTTTAAACCAATGTTTTGAATACTGTACCGGACGCCGTACCGGTCAAGGCACTGGAACGAAATATTTTAATACCGATACCGTTTCGGGATAGTGGATATATGAATAAATTATATATATAAATATATATAAATTATATTCTAAAATAATAGTCTATATATGAATAAATTATATAAAAATACATATATATAAATTATAAATAGTCTAGTCTGAATTGAGGATTAATATATAAGCTTGTAGTTTGAAAAAATAAAAAATAAAGGTCAAAATATCAGCCAATACAGGCCGAAATATTGTCCGGTACAAGCTAGTTTTATTTCCTCAGATTATTTTTTTAAAAAATAATTAACTAATATAATCAAAATTATAAATTAAAATTGTTGTCGGGATTCTTTAAATAAAGAGTGGTAGTACTGTCATCGAAATAGTGTCCTGAATAGTGATTTCAATTTTTTATTATGTATTTTTTTAATCGTCATAAATATTTTAAAAAAATCACAATATCATTAAAAAAACATTTTCTTTAATCATTAAAGAAAAAAAAAACCTTTTGAGAGAAATGTTCGGGACCCATTTTCGGGAAAAATGTCAATTCTTTTCAATTTTCTAAACGACCTGTCGTCGTGTTGCAAAGCACTGTGTATATTAAGTATTAACACATGAAGGTTACATACGGCGTCGTCTAGTTTGGCAAACGAAGCATCGACGTTTTGTGCGAGGGTTAGAAATCGACCACCGTCAATATTGCACTTCTCGCTCTCTCTCTCTCTCTCTCTCACCTCGCTCTGCGCCGCACAACCTCTCTCTTCCTCCATATCTGCACGAAAGCTTCTTCTTCGATCTCCTTCCGATATCTTCGATCCCAAATCCAGTAGTAATACGAAGCCTCTCACCTTCACTGTGCCCACCACCTACATAATCGGTATGTAAATCTGTTCGCTTTCTGTTTTGTCGTATCAACCATTCGCTTCCTAGGGTTTTCCCGAAAGAAATTAAAAAATAATTTATTGTTTAGTCAATTGTCTTCATTCCGTGTGAGCGGGTTGATTTAATGACGGAGTCGTGGTTAGGGTTTTTAGGTCTGCGTTGTAAGCCCTTTAATTTTTTTTTCTTATCTTCTGAGAGTTTGATTGTTTCTTATGTGTTAAATTCTCTATTTGATCGACTCCCATTTGTGAAGTAGCTCGACTATAAACTTATTGCTTCGATTTAAAGTTATCGTGTATGTGTGAACTAACTTGGCTTTGTTTTGATTTCTTATCACAGTTAGTGATAATATGCAGTCAGTTTTATCTAGCACGAATCTGTGCTGAAGCTCGTCACTTTTTCAGTTCATATTGAAGGTTCTGTTTGTTTGGAAAAATGCTAGGTTCTTTGCCAATCTTGCCCCTCCCTGCTCCTCCTTCTGATGGAAATCTTGGCCCTCTTCCCGCATCTCAAGTGTCTGATGTGGAAATGGATGAAAGGCCATCTAACGAGGAGCAGAATAAAGCTAATTCGGCTCCTGCAACGGTTGCAACTCATACGAGAACTATTGGAATTATTCATCCTCCTCCAGACATCAGAACCATTGTTGACAAAACTGCCCAGTTTGTTGCTAAGAATGGACCAGAGTTTGAAAAGAGGATTATTGCAAATAATGCTGGAAATGTGAAGTTCAATTTCTTGAACGGATCGGATCCCTACCATGCATATTATCAACATCGTCTGTCTGAATTTCGTGCTCAGAATCAGTCTTCTGCGCAGCAGCCTTCTTTGCAACCTGCTGATTCTGCTGCGTCTGAGCCGGTCCCATCTGCTCCAGCCGCTGATGGGAACGAAGCAGCAGCAGCGAAGGTCGATCTGTCTGCCCAGTTTATGCCCATACGCAAAGCTGTTGAGCCCCCAGAAGCTGAGCAGTATACTGTTCGGCTTCCTGAAGGAATTACTGGAGAAGAACTGGATATAATTAAGCTCACGGCACAGTTTGTGGCTCGGAATGGGAAGTCATTCTTGACAGGATTGACAAGCAGGGAAATCAATAATCCACAGTTTCATTTCTTGAAGCCTACTCACAGTATGTTCATGTTTTTCACTTCGCTTGCCGATGCATATTCAAAAGTCTTGATGCCTCCCAAGGGTTTGACAGAGAAGCTAAAGAAGAGTGTCCCTGACATGACGACTGTGCTTGAGCGATGCATGAATCGGCTTGAGTGGGAGAGGTCACAAGAGCAGGCTAGGCAGAAAGCTGAGGATGAAAAGGAGCAGGAAAGAATAGAGATGGCTATGATTGATTGGCATGATTTTGTTGTGGTGGAAACGATAGACTTTGTGGATGATGAGGATGAGGACTTACCTCCTCCAATGACCCTTGAAGAGGTTATAAGAAGAAGTAAGGTGTCAGTTGCGGAAGAAGATATTGTTGAGCCAGGAAAGGAGGTGGAAATGGAAATGGATGAAGAAGAAGTTCAGCTTGTTGAAGAGGGCATGAGGGCAGCTAGTCTTGAAGAGAACGATGATGGAAAGAAGAATGACATGAAGATAACAGAAGAACCTGAACCACCAATGAGAATTGTGAAGAACTGGAAGAGACCAGAGGAGAGGATCCCTGCAGAAAGAGACCCAACAAAATTTGTTGTTTCTCCAATTACTGGTGAGTTAATCCTCATTAACGAGATGTCCGAACACATGAGGATTTCCCTCATTGATCCCAAGTACAAAGAGCAGAAAGAAAGGATGTTTGCTAAGATTCGGGAAACTACACTTGCTCAGGACGATGAAATCTCCAGGAACATTGTGGGACTTGCCCGAACCCGTCCAGATATTTTTGGTACCACAGAGGAAGAAGTCTCTAATGCTGTCAAGGCTGAGATTGAGAAGAAGAAGGACGAGCAACCGAAACAGGTCATATGGGATGGTCACACTGGAAGCATTGGACGCACCGCAAACCAGGCCATGTCGCAGAACATGCTTGGAGAGGATCAAAATGACGCTGCCAATAATGACGCCAGAAACCTTCCTGGTCCTGCAGCTCCTCCTCCTAGACCTGGTATGCCATCCGTTCGTCCACTTCCTCCACCACCTGGACTAGCCTTGAACCTTCCTCGTATGCCTCCAAACACAGTCCAGTATTCTGCCCCATCTAGTGTTGGGCTCCCTGTACCCCCACCCAGGCAACCAGTCATGCCTATGGTTCCTTCTGTTAGGCCGCCTCCACCTCCAATGTCAATGGCTTCTGGACAGCAATCTCTTTTGGTTAATCAACCACCCCCAATGCCACCATCATTATCTATGCATGCTCCTAGTATGCATGTACCACCTCCACCTGGTTCTCAGTTTACGCCTATGCCAGTTCCCCGAAGTTATGTTCCTCTTCCTGTACCCCCACCTACCATGCCTATGATGCCTCCACCGCCGTTGCCTCATGGAATGCCTCCACCACCACCACCAGAGGAAGCTCCTCCACCGCTTCCAGATGAACCGGAGCCAAAGAGGCAGAAGCACGATGATTCTTTGCTTATCCCGGAAGACCAGTTTCTTGCTCAGCATCCGGTACGGGGGAGTCTTTGCGTTTGGTTTTGTTGCACTGTTTGTAATTTCCAGAGGTATTTTGATATTCTCTTATATTAATGGGTTTCTGGATTTCCTGATCAAGATTGATTTTTCTTTCAGGGGCCCGTCCGTATCACCATATCTGTTCCGAATGTTGAAGAAGGAAATCTCAAAGGGCAGATTCTGGAGATCACAGTGCAGTCCTTATCTGAAACTGTTGGCAGTCTGAAGGAGAAAATTGCAGGGGACATCCAACTTCCTGCCAATAAGCAAAAATTGAGTGGGAAACCTGGCTTTCTCAAGGACAATATGTCCCTGGCATATTACAATGTCGGAGCAGGAGAAATGCTTGCCCTTTCTCTGAGAGAGCGGGGTGGTAGAAAAAGATAAACAGCTTCCTTGACCAGGACATTTAAGGTGGCTGGCATGGTGGACAATTCTTGTTACCCAGAGTATTCCATATTTTACCGTGGGACTTTGTTGTTCTATCTTGATTATGTCTTGGACATGTGACTGGTAATATATCTCTAGGATGAATTTCATACCTATCAAAAAAATATATCTTTAGGATGACTTCCTGAATCTATTATTTTGTCTTTAACCTAATGACAAGCATGCCATCCACCACAGATCCAGCTTTGTTGGGTGAGTGCCTCTTAAAGGGCAAGGGGGCAGTTGACAAGCTCTTTTTGCTTAGGCTACTTTTGTTTGGATTCATGAAAGGTCTGTTTCACCCTGCATATGTTTCCTAAGCAGGTTGGAGAGTTCTTCCATTTTTCCCTTTTGATATAGCATTCCTTGTCCTTGTGTTTCACAGCTCTGATGGCAGCTATTTACACCTTTTGCAGCATTGATTGTTGCGATTGGAGTAAGAGTGGGGAGCAGATGAATGTTAACTTTTGTCTCACTCGTTAGTAGGACTTGCATTCCTGTATATACTTCTTGATTTTTATTTTTTAAGATCAATACTATGGTCTTGTCATATACGTTGGAAGAAAATATTTTGAGTAGAGAGTAGTAGCAATTTCATGCATGGGAGATAATTACGTAATGGTAATGGATGGTGGATTACCCTGGGCCCTCTGGTTAGCACTCTAATGGGCCGACCTCTCTCTTCTCAGTTGGCATCAGTCCACACAAACATCACTTCAGTACCTTACTATAAAATACTTTAATTATAAAGAGTATACATAAAAGTAAATTTATAAATTTATAAATTGATGAAGTTTAATGTGGTATATTAAATTATAAAGTTATTTTTATTATAAAATAATTCTAATGAATTTTATGAAATTACATAAGGTTGTTGGTTTATTGTGTAATTTTAAAAAAAATTAAAATAGATGTAATAAGGTGTTAGCTTGTATATAAATTAAGAGTAATTCTACATACAACCGTGAAGTACGTAATTGTCGCGTAATCGCTTTGAAAAAAAGTGAGGTCTATTATTAAAAAATTAATTTTTTCATGTGGGTCTCATGTTTTATTCATTTTTTTCAAAGCGATTATGCGGCAGTTACACAATTCACGGTTGTAAGTATATTTTCTCATAAATGAATGAGAATTGCTACATCCGTTTTAAAATCTTTTTACCGATTTGCTATAACCATTATAATTTATTAAAATATCGATAATTTTTTAACATAATTAATGTAAAAATATTTCACACGTATGAAAAATAAAATTTTTAAACAAATTCTCATTATTAATTCTAATAAATCTTAAAAATGATGTAATACGCTTGATGACAATCTAATAGGACGATAAGACGCATTGTTCGCGAATTTATGTCTTGTTTATTGAGTTTAGAATTTTTATAACGAGTTCTTCTATTAAACATACCCTCTGGTCCCTCCATACAATACCGACTCTATTTTACATTACCGATTCCCAATTAGAAATTTTTATTCTAACCAAGAGCTCTAAATTAAAACATAATAAAATTAAAAACAGAAAACAAAACCCTCTCTCTCTCTCTCTCTGTTGATGCTAAAACTTTTTTTTTTAACTGTGGTTGACGCTAAAACTGATGTTGGGATGAGTTGAATTAAATTGTAAGAAAAAGTCTTGGGAGTCTCCTTGTTCCCGCATCATCCAAAACACACTTTATGTGGCTAATTAAATTGACAAATTTATCTCTAAGCAATTTGACAAAGTCCCACGAAGCCCCCCTTCCCCCCCCCCCTCTCGAATTTGAAAAGTTGAAAACACTCCATTGCTACCGGGGGCTGATCTGAGCTACGATGGAGAGAGAGGAGGGAGTTGCCGTGACTGGGGTTCGACAGTGGGGGTTGCTGCGAGGTTGTGAGGCTTGGTGGTGGTGGCTGGGCTAGTGTACGGTGGCGGCATGGTGGCAAGAGAGGGGGCTGATTTGAGCTGCGATGGGGGGTTGCCGTGACTTGGGTTCAACGATAGGGGTTGCTGGGAGGTCGTGAGGCTCGGTGGTGGTGGCTGGGTTGGCTTACGGTGATGGTCGGCAGCATTTCGGGACTAAATTCGTGTGAGACCAATTTTGAGAGTGGAGAGGACGCTGCGCGTGGGGGCTCGAATGTGGCTGGAGGGTAGCCGATGTGAGGGGGAGCCGATGAGGTGGTCAGTGGCGCTACTGGGTGCCCGACAGCGGTGGAGAGAGGCTGAATGCGATTCGATTGCTTAGCAAGAAAGGAGTACGCGGTGCGGCGAGAGAGGAGTACACGAGCATCAGCGGTACTGATGGTGGGGCTGGAGGCTGACGATGGTGGTGGCCAGTGTGTTAGACCCCCACGTAAAGTTGCCTCTAGAGAAGCCGCACATGCCTTAGTCAGGTTGGGAGAAGACACATTGGCTAGCCCACAACCATGCCTTGGCTCGCGCGTAAGCACTCACGGGGCGCCCAGCATGAGGGTTAGCGAGGTTAGTGGGCGACTGTCCAGGCGCACAGCCAAGCGCCGCACGCCCATGCGTGCGGCAAGGTGCGCAGGCCCGCGCGCAATAGCGTGCCTCGCGCCCATGCGCAGGCCCATGCGCACATTGATGGGCCGCATGGCCCTACGAGCGGCCATGTACCGCAAGGCCTTGCGCGCGCGCATGCACCGTATGGCCAGCCCAGCCAGCGCACGCCAGTGCACGCCCATCCTGCCGCATGCCAGCGAGGTTAGTGGCATGCCCCGCACGCCCATCCTGCCGCACGCCAGCGAGGTTAGTGGCATGCCCCAGGCATGCCATCCAGCGCAAGGCGCCAGCCCGTGCCTTGCAGAGCAGGCCAGTGGCATGCCCACCAGGCATGCCATCCAACGCATGGCTCCAGCCCATGCCATGAAGCCAATGCCTGGGCCACCAGCCTAGGCCATGCAGCGCACCACCATGGCTCACCATCAGCAAGCCATGGCCGCACCATTGGACCATGGACCAGCCCGAAGACCTCCATGCACCACTTAGCCCACCATGGGCCATGCATGCCACGGCTAGACTTGGTCCATGACCACTATCATGTTATCCATTTTATTTATTTAATTTAATTTATTTATTTAATTCAAATGGACCTATTGGGAGTTTCCAAATTGTTTTACTTATAAATAGAACCTTATGCAATTGTATTATGATCTTTTGGCAAAACTCTTAGTGAGAGAATATTTGTTTGAGAGATCAATTTTCGGTGCCTTTGCACTTGGGCAATTTGGGTGAAATTTGTGAATCCCAAATTGATTTATCAATATATGAGGTTTATTCATTTATTGTGCAATTCGTGAATCAAGAATTGAAGAGTGTTTGTTTGATCATTTGTTTATTCCAGTGCATTAGTGTTCTTCACTTGTTCTTGAGTATTCAACATTGTTCTTGAGGTTCTTCATCATTTTGGCTCTTCCAATCCATTTTACCCTAGGTTTCGACCAACATAAATGTTAGTCAACTTTCCATAAGTTGAGTGATCACCTTGTGTTGCCCTAGCCGAAATCCCCATCTAGCCAAACAAGTCCAATTCGGCAACCACTTGCCTTATTTGGACTTGACCTAGCCGCCCACCATACTTACCATAATTAGTGTTCCTACATTTTAGGAACCCTAATTGACCAACTCCCTACCATAACCGGCCATATCCACTTTCCATTTGAATTCCAAGAATTTAGGGAACTTTCCTAAATTCACTCAACTATCCTATTCGGCCAACCCTAGCCGCCCAACACCTCACTTACATTCCAAACCCTAGCCGTCCATCATACTTTCCCAAATCCTAAACTCAAGTTCTAAGTGGTGCCAACCCTAGCCCCATACTAGTGCCATGCGCCTCTACCACCTTTCTAGCCATACACTACCTTGATCAATTCCCATCATTTCATCACTCATTATAGCCTAAACACTTAACCTCACTATCTCATATTGGTCATTTTGACCACTATTGATCGTGAACCAAGCAAGAGAGGAACAAAGTTTCGGTCAACTCGAGACTACCATTGGCGTGGCGAACCTAGTGTTTAGGGATTTGATCGAGGTCCCTAACACAGTGACTACAGGTGGCGCACGGCGGGATTAGGTGGGCTGAGAGAGTGAATCGGCTGGGAGTAGGGGCTGAAATGCGTCTGTTTTGACGTGTTCAACGGATCAGTAGTAAACAATAGATAATCCGTAGCACAGCTCAATTTGTAAATAGCAATATTTTGTATGTCTCGTCTTAGTTTAACTTTTTAGAAATTAAAAAAAAATTGTAAATCTAAATTGAGATGAGAACGCAACCTAAAGTTCACTTTGAAGTTCGGCAGACAGCAGTGGAATGCTCAAATCTTTGATTTCGTACGTAGCAGATAAGAATCGACAATGATGTCCACGAAGTTTCTTACCGCCTCCACTGCACCTCCGCCCTCGCCGCCTCATCCTAAATTCCACCGACGAGTTGAACCCGGGTTTCTTACCTTTAGCCGTGTCTTCTCGTTTCGTCTGAACTGTGTACACCGCCACCCTCAGCGAGCAGTGGGTACGCCACTGTTATACACGTTTCATCTTTGTGTTTTTATTACTGATATATGCTTGTGGGGATGGTACAATGGCAGGGAGGGTACATGAGAGGCGTTTTGCAAGCATTTCTTCTTCGACTAATCAAGGAACAACCTCGGTTGGCACTAATCCACAACTCTCAGTTACTCAGTACCGCCACCACCGCCATATGTGTAATTATACTATGCCCTTCGTTTTTTTTTTTTTTTTTTTTTAAATATTCTGCGTATGATGTTCGTATCTTTTCCATGTTGTGACCGTGTTCTAGGGGGTCGCCTCTCTTTTGGATCGGAGTTGGCGTTGGGCTCTCAGCACTATTTTCATGTGTGAGAACTGGAACCCTTGTCCTTTTCTTAATCAAATTGTCTTACACCTTTGTCGATACTGTTTTCCTCTGCGGCACTTTTTTTAAAAATAATGAAAATGACAGGTTGCTACGTACTTAAAGGTGGGTTTTTTTCTCTCCTCTGAGGTATGGACATTTATTTTTTCAAATTTTTATTTTTCTGGTTGGTCTAGTGCACCAGACAATCAAATTAGTTGTTTCGTTTTTTCCCTATTCTCTAGGTAGTCGTTTCATAGTTGATAAAAGTTTATGTCATTGAAAGAATGTATAAAATGGAACTCTTGAGTTTTTTTCTTTAGCAATTCATATCCTTGCTTTGGTTGATGGCCTTTAGTTTTAGAGTTCTACAAATACCTGGATAAAAACTGTGATCTCTACTCATGCTTTCATACATGACACCCCCACCCACCAGAACGTGTATCAGGTAGTTCAGGAAACTCCTAGTACGGAATCAAACCCAGGATGTCCGAGTCTATAGCTCATCTAAGTCCATCATTAGACCACTAGGTTGCACCCTAATGGGTTCTGGTTGAATTTGAATGCATGAATTGTGCAAAATTTCAAGAGAACGTTGGGACTATTAAAGGGGATGGGCTTTTTTTCCATGATCCTGTGGAAGGTAGGGAAGCATCTGGTTGGATTCTTCGAGTGCCGGAAGATGTGTGGTGGTTTGGGATTAAGACAATGTATTTGGGGGATTTTCTCGCATAACTTTGTGTGCCAAATTACAGTTGTAGAATATGGGAATGGAAAGGCGTAATTGCTTTTAGACTAACTTTGTGTGCCAAATTATGGTTGTATTTGCTTACCTTTTAGTGGTAGGGTGTAGGGCGTGCTGCCATTTTTTCAAAACGAGAAAGATTACCAAGTCCCTGAATTAATAGAAATGTCCTGTTTGGATTGATATATTCTTTCGGATATGAAAGTTTTAAACAAGTAAATTTCTTAAAGATGCTCACCCTTGGGATCTTGTGTTACTGAACATCAACGTATATGCCCTTGCCCAACAGAATTCTTTGCCGTGTGTATGACACTTGAATATCACAATGTTGTTGGACTCCATGTTGCTTGTAAGCAAGCTCTTCCAAGAATCTTTCACTGCATTGATATAGCCCCTCTGTTAGGGATTGCATTGAAGTAGCCTCTAAAACAGATTTCTTAAAAGCTGAACTGCCAAGAAGGTTATACAAGTTTGTATTTAAGGTTTGAGGTAGCCTGCAAAATTATGGGTAATGTCTTCAGAAGTTGTGGGTTATCTTCTAGACTTGGTGACAGGTTGGAGTTGGTTTTTTGGGGCTGTGGAAAAGTCCAAAAGGCAAGATCACTGTTGCTGTTCCAAGGATATCTTCTTTCTACTTGGTAATCTGCAATACATAGAGAGAAAGGAATGCAAGAAAACCCAAAATGGTATGCGGATAAGTAAGAACCACAGGCTTGGAAGGGAGCTTACATTTAGAAGTTTTGGTCCAAGTCAAGATCTCAAGAATATGTTTCCACGTATTGGGGCTTAAGGGTCAGATATAGGTGAAGACTAGTGTTTTGTTGTTCTTTCTAGCTTTTCAGATCTTTTGCCGTGTTTATAATTGTTTTCTTTTGAGTTGACATTCCAACAAAGAAAGGTTGTACATGGTCCATAGCCACATATCTCACCACATCTGGTGAAATCTAGTATGCGTGTTATGTATATTTGAATTCATTTTGCCACATTCCAATACTTCTCTATAGAATTCCAATGTGCTTCCAATCTAATTGCATATTAAAGAAATCTAGCTTCATCTATATATATATATATATATATCGTGATTTGATTGACCTTATTACCTTAACATATCAATATATGGTTCAACTCATTCTCTATCTTTGGGAAACCATGACAATAGCTTAAATTTGTAGAAAGTGGTGTGCAAACAGGTCAACTTGAATGGATCTCCATTGCAATGCTTTTTCACCATGCCAAACCCCTTCATTTTCCATGCCAAAACTCTTTGCCAAATAAAATATTTATCTTAGCAGTGTAACCTTTTGCAGCTAAGAACTATACAGAATCAACATGGCAGAACCATAATCCAATCTAAAATGAAAACAAAAATAGTGCCAGTGCGGAGCGTTCGACATCCATTGAGGAACAATCACATATATGTGCACATATGCAGACTACCTTGAAACCTTGCAGCGAGAAAGAGAAATTGCAAGCGTGCAAGATCAAAGGATTCATGCAATTCACCAAATATGCACATGATTATGGAAGCTCTGATACCTTATTAATGCTCTTAGGTTGCAAACTCTCACAGATTTAACACCGATACACTTGGATTATGTACTGCAGGCTGAATTTCTAGACACACACAAAGTAGCAGGTAGATTTTAACCTTGTGCATTTTGTGGTTGTTTGAATGGTGTTGGTTTTTTTTTTTTTTGGGGGGGGGGGGGGGTGGGGGGGAGGTGATTCTTGGTTCATGTGGTTTTCATGCATTTTTGCATGTGAGGTAATTATGCATACATCTGCAGGAGATTGGATTTATAATCAGCTATATGAGGTTCACACCAAAAACGATCTACCAAACCCTATCACCTTTGCATTTGGATTATGGACTTCAATCCTAGAGTTGCAATTAGGTTTCAATACAATATCGCAATAAATGCATCCATACACATGCATTCACGCATATGTATTTATTATATGTTGCAGACTAAATTGATGTTAGTATCTTGTTTTCTTTTGTCTTTATCAGCAGTTGTGGGATTTGTGTATCATCTCTTCTTCTATGTGACTTAGCTTCGGATCTTCTATGGCCACAACTAAATATAACCTGCACTCTTTCCGCATATTTTCTAATTTGCATGAAACTTATGTTTAATCTTTCAGAAATATGCAATGCAACGAGCTTTCAAGACGTTAATGGGACAGATGAATTCTCAAAATAACCAATTCAACAATGCAGCTTTTCCTTCAGGGTCACCTTTTCCATTTCCAATGCCTTTGACACCAGTGCCTTCCACCTCAATGACTCCAGCTGCTTCTAGATCTGCAGTTACAGTAGATGTGCCGGCGACAAATGTAGAGACTACACCAGCAACTATTGCCATAGATGAAACAGAAGTAAAAAGGGAATCTAAGAAACCTGGTAAGTAAACTTTCTTTTAAAGTTTTGGTAAATAAACTTATTAGCGATAAATTTCAATTTCATAAAAGAATCTATTTCTGCTTCTTGATTTTCACAACTTACTGCATGTAGCTATTATAGGTCAAATGCAACTTGTGCATGCCCTTTGGAGATGTTGCTTCTGTTTGACATATAGATCATGCTTTTTTTATATTCTTCCTATTAGAATTATAATGAAACTTGTCCTAACAGATTTTGTAGATGTTTCTCCGGAAGAAGCTGAGCAAAAGAGTCCTTATGAAAGCTTTAAAGATGTCACCAGAACAAATTCATCCAAGGACACTCAGAATGCTGGGGGGGGTATGTAGTTTCTGTCAAGCTTTGGGACAAGGCGGTTGTGGTTTGAATTAATGTGCTAAGATTTAACTAATGGAGCATGTCTGAAGGTTTCCCAAAATGGAGCTGCGTCTAAGCCTGTGGATGGTTCCCAATGGTCCAAATCTACCAGTACCTCTGCTGGTTTTGAGGGCACCCCATCTCCCGGTAAGTAGTCAATTGTATTTCTCATCATTACAGATTGAAGTATATTGTGTCAGGAGAAGCTGAGCCTTCATTAAGGAATTAATGAAGTTTTTTAATAGTTCAATAAGCAACTTGCTGACAAGATTTTTGTTGTGTAGTGCTATTATATTTGAAACATTGATGAGTTGATAAACTTGGTGGTGATTGAAAAACTCAAGATTTAGGAACCTGTAAAGTTAAGCATCAATATATCTTCAAAATCAATCTTCGAATTCATTGTACAAATATTAGACATTTTTGGCCTCTCTGGAAAGAGTTTGGATGAATTTCCAGTGGTTTTTCTATTTTTATTTCAATTCCAACGACGTGGCATGAAATTTCTGAATGTCAATTTCCCTATTGTATTAGCAAAAGAGGAGAATTTTTTTAGTAATGCAATCTTATAAAAGATTGCAGAGTGATGGAACCCAAGTACACAGGATGTATGCAAAAGAAAACACAAACTAGCAAAAGAAGAGATTTTGGCAAATCATGTATTACCATAGATGATTTAAAAGGATATTCTATTTTAAATTTCATTTGTGAAGTTGTTCAGAGCCCACTTGTCATATATCTCATCTTTGCAATTACCAGCAGCAGCATGTTGTAAACACCACCACCTCTGCTGCCACCACATAAGTCATCAGCTCCCATCACTGCTACTAGTAATACCCTTATTGCCCTCCCATCATATTGCCACCACCATTACCATGTCGTTACTTGAGTTATCCTACAATTGCTTACTAGCTACCCCAACAACAGGATGCGCTCCAGCACAAATTATTTAACACCATTTAATCACCTCTACCTTCATTGGCACTGTCACTAAGGTATCACTGTCATCACCTTCAAATCAGATAGTGAGAGTTGCAAATGCAAGGATCGTATCTATGCCCAGAAAAAAAAGGATTATATTTATAGGATTTGTTTTTTAAGGCAATCAAAAAGTTTTATTCATAATAATAGGCATAGCCAAGTACACAACACATACATGAATAATACCTTACTAGGATTTACAAATGAAATAAGAAACTCATGGACATTAAGCCCATTAAAATCTATTGCCCCCGCCCAAAGGAGCAAGGTTTTAAAAAAGAAAGCTTTCAGTTTATTCATTGTCTTCTCACGGTCTTCAAAGCTTCTATCATTTCTCTCCTTCACAATACACCAGCACATACATATAGGGACCATCTTCCAAATTGCACAAACATATGTATAGGATTTGTAAATCCAAACATTCTGGAAATCTTTTGGTAATTTCAAGGTCTTCATTCAAACCCTATGTTAGGGTGAAAAACTAATTTTGATAGGGACAACACTACTAAATCGTATCACAAAAATAGAATTTGTTGTTCTTCTATGACAATTTTAAATAGATGTTTGTTTCCATTACTTATTGGAACATATCCGCATTTATTGCCTTCCATGGTGATTTGATGCATATCAAATGAATATATTATGTGCAACTGCACATGTTTGTCTGCTTTTTTTTTTCTTTATCCAATTAAATGCTATGAATATATGTCCCATGTTGTCCTAGGATCACAAATATTTGCTTTATTACTCTCAATTTTGGTGTTTCTTAAGATTCACACATTCTAAGTATTTCTGGTTTACATTTGTATAGGAAAATCTATTTTGTCAGTGGAAGCTTTGGAGAAAATGATGGAAGATCCAGCAGTGCAGATGCTTGTTTATCCGTAATATGATTCTTTGTCTATTTAACAATTTTATGTTTTCTAATTATTATAATAATTTATGTTACCTTGATACTGTGTTTATTTAAATGGAAAAAAAAAAGTATGCCACTATGGTTATAAGGTACAAATACGTGGCCTTTGGAACTTTCTACTTATTTGGGACGATAGGATTTATCAGTGTACTGTGGTCATATGCTTTACATTCTACAATTATGCCAAGGTGGCTGGTCTAATATTGCAATGCTTTTAGTATGATATAGATAGGTTTCTTCCATTTTTTTAGAATAAGCCTCATTCACTCTATTAGTTTTCACTTCATATGACTCTTTCTGTTTGTACATAATTAGATCATTGGTCTTGTTTCCTTGTTGTCACGGTGGCTATGACTGAAGTTGCTTGAAAAAAGTTATATAGTAAACAATTAACTTAGGTAGAAATTGGTAACATTGTATCCTCTGCTATGCCTCTATCATCTTGTTTTAGCATATACCAGTATTATTGGTTTTGGAACTTAAGTAATTTAGTTTTATTCATATTATTTGCAGTCATTTACCTGAGGAGTAGAGGAATCCTGACACCTTCAATTGTAAGTCTATACGATATTTGCCATTTTAAATAATTAAACACAATAGTCTCACTTTCTCTTTTATTTCCCCTTTTGAGAATGGTAGGCCATGGTTCTATTCGGGAAAAAGCCAGTATCTCCAGTGTTTAGCCTTCAGAAGTCAGTTTTGTATACAATTGAGTAGAGCCTGACTTTGTTATGATTTTTTTTCTGGAAGATCTGATGCTTGCATCTTTGGTTATTAAGTGTTACCACATCACTATCATAGTTGTGGCATGGGATATCGTCCCCTCTTTGTACATTTCCACTGTCTTTTTGTTGCATGCAAATAATTTCTTTTATGTCAATGGTGGGATGAATTTTAAGTATGCTTTACATAGTGTGTTGGGCTAGAATTAATTTTGTTGCACCCAATCAAGAGCTTGCGGTTCTAGTTTTTTTATGCAAATGTTATTCTTTAGTCATTATTAAGTGACACTGAACTATTATGCATATTGTTTAATAGGGATGCTACAAAATCCACAATATCGTCAACAACTTGAGGAGATGATGTAAGACCTTTTTCCCCTTATATTCATTTGATATTGTTGTGAAACTGCTGGCTCAGTAATGGATAAATTTTGGGAACAGCAGCTTTCAACATGCTGTAGTATCTATGTTAATATTGTGATAAAATATGCCAAGCAATCAATATTTTGCTTTGGTCTAAGGCGTATTGCTGATTTATTATTAAGTTATCCTCTTTTGTCCCTCTAGGCTGCAGTTCTCTGGGTAGTTTTTGTTAAATTCTGATTGCCTACAATATTGTCTAATTTGTGATGGTTCTTAATTCTTCTTCTATACTTGATATTGTTACCAGAAATAACATGATGAGTGAAAATGGTGAGTGGGACGAGCATCTAATAGATTCTTTCAAAAATTTTGAACTTAACAGTCCTGAGCTTAAGCAGCAGTTTGGTAAGTTTGGATCAAATTTTCACTACTTTATTTTCAATGTTCCATACATTTTTTATAAGCTTTGGATGTCCCATTCATTTTGAATTAGAGTTATTTGAGTCAGATGATGGCTATGATTGCATTTTAATCTTCTGGATTTTTTTTATAAAAAAAAAAAAAATCATAATGCACATGAACGTATTGATGGATTGTTCATTACCAACCACATAGATAGTCTTTTGATGTTTGCTTATGCTTGTGTTTCTGTTTGCCGATATGCTGTTGAATGTATTTCTTTCTAAGTTGTCTGGTTTGTTCTCATCTGTTGCCCCTATATGTTAAACTGAATTTGATCCGTTACCGAACAGAATATTCCTGGACACATCAACTTCATAAAATTTCAACTGTTCTACGTAACACTATGATGAAATATATAGATATATTGTTGTTCATGGTGAAATTCGCCTTATTTCAAGACGTATGTGATATCACTGATAAAATTGCATTATTCAGTTAGATATTCAAAGCTAATAGTACTGGAGGATAGCCATTGTCTTGCGTAATTATAATTTGTTTTCTTGGTTGACGATCAGTATTCTATTTATGCTTCCTCTATTTAATTCTCAATTTTTTTTTATACGGCAGATCAAATTGGGCATTCACCTGAAGAAGCTTTTGCAAAAATCATGGCCAATCCTGAACTTAGATTAGCCTTCCAAAACCCAAGAATTCAAGCAGCGATCATGGAAGTATGTCCTACTCTGAAGCCACTTATTTAATGTGTCATACGAAATCTCTAACATTCTATTTCTTTTCCAGTGTTCACAGAACCCACTTAGCATTTCAAAATATCAAAATGACAAGGAGGTATGGCCAAACTGCTTTAACACCAGACGGGATTTATAATATTTCTGTCTATATTGTAGTAATCCCCGCTTATTTGACCTGTATTCTTTCATATCCTATCATCTTGTCAAGGATTATTTCACACTTGCATCTAATGATAAACTTGTTTGCATCACAATTTCGATTCCAGGTCATGGATCTTCTCAATAAAATATCAGAACTCTTCCCTGGAGTGTCTTCTCCACCTTGACTTTGTTCGTTCATCCAGATTTTCTATTTGCTGGTATAAATAGGCTCATCATTTATTTTTCATGCCTAAGGTGGGGTTAAGTTAGAACAAAATCTAAAGCCTGCATGACCGAACATACTTTCTCTTCCTCGTGGCCTGGCCGCATACCGAGATGATGCTTCTTGCCGCATCCCTGTTCTAAATCGGTATCGGCCAGTCTTCATAGACTGAGTTCACCCTTGAGAGTTCTCTCTCGCCTCATCTCATGGTTAAATTATACGTACATGGTTGAGGAGTTTTGGTGATGGCTTCTATGTTATCTTCTTAGTTGTGATCGGTAGTTAAATTAGTTACTCTCCCACTTTGTTGTATTTAAAGTGATCAATTCTGCTCATAGCTTCTTACCTCTTGATTGTATGCTTATAAATTTATAATATAGTTCCTCGGATCTGTCTATGCCTCTGTTTTCCAGCCTCTCCCGCACGCCCATGCCTATGCACGAATGCAGTCGACGATGTTTCATGGGAATTGTCATAGGTCTGCAGTATATTTATTTAAATGTTTTTAAACTAATTTACCATTTATGATAAACGTCAAAACAGAAAAAATAAATCAAATATTAAAAAGTTTTACTATTCATCATCTCCACACTAATTTTTTTTTTCAATTTATTTTTGTTTTATTTTTTTTAAATTAATTAAATTCTTTTACTCATCATCCATACACTATCCATTTGATAAAAAAAATTAAAAAATTATGTATGATGTGCGGTGTGAGGATAAATAAGATTTTTTAATAGGATTGGTTTGGATTCAGATATGAAATAAGATGATTTTAAATTAAAGTTGAATGAGATTTTGTTAAAATATTAATATTGTTTTGAGATTTGAAAATTTTGAACTGTTAATATTATATTTTATGTAAAATTTTAAAAAAATTATAGTGATAATATAAAATAAAATATTTTTTAAATTCAATCGGGGCTAAATGGTCGTGACCACCAGTGTGTCGATTCTTCTGAAATAGTACACACGTAACTATGATGTGAAGGTTTTTATTCTTTTTATTTTTCGTTT